>CATIUR010000003.1:56357500-56957500 GCA_949592205.1 Helichrysum umbraculigerum | reverse complement strand
TTATTGTTTGAGGTTGTTGTTGTTGTTGTTGATGGTTATTGTTGTTGTTGAAGTTGAACCGAGAGAAAAGAGAGAGCAGAGGAGAAGAGAAAGAGATGATGAAGTCTCTGTGTTTGTGTTTGTGTTTGAATTATTGGAGTTGGTTGATATAACCGACTCCAATAATTTGTTTGTGGTATCCGTGTTCACGTACCCGATCGTAAAGTAGTATAATGTTTCCAAACGATAAATTTCTAAATATTAAATCGTATATATTTTTAATCGAAGTATTTTATAAAAATACTTTTAATGAGATATAAAATTACATCATTGTTTCACTTTGGTTTGACGGATAGTTTTCAATGTACAAAATGTGTTTAAACTTTCAACCGAGTAAATAATTATTATTCTCATCAATAATATATTATTTAAAAATGTTTTGCACCAACGACCGTATTTGAGATTGCGCGTTCTTTCAGATTTGTTTGTATGTGATTATTAAAAAATCATTTAACGTTATCTATATATATATATATATATATATATATATATATATATATATATATATATATATATATATATACATTTATATATATATTATCCGAATACTTTCGTATTAACGCGTACTGAGTACGAATGATTAAGTTTTAAATTAGCCGCTAATTTTGCCCTTTTTGACCGGGTGTCACAATTAGGGTTTAGCATGTCGGGGCATTGCATTAATGACACAACCCTGTATTTGTCTATTTTAGGCACATATTCAACCATCATAAACATAGACCCTCCTTTACATTCAGGCGTTCATCCCTAGAAATAATCACGGTGTACAGGGCAATTAGGCATTTCCACAGTTTTCCAAATCCTAGATGTACTGGCGGTGTACTGGGCATTTAAGCATTTTCACAGCTTTCCAGATCTTATGTGTACTAACGATGTACAGTGCAACAAGCATTTCCACAGCTTTGATTCCGAGACCACAGTTCTAGAAGGATCACTTCTAGGTAATCCACGATGAAACAATCCTATGGCATTTCCTTAGCTTCCACGTATTTGTACTCCACACAAGGTGTTTCCAACGCTATACAAAGTACCGTGCCGTTACAAGGAAAGTTCATAGCTTCATACTGTAACTGGAGATAACTATGTTTACATAGTATTAGGGTTGATCAGATCCTATCCTAGGGCAACAGTCACGTGAAAGTCTGGAAAGGGTGACGAGAAACTAGATCTATATTCAGGATAAGTTTAACCAGATACACATCATAACAATCTCCAATCGTATAAATGAAACATTAATTTAACATCATCCCTACTCCTAATATCTACATTTGTGACACCCGTCAATTTAGGACTAGAATTTAGTGCCTAATCAAGTTTTAATACATGTAATTAGTTCTGTGTTAGGCTAATTAATGTATCAATTATTATATATATTGTTGAATATATATCTACACAATTATACGATTTGATTTAAATCGTACAAGTTTCAAACCGAACGTATTTCGGTCAATTACATACGGACGTTGGTGAACAATTTTATTAAATAATACAATATTATTTAGTAACACAATTATATCCAAAATATTGTTTTACAATATTACGTACACAATTCGTATCGTACAACAACGCGCAAGCAAACAAAAACAAGCTAACGTTATATTGTATAACGCAACTAATAAGCAATTGATAAAATGCTTCAACAAAAATAATTGGGGAATTATTCGTATTTTAAGATATACATTTAAAAGAATAAAAATAATTAGTTAACGTTTAAAACGATTGGGAAAACGAACACCGCACGGAGCGCGATTGCACGGAGTTAAAAGTGGAGACCCACACTCGGTGGGCCCCCACCGAAATCAGCCACCAAGAGGGGGTCATCACCTCCCCCTCATTTCATTTCTATCTTCCCATCTCTCTCTCTCTACCAATTTCTCTCTCAAGTTCCACCACCACCATTTCATCAAAAATCACAAGATTAGAACACTAAACGACATCAAATCATCAAGATTTTTGTAGAAACGGAACCACCTCGACACGATCTACACTTCCATCTTCTCGGATTTTCAATCCGACGCCGCGTAAGTTCCGACAAATTCCCGAAACTTCTCGTTTTAGCTTATTTTTACATATTTACGAGTTATATAACATGTATATGTCCAAATATATGAAGAAAACACGATTTTATAGCTTAAAAACGGGTTTGAATTGGGTTTTTGGCCGGAAAAATCTCGACAGTCGGACTTTCTGGGCTGGTGTTCTTCAATGCGACACAAGCCTTGTGTCGCATGTAGTGTCGTATTTTGCCTGTTATGTCGCATAAAACCGTTATGTCGCATCTTGTGTCGTACCAAACCTTTAGTGTCGCAACTCATGCGACACAATATTGTGTCGTACTCTATGTCGCATACTATGTCGTATTTCTATACGACACAAGCACTATGTCGCTGTTGAATCAGCATCTCGAATCTATGCGACACAACCCTTGTGTCGTATAGATATTGTATCGCACTTTTATGCGACACAACCCTTGTGTCGCAAGACGTGTCCTTGTGTTGCATATAGTGTCGCAAAACACAGCAGATCTACCATTTAATTCCATACTAAGTGTTAGACACTCGGGACTTCAAATGATTAAACAATATAACTTCTAAGGGACATTGAAGCATGTTTTTCAAGTATAACACTTCAAACAAATATAGATATGTCGAGATTATTACTTCAACTAAACCACCAACGGGCCGTACGCATTTTCAAAACATACTTCAAAATCAAACAAGTCGTTGTAACTTGTATCAATTCAATCAAACAAGTCGTAGTAACTTGTAACAATACAATCAACCAGGTCCTAGTAATTTGGACATATATAGTTGTATAACAACTACAAGGGTAGTCTTTCGAGATACCGGTACAATTAATAACAATCAAGTGTCGTGAACACATTCAGTTTTCAAGTCCTTGGACATCCATTCACAACTAATTACTTCAAGTTTATTAAATTAAACACTTCAAGACTCAGGTGAGTTTCATGGCCCCATTTTCACTATTTTACAACTAGGGGTGTGATATTACTGCTCTGTTTTGTTTTACAAGTAGAACGCAAGTACCAACCTTCAAATACTACATGAGTTTCAAGCTAATCAATTTAAAGTCCTCTATAGCATAGTCTCTAATATTTTAGTGTGAATGTTAGTATATGATATCATATGGGATTGACAATCCTCATCCGGGTTAGCACGCACTAACCGGTCAAACGGATGTATTAGCATTTGGGAAGACGAGTGTGGATTAGACACTCGTAGTAGGCAAATCAGTTAGGTTTCCTTAACTGGACCTAGCGCTCAAGTTAAGCTCAGACTATGTGCTCATGGATTGTATAACTTTTATTTTGCTTAATTGCATTGTAAATTCAATTTAAATCTTGCAGTTCTTACAACTATACATTGACATACAAACCTGTGAGCTCACCCGCGTTTTCGCTGACCCATTTTAGTATTAGTATGTATCACAGGTACCCAGCAGTAGGTTGGCTGCACAGGCAGGGACTATTAGCTCGAGTCAGCATACATACAACTAGAGATTTGATTGCATTATTATATTTTGTAAAAGTAATTATGCTATGTAATCTCTCAATTTCAGGAACCGAGCTAATGTAACATTATTTTGATGTAAACGTTTATTTTATTAATACAAGTTTAAAACGACGCATATAGTGGTCGTTCATTATATCTTATGTGCTTTGTATATTGATTAGTGACACCCAAATCGAGCTTCCGCAAATCAATAAATTTGGGGGTGTCACAGATTGGTATCAGAGACTAAGGTTAGAGTGAACTAGGTTGCATTTAGTGGGCCTAGACTATGACCATTAGGCAGTATTCCCTATTAGGTATAACCAGTTCAGAGATTACAGCATACGAATTTAATTTAACATAGCTTGATCAACTATGTACAATTAAATAAAGATGATGTAAGATCTGAAGGAAGTTATGGCTGAACAGGATACACTAGTTGACTCTGACCTCGAGAGAACCGGGACTCAAAACAAGTCTGTGCTAGACACCCTAGGCTATTATGTGTTACATACTTATATATATACATAAATAGACCTCACTTACAATCTTAGGCTATATTATATTAAATGAATATAGGCCTCATTCTTTCTAACGCTTTGTCACGGAATGGCAAACACACCACCTAGTTCATCACGCTCTCACCCGCATGGCTCGCGAAATCCAAGGGTAGCTAGGAGAAACACCGGGTTGCCTCGAGCTAGCCCATACCCCACTCACTATACACCACCTGTCTTAGCCGCTAGGCTACACCATCATAAATTTCGGACTAGTATCTTACTTCCTTTCCTTGTTCTTTCTTACTCAGCCTCATGCCTCCCCGCTGACAAATCACCCTTAGTGAAGCTGAGATCGCGGGGCTGATTGCCCGCAGTGTGACCCAAGCCTTGGCTACCCGAACACCACCACCCAGTAGCGAGGACACAGCCAACAATGCTCCACCACCCAGACCCTGCTCCTATAAGGACTTTCTGAGCTGCAAACCACTATACTTCAAGGGCACGGAAGGTGCTATTGGTTTGAGCCGATGGATAGAACGCATAGAATCTGTTTTCAGCCTATGCAACTGCACTGAGGAAAACAAGGTAAAGTTTGCCGCCTACACTTTTTAGGAAGGAGCCCTCACATGGTGGAACGCCCATGCCAACTCTGTGGGTCTTGAGATAGCTAATCAGCTACCTTGGGCCGAGTTGAAGAACAAACTGAAGGAGAAGTATTGTCCCGAGGAAGAGATACACCGATTAGAAGAGGAGTTCTGGCAACTAGCTGTGCAGGGGACCGATATTGAGGGATACACCATCAAGTTCCAGCAATACGCGTCCCTGTGCCCTAGTCTGGTGGAACCAGAGAAAAAGGGAGTTAAGAAATACATCCGCGGCCTTCCCGAGAGCATTCAAGGAAGTGTCGCATCATCACAACCAGCCACCACTGAAAGTGCTATCAGGCTAGCACAAGAGCTCATGGCACTGGTGGTCAGCCGCGAGAAATCCAACAACAACAAACGTAAATCCACCGAACCACACAGCAGCCACCAAAACAAAAAGTCCAACGCCATCCAAGCTTACAACAACAACACCCGAAGTAGAGCCTTCGTCATCAACTCCGGGGACGCCCGCCAAGACCCGAATGTGGTCACGGGTATGTTCCTCCTCAACAACTTAACTGCTTCAATTCTGTTTGATACCGGTGCTGATAGGAGTTTTATTTCTGATGAGTTTTGCCCACTACTTGACATCACCCCGGTTGCCTTAGATGTTAAGTACACGGTAGAGCTTGCAAACGGTAAACTTATGGAAACCAAGAGTGTGATCCCTAATTGCACTTTAAATCTAGCCGACGAAATTTTCTCAATAGATCTCATGCCTGTTAAGATAGGAAGTTTCGATGTCATTGTTGGAATGGACTGGTTGTCCAAGCATCGGGCTGAAATTATCTGTGGCGACAAAGTTATTCGTATACCTCTCGCCACCGGTGGAACTTTAATCATACAGGGGGAGACCGGTGGGACGAGACTCAATATCATGTCTTGCTTGAAAACCCGCAAATTTCTGAAAAATAGCTATCCCGCAATCCTCGCGCACATCATGGAGAAAAAGTCGGAGGAGAAGCGACTTGATGATGTACCAATTGTCCGAGACTTTCCTGAAGTCTTTCCCGAAGAACTGCCTGGTCTACCACCACCAAGACAGGTTGAATTCTCAATTGATCTCGTACCGGGTGCTGCGCCGGTGGCACGAGCACCATACCGTTTAGCTCCATCCGAACTTCAGGAGTTGTCTGCCCAACTACAGGAACTTCTGGAAAGAGGATTCATTAGGCCGAGTTCTTCACCTTGGGGAGCTCCGGTCCTATTTGTCAAAAAGAAAGACGGCACTTTTCGAATGTGTATCGACTATCGAGAGTTGAACAAGTTGACCGTCAAGAACCGATACCCATTACCTCGAATCGATGATTTGTTCGACCAACTTCAAGGATCGAGTTGTTATTCAAAGATTGATCTCCGATCCGGATATCACCAATTGCGTGTTCGCGATGCCGACATTCCAAAAACCGCTTTCCGAACCCGCTATGGGCATTACGAATTCCAAGTGATGCAATTCGGCCTAAGCAACGCACCGGCTGTATTCATGGACCTTATGAATCGGGTGTGTAAACCTTACCTTGACAAGTTTGTCATTGTCTTCATCGATGACATCCTCATATATTCACGAAGCGAACAAGAACACGCGCAACACCTCAAAACCATCCTAGAGCTACTTAGACACGAGGAGCTGTATGCTAAATTTTCTAAGTGTGAGTTCTGGATAAAAACCGTTCAATTCCTTGGCCATGTCATTGATAGTCAAGGAATTCATGTTGATCCGTCAAAAATCGAGGCTATCAAAGACTGGCAATCGCCAACCACTCCGACCGAAGTACGGCAGTTTTTGGGACTGGCCGGGTACTACCGACGATTCATTGAAAATTTCTTCAATATAGCCTTACCACTCACGACTCTGACCCAGAAAGACAAAAAGTTTGACTGGACTGATAAACAAGAGTCGGCATTCCAACTCTTAAAGCAAAAGCTTTGCAGTGCTCTTATTCTATCATTACCCGAGGGCACCGATGACTTCGTGGTATACTACGATGCTTCTCATCAAGGTCTCGGTTGCGTGCTTATGCAACGAGACAAAGTCATAGCTTATGCTTCCCGACAGCTCAAGATTCATGAAAAGAATTACACCACCCACGACCTTGAGTTAGGAGCCGTCGTTTTTGCCCTCAAAATTTGGAGACATTACCTCTATGGCACTAGGTGCACAATTTTTACAGACCACAAAAGTCTCCAACACATATTCGATCAGAAGGATCTCAACATGAGGCAACGTCGATGGGTCGAGTTGCTTACCGATTACGACTGCGAACTCAAATATCATCCAGGCAAAGCAAATGTTGTTGCTGATGCCCTCAGTCGAAAAGAGCGAGTGAAACCACTTCGGGTCCGAGCCCTAAGTATGACCATTCACAACAATTTAAACATTCAAATTCTCACTGCTCAACTCGAAGCCTTGAAACCCGAAAATATCAAAGATGAAGCCTTGCGGGGCATGGATAAACAATTCGAAATCAAACCTAACGGGATTAGATATTTCTCAAACCGAATCTGGTTGCCTAAATTTGGAAACCTACGAGACTTGGTGATGGATGAAGCTCACAAGTCCAAATATTCTATCCATCCGGGATCCGATAAAATGTACCACGGTATCAAGGACTTCTACTGGTGGCCGAACATGAAAGTTGAAATCGCCACCTATGTCAGCAAGTGCCTTACTTGCTCCAAGGTCAAAATAGAATATCAAAAACCTTCTGGCTTACTTCAACAACCCAGTCTTCCTGAATGGAAATGGGAACAAATTGCTATGGACTTCATAACCAAACTACCCAAGTCCTCGAGCGGTTGCGATACCATTTGGGTGATAGTGGATCGTCTCACAAAGTCTGCTCACTTCCTGGCAATCAAGGAATCCGACAAAATGGAACGCCTCACCAGAATCTATCTGAAGGAAATCGTGACCAAACACGGTGTTCCAATCTCATTTATCTCCGATAGGGATAGTCGTTTCACTTCACAATTTTGGCAATCACTTCAAAAATCCCTGGGTACTCGACTTGATATGAGTACCGCATATCATCCTCAAACCGACGGCCAAAGTGAACGAACAATTCAAACGCTAGAAGACATGCTACGGGCCTGCGTAGTAGACTTCGGGGTAAACTGGGAAAAACACCTACCATTGTGCAAGTTCTCGTACAACAACAGTTATCATACCAGCATTAAGGCTGCACCCTTCGAGGCACTATACGGTCGTAAGTGCCGGTCACCTATCTGTTGGACCGAAGTTGGGGATAGCCAACTCACAGGTCCAGAAATCATTCACGAGACGACCGAGAGAATCGTCGAAATTCAAAACAAGCTCAAGGCCGCGCTTGATCGTCAGAAAAGTTATGCTGACGTGAGACGCAAACCACTCGAGTTCCAAGTTGGGGATCGAGTACTACTCAAAGTATCGCCTTGGAAAGGCGTAATCCGATTTGGCAAATGAGGGAAGTTAAATCCCAGATACATTGGACCATTCGAGATCCTCGAAAGGATTGGTCCAGTGGCATATCGATTGCAGCTGCCGTTCGAACTCAGCAGCGTGCATCCCACTTTTCATGTTTCAAATCTGAAGAAGTGTCTGTCTGATGAGACACTTATCATTCCACTCGATGAAATTCGAGTTGACGAGAAACTTCACTTTGTTGAGGAACCCGCCGAAATCATGGACCGTGAGGTCAAACAACTTAAACAAAGTTGTATTCCCATCGTCAAGGTTAGGTGGAATTCGCGGCGCGGTCCGGAATTCACCTGGGAACAGGAAGACCAAATGCGAAGTATCCTCAACTCTTCACTGACTCAGCATCAAACGCGACTTCAACATAAATTTTGGGACGAAATTCTTCTAACAGGGGGAGAATGTGACACCCTTCAATTTAGGACTAGAATTTAGTGCCTAATCAAGTTTTAATACATGTAATTAGTTCTGTGTTAGGCTAATTAATGTATCAATTATTATATATATTGTTGAATATATATCTACACAATTATACGATTTGATTTAAATCGTACAAGTTTCAAACCGAACGTATTTTGGTCAATTACATACGGACGTTGGTGAACAATTTTATTAAATAATACAATATTATTTAGTAACACAATTATATCCAAAATATTGTTTTACAATATTACGTACACAATTCGTATCGTACAACAACGCGCAAGCAAACAAAAACAAGCTAACGTTATATTGTATAACGCAACTAATAAGCAATTGATAAAATGCTTCAGCAAAAATAATTGGGGAATTATTCGTATTTTAAGATATACATTTAAACGAATAAAAATAATTAGTTAACGTTTAAAACGATTGGGAAAACGAACACCGCACGGAGCGCGATTGTACGGAGTTAAAAGTGGAGACCCACACTCGGTGGGCCCCCACCGAAATCAGCCACCAAGAGGGGGTCATCACCTCCCCCTCATTTCATTTATATCTTCCCATCTCTCTCTCTCTACCGATTTCTCTCTCAAGTTCCACCACCACCATTTCATCAAAAATCACAAGATTAGAACACTAAACGACATCAAATCATCAAGATTTTTGTAGAAACGGAACCACCTCGACACGATCTACACTTCCATCTTCTCGGATTTTCAATCCAACGCCGCGTAAGTTCCGACAAATTCCCGAAACTTCTCGTTTTAGCTTATTTTTACATATTTACGAGTTATATAACATGTATATGTCCAAATATATGAAGAAAACACGATTTTATAGCTTCAAAACGGGTTTGACTTTGGATTTTGGCCGGAAAAATCTCGACAGTCGGACTTTCTGGGCTGGTGTTCTTCAATGCGACACAAGCCTTGTGTCGCATGTAGTGTCGTATTTTGCCTGTTATGTCGCATAAAACCGTTATGTCGCATCTTGTGTCGTACCACACCTTTAGTGTCGCAACTCATGCGACACAATATTGTGTCGTACTCTATGTCGCATACTATGTCGTATTTCTATACGACACAAGCACTATGTCGCTGTTGAATCAGCATCTCGAATCTATGCGACACAACCCTTGTGTCGTATAGATATTGTGTCACACCTTTATGCGACACAACCCTTGTGTCGCAAGACGTGTCCTTGTGTCGCATATAGTGTCGCGAAACACAGCAGATCTACCATTTAATTCCATACTAAGTGTTAGACACTCGGGACTTCAAATGATTAAACAATATAACTTCTAAGGGACATTGAAACATGTTTTTCAAGTATAACACTTCAAACAAATATAGATATGTCGAGATTATTACTTCAACTAAACCACCAACGGGCCGTACGCGTTTTCAAAACATACTTCAAAATCAAACAAGTCGTTGTAACTTGTATCAATTCAATCAAACAAGTCGTAGTAACTTGTAACAATACAATCAACCAGATCCTAGTAATTTGGACATATATAGTTGTATAACAACTACAAGGGTAGTCTTTCGAGATACCGGTACAATTAATAACAATCAAGTGTCGTGAACACATTCAGTTTTCAAGTCCTTGGACATCCATTCACAACTAATTACTTCAAGTTTATTAAATTAAACACTTCATGACTCAGGTGAGTTTCATGGCCCCATTTTCACTATTTTACAACTAGGGGTGTGATATTACTGCTCTGTTTTGTTTTACAAGTAGAACGCAAGTACCAACCTTCAAATACTACATGAGTTTCAAGCTAATCAATTTAAAGTCCTCTATAGCATAGTCTAGAATATTTTAGCGTGAATGTTAGTATATGATATCATATGGGATTGACAATCCTCATCCGGGTTAGCACGCACTAACCGGTCAAACGGATGTATTAGCATTTGGGAAGACGAGTGTGGATTAGACACTCGTAGGAGGCAAATCAGTTAGGTTTCCTTAACTGGACCTAGCACTCAAGTTAAGCTCAGACTATGTGCTCATGGATTGTATAACTTTTATTTTGCTTAATTGCATTGTAAATTCAATTTAAATCTAGCGGTTCTTACAACTATACATTGACATACAAACCTGTGAGCTCACCAGCGTTTTCGCTGACCCATTTTAGTATTAGTATGTATCACAGGTACCCAGCAGTAGGTTAGCTGCACAGGCAGGGACTATTAACTCGAGTCAGCATACATACAACTAGAGATTTGATTGCATTATTATATTTTGTAAAAGTAATTATGCTATGTAATCTCTTAATTTCAGGAACCCAGCTAATGTAACATTATTTTGATGTAAACGTTTTTATTATTAATACAAGTTTAAAACGACGCATATAGTGGTCGTTCATTATATCTTATGTGCTTTATATATTGATTAGTGACACCCAAATCGAGCTTCCACAAATCAATAAATTTGTGGGTGTCACAACATTTCAACAATCACAATATTAAAGTACTCTATAAACATGGCAATAAGTAAAGTACAAACTGAAATAACATAAAGTGCAAGCATTATAACAGTAAGTAAAGTTTAGATATGTGACAACTCTCCAAATTAGGTATTAATTAACATTTAAGCATGTGCATTCTTACACTAACTTCCTGGTTAAGTTTTAACAAAACTTCTTGATGTGATGTAAGCCTAGCAAGCCCAGTACTTTAAAACAAAAAGTAATACCTAATACGAAGTATTACAAATTATGTGATTAAAAATAATCGCGTACAAATATATCGGAACAAACCCGACAAAAATAAATAACAAAAGTTCGTGACACAAAATTTATTAATAACTCAATTATTAATTACGAGTATTTATATATCTATAACAAATAGATAAAATGGTCTAAATATACGTTTAACATAAAACGTATTATAAACGAACAGAAACAATTCTAAAACGTACATAAAAGGTCCAAATCTGAAAAGTGTTATTTTGCTAACACGTTGTAAAGTATTTAGAACATTACCTCAAAATACGAATTCGAAACTCAACTGAAATTTGGCGCTCAATTATATGCGCGCAGTAAAATGTACAAATTTGTACAACTATTTAAAATAATGATAACATCATTATTCTGATTATAAATTACGAACCAGGAGAACACCTACAAAATAAAAATATAAAAAGTTTACTTTTATATTGCTATAATTATACCCGTACTCGAAATTGATGTACCAAAAATGGTCACCTAACTTCAATAATGCAGGAGACAGTTTCATTTTAAAACCATACTCATGCGATCACCTTGTTCCCTCTCATTTCTTCTCCCAGAAGATTGAACACACACACATATCATCACAATCTTCACTTTATCTTTTCTTCACCTGGAGCAACAACAAGATCAGGAACAACAAGCAGCAACACCATCATCATCATCCGTTCGTCATCTTCACCATCTCCTCTTTGTAAGAGAACTCTTTAATCTTTGATTTCTTTACTTAAAATCGTTATATAACTTGTTTAAACATCATAATCACCACATATAACACATAAAGGTGATGATTACTTGATTGATTCTTGAAAAGAGTTTATAAAACCAAAATATCAAAACAAAAATCGATACATTAAAACTAGTTTAAATGAGGTGATAATTGGTAAAAACGACATATAACACTTATATAAACATTTGGAATTGATGGAATATGGATTGGAACCAAGCTATCATATGTATATGTGTTAACAGACACGAACAGGGGACTGGAAACGAGTTGGATCCGGCGGATCTCCTTAGGATCCGGCGGATCCTCTGCTGAAAACCAAACGAATCCGGCGGATTCCCACCTTTTGACCCGCACACAAACTCTGTCTAAAAACGATGAACGAGTAAAAGACAACTAAGATCCAGCGGATCCTAAAGAACACACGCACACTTGGTCTTGTGAACGAAAACGATACACGAGTAATTGACATGCTAGATCCGGCGGATCAGGAATTTGATCCGGCGGATCCTTCCATTTGTAACCCGATCCGGCAGCTCAGTGTTTAGATCCGGCGGATCCTCTTAAACTCGAATGAATCCGGCGGATTCATGTGAATTCGGCGGATTCCCCTTATTTGGACTAGATCCGGCGGATTCAAATAGAATCCGGCGGATTCCCGTGTCTGGTCAACACCTTGACTTTTATTTTAAAAACAAAACGATTCCGTTAACGATTCCATTTCTTAGTAACATTTAACCGAGACAAACTATGGACACGGACATTGGACCTATCTATTTAGTACGAACAAAAGATATATGATTTTATATATATAACATATATATATCCACGGACTTTATAAATTATACAATTTGGATACGATTACACAATCGGGACATTTAAAATTCTTAAAACTTATTAATCAAAAGTGATGATATTAAAAACAAATGATATTCGTTTTATAAAAACAATCTAAGTTTTATAACAAATAAAACTTATAACGTTTTAAATACGTAAACAACGTATTACAATATATATAAATATATACGAGAACACATGTTATATATAGACACAAACGTATACGTTTTCTTAAACAAATGAAAACTTATATATATTTTGATATACGTAAACAATGTATTTATTAAACATATATACATACGACACTTAAGAATATATATTCACAAATATATATATACACAATGAATTTCACGTTTAACAAACGTATAACCTAATAATATACAACAAGTATTATTTATGGGTATACATATATAGAACAAATGTATGTACAAAGGAAACAAAATGACATTCAAATAAGTACAAAACTACATATCTGTTTATATACTTAACCAAGTATACGACGAGAGAAATAATAACAATATTTCTACACAATGTCACCAACAAATACAACGACTTATATTATTAAGAAATCAACCATTTCTTCAAACAAACAAACTGTTAACATAAGTGATTAAAACAAATCAAACGTACTCATGTTAATATATTTATTGTATATAGGTTAACCTACCTTGGGTAATTATCTGTTTGGCTACTAGCTTTCCATACCGAGCAAATCATCGTGAGTTCACAGCCCCTACTTTGCAAATGTTTTATGCTTTTAAACATAGGGGTGTAAACATAGAAACTGCATGCAAACACATGCAGTAAATTATATAAATGCTTTATTGCTTTATACAACTGTTTGATATGAAATATTATTTCACAACTGTGTTGGGAATTAGACAACAAATCCTAGTACGGACCCAGACTCCCAATGTGTGCATGAAAAGTCCTTATATCATGCAGACTATAACCATTAGCTAGGTGACTCTAGCCACTGAGTATACGAATAGTACTATTGCCGTGACGACCCTCCTGTGGATGGAGCGTATACTTAATTGTCCTTCAGTCAAACAACATAAGTTTTGGTTGTGGTTTGGTTATAGGGTTAGGTCGCGTTACTTTAACCTGCGAGGTTTAGCTCACCTTTCAGGGGATTATAGTCTAAGAATTTCCCACATATTATTTAGGATGAACGTATCCTACAACTGTTTTATACCGGTATACTTACTAGTTATATTTATATACTGGTGAACCACCAGACATACATTTTGGGTAACAACCCACATAAAACTATATTTTAGGGTAACTATCCCTACAAACTTATATTTTGTAAAACCTGCAAACATTTATTTATTGAATAACATTTCAACAATACAAACATAAATGGTTTAACATACCCCATACTTATACAAAACCTGTGAATTCACTCAACATATTTGTTGACGACTTTCTTTCTATGTTTTACAGGAAATTAGCTACGTAAGTAAGAATCGCATGCATTCAGGATGGACAACCCTGGACTACTTAGGATGCCATATATTTTGGGACAGCTTTTGAGGATTTCCTCTGTATTACTACAGACATTGCAGTTATACTCATGAAATCTTATCTTAACATATGTATTGTTAAACTTAAATGTTTTAAACTCTATTATTACTGTACGACTTAAATAGTCGTACTACTTTTGTAACAACCGTTTAAATTGGCATCCTTAATATATTATGTTCTGTATGATCATATGCTCTGATACAGTGAATGCACAATTGTAACGTCAGCACCCCCGCTGTTAAACTGTTTACACAAGATGCTTCCGCTAATTATAACTTGCTTCCGCTAAACATTAAATAAACACAATTATGGATTTTGGGGGTGTGACAAGATATCACAGGGAATACAGCAGCGTAATACTGAGGATCAGTCAACAACCCCATGCCATATAACAATCTGTTAATAATCGACCCCATGAACATATGCCTATCCAAATCTGTCTCAATCCAAAGTCTCTCGGCAATCAAGAAAGCAACATTCAGATTCTTTCCTCCTATGATTGCTTCCATGAACTTCAACTCCTCTGCGCTCACAGTCCCACCTTCCTTCCTTCCAAATATAGAACATGCTAGCAACTTGTGAAGAATGTGGTGAACAGGTTTGCTAAAAGTGGATGACTTAACACAGCTCCTGAAGTTTGACCCTGCTAAATTCATCCATATATCTTTGTGATTCCTGTTTGGTAAGCTGGAGATGTCTTGAACACTGTTTCTAAACCATGAAGAGTTTACCTGAGACTCTGAGTATAGACCAAGATATACTCTCAAGTCGGCAACTGAAATGTGATGATTTGTTCTTGAAACCTAAATGAAATCTTTCTTTTGTCGGAGATGCTCATTTTTGGATTCAACTGGTATGTCATCATGAACTCAATCACCACCTCTCGGTATGCCTCCTCATCTATATCAAAAAGACGGAGAAGGGCATTGTTCTTTTGACCTTCAGTCTCATATACTAGCAAATTCTTCAACTCTTGCCTTATCCCAAGCTTAATCATATCTTGCCAAATCACAAATCGATTGCTGCCTATTGGTCGCTGCAGCCACTGGCGAATGAGTGATCTATTTTTCGACGACTTGGCCAAATAGCTAAGTGAAGGCGGGCAATTATCCATCTGTGACAAAATACAAGAAAAGATTAAACCGTAATAATAGTAATTTATGGAATATGCTAAAGTATTCCTAAATTTTTAGAAAAAAATTGGAAATGTAGGCTTTAGAAACGGGCATATCCAGAAATTTCTTATTACTAATTCTAACCGCAACCAATCACAAATCCGCAAATCTCATATTTCTAATGTCAACTTATATCTAACTAAGGAAAGATGGCACAAAGCTTCATGTTTCTAGTATAATTAAAGTGGGTGTTATTACCCAAATTAAGTATCCCAAGTAACTAAAAACCTAAACACTTTGCATTTGCGATTAAGTAAATTAAAATGAGCTTAATAATTTAAATGATTCCAAGTTATGTAATTACCTCAAATAATTCAATTAATCACAAAAATAGCATATTACCAAGTTAGTATGTAATCCAACTTTCCGCAATTCCAAGAGACATAAAGCTATTAACATGGTTCCAAGCAAATGGCGCAAGTACTCTAATGACCAAGTGGTGATTAGAAGAATGATGTTCTTGATGGCATCATTTTAAAGCTCCATAAACTTTATTATTTAAAGTGTTGATTCTTAGAAATGATCATATGAGCCAAAGCTTGTTTCGGTAATCTTGTAAGCTTTCAAAGTTTAGAAATGGCATAAACGACGTTTTTAGTTTAAAAATTTAAGGAAGAAAAGTGGCGTTTATGAAGTTTGGGCAAAAATTGCTTACTTTAATTACCAAAAACTAGCTAAACCATCTTCTAAATGCAAACGATTAATTCACTTATGCTAACTTATCATTTCTAAGCATAATGCAATCAATAAAAGTCAACGCAAGCAATTAATCATCCAAAAAGTCAAACAAGAGCAATTTTCAACCAAAAAGTCAATACTTTAATTTTCAAACTTGCAATTCATCCACCAAATCACTAAATTATGTTAAGAAACATGTTAAGCATCAAGATAAGCATGAGATAACACTAAAAATCACAACTTTTAACCATGAAATCATTGAAAACAAGTTACAAGCCCTAATTTTTCAAGTTTCATGAAAATCAGTAAATTATGTCAAGAATTACCTTAATCTTGATGTTTTGATGTTGTGGATGCAAGAAAGATCATAAAATGAAGAATTTTGGGCTTGGAATCATGCAAAATGGTCAAAAGATGAAGATTTGGTGATGGTGGTGGGTAGGCCGATGGTTTGGAGAGGGGAAGGAGGAAGAAGACGAAGTTTTTTATGATTTTGTCCTTTTATGTGTGGCTAAAAGTCCCCTTTTATATCAATCTCAAATGCGATCGGTTAAAATTCGCAAAAGATACGAAACATACAAGTAAAATTTCAAAGTTTTAAAATTTTTAATAAAATAATTTTAATAAGTATGTTCGTATTTTTCTGATCTTTACGCGCAGTCTGAAATTGTATTGCGAATCGTATGCAAAATCGTATACGTTTTTATTTAAAACAAAACAATCATTTTGCATTCTTTAAAATCCAAGACAAGTTCAAAATTAATTTTCCAAATTTAAAAATAAACTTTTTCAAACTTTCTAAAAATGTCTTTAATTCGTTGCTGTGTTGCGTGAATTTGAATTTTAAAAAAACGTGTTCTTGCATTTTTAAACAGAAGCTTTTAAAACTTAATAATAAACTACTAATATTAATTAACCTAAATACTTTAAAATGAAATTACTGAAATTTGGGTTACCTCCCAAAAAGCGCTTGGTTAAAGTCGGTAGCTCGACCTTTGGACAAATTTTATTTGAGATTGTCCAAGAGAAATTGTCCGAACGAATTCGGTGCTCTTGGTTGAGGGAAAGTGTAGCGAGGAATAAAGTCACAAGTGAGAATTTTAATGACAGAATCAACTAGGTCTGCAGGATGTAACGAGAATCGTTCATGTTCAGTGAGAAACATACGTTCCTTTTTGGCTAAATCTAGAAGATTATCAATAAACTTGTTAAATTCCTTTCTAACTTTCTTAGGGTTTGAAATTTCGTTTCGTGATCCGTCATCTATATTGTTCAAGTCATGAAGAAGCATCCCTAAGGTTTGTTGAAATTCCCATTCTTCTCTTGAATCAGGATCTCCGGTGGTAGTGTGAACTGACTCCGTTATTTCCTTGATTAAAGTCGTTTATGAAACAGTGAAAGGAAATTTTGACTGAGCGAATAACAAAGTAAGTGTGACGTTGATATCGTTTCTTTCAGCAAAGAAAGCAGCTTCCCGATTATCGTCAGTGGCCCCATGAAATATTTCTAACAACTTATCTATCATGTAGGTAGCGGGGTCAACGAAGAATGGAATTTTATCAGAAATGACGAGAGATATAGCGGGATCTTTGCTGATCCAGAACTCAAGCTCATAAATCATAGCCGCAACATAACGATTAATTAGGGTTTGAGAAACCAGTTGATAATCGGTGCTGGCGAATAGGTCCATTAGTAGGTCTATTTCTGATTTTAGCTTTAGTTCTTTCTCTCGGTAATGTGTGAAGTTACCTTCCTCCTTTTGATTCGGAAGATGGTGGAGAATACCAACCTATTTCTTTATCCTACGAGTGACTTCTCTTTGTTCAACTGAAAAAGGAAAGTCAAACGTTTTGAGGTGTCTAGCAAATGCCCGACAAACATCCAATCTCCTATCAGGATCAAAAGAGTTACCTACGTAGCTGATATTTTCTTCAGGTTTGATTGGTAAAATCCTATCAATAACACGATAGATGGTGTACTTAGGTTCTGGTACGAGGTTCAAAAAGATAGGTGATTTTGGAGGGTATTCGTAAGCTTCTTCATCCCATATTGGAAGACGTTCTTCAACGGGTGGAAAATGAAAGGGTTGAAGATGTTCAGAGTTACTCTCAACAAAACCAGATGAAGTAAGGATTTGAAAGAAATTTTCTAAGGAATATGAAATCTCAGGTGCAGGTATAACCTGATAGCTTGGAATACCAGAAGCAGAAGTTGAATTCTTCTGATGAGAATCATCGGTTCCTAAGTCAAGATCTAAGAATGATCCTAATGTTCTAGATTCTTCGTCTGGATTAGCGGAGATATCTTCGGAAGAGGATAAAGGTGAAGAGTAGACGTCAGATTCCAACTCTTCTTCTAAGCGGGCGAAGAACTCAGCGTCATCCATGGCCATCATTTCTTCGGTCGTCTTTTGAGCGAGTGGAGAACTGGGACTAGACGGTAGTGAATCGTAGAAAGATATTTTTGTATTTTTCATTTTTAATTAACTAAGGTAAACTATTTAAATTAACCTAAAATATGCAAATAACTTCCGAATAAGTCTAGGAAAACCTAATCGGAAAGGATCTCCTAAAAGCTAGATTATCTAATGTGGCTTCAAATCATAACGATGTACGATTCCCGGCAGCGGCGCCAAAAACTTGATGGCGTCCCAGCGGTCGGTCAGATTTTACTCCGGTCGTTGTTCCGGTCAACCAAGACGCGCACCAGGGTGTTTTAAATTTATAAGAGCTGGGGCTCAAACTATAAGTACTACCTACCTTGGGAGCAAGCAGTAAGTATAACTCGAGGTCGTTCTTTTATCGGAGCGAATTGAAACGAAGCGGATCACCAAAGATTAAGGTCGCAAATAGGATAAGGGTAGGCAGATAGATTTTTGGTGGGTTTTGTTTTCTAAGTTATCCTAAATACAATAAAGTAAATAACGGAAATAAAAGATTGAGAGTAAGCAGACAGGTAGAGATGTGATTGCTGAAACTTTGATAATTAGGGGTTCGGGATGATGTTCATTATAAATTTGACAGGAGATTCACCAGATAATTAACAGATATACTTTCAGTATAAACACTAGGACCCTGCGTTTCAGGTGAAACCCTGAAATCATATGTCACTGGAATCCTAGGCTATCATGATTCTGATTAGATCAGACTGTTTTCAAACCCCCTGAACTTTGCTTGAATAAGACAAAGTGACCCTCAAATTATCTTAGGGTGCAGGCATAAGGCAACAGACCGCAATTTATCTACTGACCTTTCTTAACAGCCAATCGTCTATTTGTTTTTACCATGGTGAATACTAATTGTATCCTATGTATGTTAAACTATTGGTTAATTAGGGTTTAGCATGTCGGGGCATTGCATTAATGACACAACCCTGTATTTGTCTATTTTAGGCAAATATTCAACCATCATAAACATAAACCCTCCTTTACATTCAGGCGTTCATCCCTAGGAATAATCACGGTGTACAGGGCAATTAGGCATTTCCAAAGTTTTCCAAATCCTAGATGTACTGGCGGTGTACTGGGCATTTAAGCATTTTCACATCTTTCCAGATCTTAGGTGTACTACGGATGTACAGTGCAAAAGGCATTTCCACAGCTTTAATTCCTAGACCACAGTTCTAGAAGGATCACTTCTAGGTAATCCACGATGAAACAATCCTATGGCTTTTCCTTAGCTTCCACGTATTTGTACTCCACACGTGGTGTTTCCAACGCTATACGAAGTACCGTGCCGTTACAAGGAAAGTTCATGTGACACCCGTCAACTTAGGTCAACTGTTAAACCTAACCGAAACCCTAATTACGTGTATTTAGATGTGATTTAGACTAAATACTTGTAATTGCTTGTAACTACTTGTATATTTTGTGAATATACGCTTACGTAATTAGTTATAATTACGCTGGCGCAATTTGATGAAATTGTGCGAAACAACCGGACGGAGTCCGACACAGTATAAATACGGACGTTGGTGAACTGAATATTAAATAATACGAAATTATTTAATAAAGTCAAAAACTTACAAAAATTATAGTGATAATATTTAACGAATCAATAATATCGTATAAAATAACCCAAACGCGACGAAAATGCCTGAAACGCACCCGACGACCCATCGTGAGCCAAAATATATCTTATAAACTTTAAATGTATTATTTCAAGTAAAACTTCCATTTAGAATATCGTATTTAAGGACGATAATGATAAATGTCTAATTAAATCGCTACGCGATTAAACCTCCGTACAACGAGCGCGCAAATCGAGGCCGATAAATAAACGGAACATTTTTGTAAGTGTTTTCAAGAATTATGACTAAATATTTCAAGTGAAAATATCGAAACTTAATTTCTTCATTAAAATCCGCGTATTAAACATTCTACGAATATATATAAACGTCGAAACGAACGAAAAACGTAACGAATTAAATTGAGGACAAGAAAAATGACCAAAATGCCCTTGGTGGGACCACATGGGGGCCGACCACCCCATGTGCCACCCCTTCCCACACCCACTAAAATCCCATGCATATACCCATCATGAGATTCTTTCAAGACTTACAAGTCTCATTTCCATTTTTCACTTCAACACACTTTCTCTCCATCAATCTCTCTCTTTTTCTCTCTCAAATAATCTGAGATTATCTCAGAAAATATCACCACCACAAGACCTCCAATCACCACCACAACCACTGATGCGTGTGAAAGCGTCTAGTTTTATTATTTATAAAGTACAGGATATACCAATCACTACTATCACACAACCAGGCAAGAATACCCGATCGGAATAGTATAGCTATGGTAAGTCCAGGTCGAACACAGGAACACATGAACGATGTTATTCAACTAAATTGGAATTATTCAGAAAGCAGTAAAATAGGGGTACATTTTAGTTCCGCATGAACGTTCAATATGAACTAATTAACTGAACCAAACAACCTAAAACAAGATAAGAGGAACAGATAACAATTGGAGATAGACATGTAATTGCTCAGAGTCTTCCACTCAAATTCATATTATCTAGTTCATGTGTTTTGATTGTCTGATTGTGATTTCTTTTATATCAACTTAGATACTAATCAAAGAGTCCAAGTTGAATGTAAATTAGCCAACGTTCCGGGTCCAACTAATTTCTATAACCTAGGGTTCCACATTAAACATCGATCCGACGTCGCAAGAATTGTACTTTTCTATTGCGTGCTTTTCCCTAAATTATGCTTTAAGTGTTCACGATTGATTATGATTTATCCTCGAAGTATGACTCAACAAATACCTACTAATAAGCTCTTATTAGCTTGCTCATTTTAGATTGATTAGTTACTATTCTCTTAACCTATCAAACTTAATCTATTTAGCAATGACTATAAACCTAGATTTATAATCATCAATAATCAATAACATCAAAGGAACTCAATCTCAATGACACTATTAATCACGTTAAGTAGTAATTAATAATCACCAATAAACAAGGATTCACGGATAACATAACAATCTTCAATTAGACCATTTATTCAAAACACAATTATAACCATCAAATAATCATAATCCAATGTTATTAAACTAAACAATCAACAATAAGTCTAATCCATGATTCAATTGTACAAAATCATATTCATAATCTCAAACAAACACATAGACAAGTTTAAATTGAAATCGGAAGGTGATACGCAAACCGAATCGTGAACCACGCGAAGTAGGATCAATTGGAATCAATCCTAACCTTCTTGTGCCTCCAAATCTCCATTGAAATGCCTCTGGAACCTCTTTTAGTCGACTTAGGGTTTGTGGTAAAAGTTTTGGGTTTCAAATGAGGCAAAAATGAGGTTTTAAGGGTTTCTGCCGAATTGATCCATACGCCGTATGGATGTAAAAAGCCCAGCAGGCTCGGCCCGCTTCTGGCAGTCCGACTCACTCAATCCATATGCCGTATGGATTTTCCATATGCCGTATGGATTGAATTTTCAGATTTTTCCCTTTTTTCTTCATTTTGATCATCTTTCACTCTGATCCATTCTTCTCTTGTTCAATGCTTTATTCTTTTAGCACTTTTCTTCGCAATAAGCTCGTTTTCTGTTTCTTTTCAATCTAAGCTCCGATTAAACTCCTAAATGCAAATATGAACGAAATAAGTATCTTATTCATACAAAATGCATTAGAAACCTATATAACAAAGGGGTAATTAGTACTATAATCTAGTACATTTTGGCGTTTATCACCCACCACCATCAACCACCAATTAATTTCTTAACTTTTGGTAATTATAATTTGCTCAAGAGCACAAGCACCATCATCTCTATCAAAATCTTTGTAAGGAAACTCATCTCTAATATTCTCTATATTAATACATGTTATATAGTTCATCTAACTTGAATATGTCCAAAACTCTTGCTAAAAATCGTTTTTATAAAGCAAACATAAACATGCAATAATCTGTCCATAAAAACACAGTTTATAAAAAAAAAATTCGTATCTGGAGTTCTACTAAGAGTTAGACAACTTAATTTTATTTAAAAGTTGTGTATCGAAAAGAGCTACAACTTTCGTGTATTACACTTTTTCCAGATCTGTACGGATTTTTGTGAATAAGCTGATATTTGGGACTGACCTGAAAGATTTCGATAAATATGTTCGGTTGTTACGCGGAATTATTTACCTATGTAAATGGACACTATAAATCTTAGGAAAATTATGTTAGACACTAGATTAGTAGATTATCAGTTGGTAAAAATCTCAGACCTTAATTTGGACCAGAGGTTGTAGAAATCTAGTGGCGAACTAAACCGACAAAAATCGAAAATATGAAATCTTGAAGTTTTTAAGTTGCATGTTAAAAACCGACACCTCGAAATAACTCCGACACAAACCGACAACTTCTATAAGCTTTATTAACTAAAATATGGGTTGGGTAAAAGTTTCGGGTCAAACCAAATAGGTTTGACCAAGTCAACAAAAACTGCTCGGTTTCTAAACACGACAAAACTTGCTATTTTTTGAAAATGGTAACAAAAATAGGTTTTGGTGACTTATTTAGTAACTTGGACCAAAAAAAAATAAACTTAGAAAGTTTCCCGAATTAGAAACCGACACCTAGAACACTTGGACCAAATACTCTAACTCATAGAATTGGAAGTGTCTCATAAAATTGGGAGTGTCTCATAAAATTGGCAAGTATTGCTAAACTTTGACCAACTTTGATCAGTTTGACCAACTTTGACCAACTTTGACCAGTTTGACTAGTTTGACCAGGTTTGACCAACTTTGACCAGGTTTGACCAACTTTGACCAGTTTGACCAGGTTTGACCTACGGTTTAAGGTTTTTACGAACTAAATAATTTGTTTGCAACACACGATATGTACAAATAAATAGTATACAACAAAACAAACTTAATAATAATGTCTAAATGAATTATTATTATTACAAACTTTCACCAACGGGTCGTACATGTTTTTAATAAACGAACTTGAACAACTTATTTGGACATACTAGTTGATGAACTAGCTTTAGGTGGACATTAACCCTCCACCTACACGATTGGCTTAAGTGGACATTGACCCCCACTTATACAATCGCCATAGATGGTCTTATGAGACATCTACTTACACAACCTTATACGTTTAGGACGTTAGAAGGTTGCACTTTGGGACACATTGCTTGCTACTTGATATATGTTTGCTACCTGCTAAACTTTGGTGAGTTTCATAGCCCTTTTTTACTGTTTTTCATTTGGGTGAGAATACATACAACTATTTTATATAAACTGCTTTTATGATCACAAGTAGTGGCAACAACTTTTCGTACGGATTGCATGAGACCTTATGATAATCCACTAAAGCCCTCTACCCATCATAGTTCGTTAATATATGCGTGAATATTATTGGATAGAACTATCAGGGTTTGAAAAACCTCGTCCGGGCTAGTCGCTCTAGTCAACCCACGGGCGCAATATTATTTGTGAATTAGAAGTGTATCGGATTAGTACACTTACCGGAGGCAAACAACGTTAAGCTCGAACTATGAGACTCATGCAAATGGTATACTTATATTGCAACATGCAATACTTTTTACTTATCATTGACGAATGATACAACTTTGTAACCTTGTGGATCATACACATAACTGTTTGCTTACAAACCTATGAACTCGCCAACTTTATGTTGACCTTTTAGTATGTATTTCTCATGTAACCCGCCGCAGTAGGAAGCTTATGGATAGCTTAGCTCGAGTCGCATGTTTTTTCAACAATCAAGAGATTAGATTGCATTTAGCTATATTTTGGGTATTCGGAAATGTATTAGAAATCTCTAGCCGATTTATGCGAACTCCTAATATTGTAAACATTTGAATTATGGAAATGTAACTTTTTATTAAAACGTCTCATATAGAGGTCGTTTGGTGTAATCTTTGTGTTGTGATATTTAATTTGGTCGGCGCCCCCTTGACACCTCATACTTCCGCTGCCACGTGTTCTGGGGGTGAGACAGATTGGTATCAGAGCCAAAGGTTATAGCGAACTAGGATTGCATTAGTGACCTAGACTATAACCGTTAGGTTAGTATTCCTCATTTGTTATGACTGGTTCAACAATTGTATCATTCGAATTTAATTTAACATAGCTTGATGAACTATGTACAATTAAAGGCAAATTGGTGCAAGACCTGAAATGGTTATAGTGGATGGGAATGCATTAGAAGACTGGGACTAGGATATAACAGGACCAACCCTTATACGTGCTTATGTACTAGGTAGTATTTATATATGTACAACCTTAACCTTATGTATACGAAATTGTTAGCCACTCTTCATGGCAACCACTTCCGCAACTACGTCACCTGACATCGAAAACGAAACACAAACCTTACTTACTAGTAAGGAGACTTCCACGGTACCCGCTCGTCCAATCGAATTGGGCAACGAGATAATCGAATAGGACTCACATGAGGAAAATCCACTTAAGAATTACTTACTAGTAAGGAGACTTCCACGGTACCCGCTCGTCCAATCGAATTGGGCAACGAGATAATCGAATAGGACTCACATGAGGAAAATCCACTTAAGAATTCTCCACCCAAACCAATGACACCTACTTCACCCTCTTCTTTCCGCTCACGACCAAATCATTCGAGAACGTATAAAACTTGAACAATACAATACTTCATCACTTACACGGACTACACCTACTTCCGTCACTTCACACTCTCCCTTCCCGCTCACATCGTATATCTATGGATCACGTACGTTACAAACAACTAGGGGAAACGCTAGAACCGCCTCGAACTATAATTTATCTTGTTCATACTACTACTGCTACTACTGCTACTGCTGCTACGAGCAGCTGCTCCTGCTGCTGCTGCTCCTCCTCCTCCTCCTCCTCCTCCTCCTCCTCCTCCTACTACTACTACTACTACTGCTACTGCTACTGCTACTGCTACTGCTACTGCTACTGCTACTGCTGCTGCTGCTACTGCTACTGCTACTACTACTACTAGAACCCGTTGTCATACAAGAGTCCGCGGGTGAACTTAGTCAACCACAACACCTACATAATGGAAGTAACTTTTCGAAAAATTGCATGAATTTCAACGATCCACTTAACTCTTTACTTGATCATGAATGATCACTCTTTGACTTGTATCTCAACAATTCTTTCAAACACGAGACTTACTACTTGAACATGCTTGGCCACCGTTTCGACACGTTTGTCAAATGATTTACTCATAACTTGATTCGTGACTTGTCTGTTCCGAACATCACTGGATTAGTATTGCGAGAGATACTCACAACGACTAAGTCCATAATCACTGCTGCAAGGACTAACCGTAGCTACGAATTTATCAGCTATCTTCACCAAACACCTTCACCAAGCATTTGTTCATTTCGAAACAACAATATAGTCATGATTGACTACTTTGAGAACACTACCCGATCATTTTTGCGACTACTCTTTGAAACTACGATATTGACTAAACCTTCTTGTTGTTGATTCATTGTCTTAATAGAACGCCCTTCCGAAAAAGATGGCAAACTCCCCTAAGGACGACTACTCGTCAGATGACGACCTAATCTGCGAAGAACAGATTCAGTACACATATCTCGATGAGGAAATAGCGCCAACGAAAGAAATCCTTATGGAGGAAAACGAGCACCACAATTTCGGAATGATTGGCATCGAGGAATACGAAAGAGTGCGAGATCAGGCCGAAGATTTAGATGGCCGCTATTGGGAGCTCAAACTTTGGTGCAAGACCTACGAACAAGAATTGAGGATTCTGAAAAGGTCTATTCCCGACCGAATCGGGGATAGGATTCACTACTGGAAGGAAGGGGCTACTCATTTAAAGCAAAGAACAAAAACGTTGATCAAATGGATGTGCCAACACTCAACAGACAATACCTTATTCCACTTCGCACTCCCGCGATACAGTGACATGCTCGAAGCACGTTACTATCCACACGACCTGAACCTAGAATAGATTAGAAATAGTCCCGAACAACGGTGAACATAACTAGTGTAGCTCGATGATCTATTGATAGATGTATAAAACCCCATCACATTTTGTATATGACTTTTGTAGTAGACCGGATGTAACAATGCCCGGCATGTTTTGTAAACTTCGAATTCTATATTTTATTAATCTTGCACCCTATTGATCACTAATCATATTACCTAGTACCAATTAACCTTCGTATTACGATGTCACGTATTATTTCAAGCACGTCTACGATTTCAAGCACGTCTGCGATAATCTTAGCTCTCATGTAAAGATCTCAATCATTCTTTTATCCTCTTTCATCCCCTTTCAGTCAAGGCTACGCCACTACGAGAATCAACCGTACTTCCCAATACATTACTATAAAATAAAAAGTTTTCAACAAATTTCTACCAACCCAAGCTTTCAAAGGAATTTCCTCGAACATCGATTCCGAAATTATTTATAACTTATAATTTTCAATTGATAATGCTAGATATAAATTTTCAACGTCTTGTCAACGACAAGAGTTTCCAACATATTTCAACCGACACAAGTTTTCAGCAAACATTAAATTTTCAAATAAATTCTCATCATAGAAAATTTCCAACAAATTTTACACAAACTTCTCCGTAAAATGATTCATAGAAGCTTTTTCGAAAATTTTAAACTACTTATCTAATCATTTGTACAAGGTCCAAATCCCGAAAATTTTAGCAACAATTAAGTTGACATTATGATAGACGGATATTTTATAAGTACAAACACTTGATTTTCATACAGTCTATCTAAAGACAAATCACAACGTAGGTAATACTACTGATAACGTTAATTTAACCAGAAATGGTACCGACAGTTTTGTAATAAAACATGAGATAGTTATATTACCAGAAATTTATGCAACTTTAGAGGCTAACACCTCTTTTACAAACCCATTGTTTTGATAAAACACCTTTCTCGTAGGAAATGGCAAGTCCCGCCGTAGACAAACACGTGTCTAACGACAACCAACTCTGTGATGAACCAACGACATTCCCGTACCTACTTACTTTGGCTGACGATATTAAACTGTTGGAAGATGAACCCTTGGAGACGATGACACCTGATGAAGAACATAAGGAATCCTCACCTAACCCTATGGCAGCACGGATGTTGTTTACCACCGGAAAAACTACTGAGACACTCCAAGCTAACCCCACCCATAACCTTACTACTACTACCCCTACTACTGCTTCATCCACTGCTACTACCCCTGCTGTTATTACCATAAATGGGGATACTGCCTACCCCATGAAAGAAACCCTTAGCACGATGCTTACCCAACTAGCCGATGCCCAAGAAGAAATCACTAGCCTCCGTCACCGTGCTGAGCAGAGCGACATGCGCATCCTTGAGTACGAACAACGCCTGATAAACATGGAAAACACTTTAACACAGCTGATGCAACTGTGTCCAATCCTTCAAGAAACATTTTACGGGGTTTGTGACTCAATAACACTACTGACACAACCTAGTGAACCTACTGAAGAGGACAATGGGGCGAAGGTGTTAAACAATAAGAGGAAATGGGAAGGAAATGCCTATAACAACAACCCAGAACATCAACTAACAATTAGGCCGAAAGTAGTCAAGATCAATGCTACGGGGTCCGGAGAAAAGAAAGGCTATGAAGGACTCAGGTCTTACTGCCCAAACTGTAACCATCATCACAAAGAACAATGTGGTGCTCCCTGTGGCAAATGCAAACGTTATGGACACCAGACAAAGGATTGTAAGGCGAAAACTTGTTTCGAGTGTGGGAAAGCTGGGCATTTTAGGAATGAATGTCCGAAGTTGAGCAAAAACACCCGATAGAACCCCTGACTTTGTTACGGGTACGTTTCTTTTCAATCACCGACTATTTCAAATCTTATTCGACACCGAACGAGTTTAATCCATTACACAAACTTATGCTAGAAACACACGCTTACTTTCTCTAAGACCCCACACAACCCGTGACCACAAGCTAATTTCGGGATGAAATTCTTCTAACAAGGGGAGAATGTGACACCCGTCAACTTAGGTCAACTGTTAAACCTAACCGAAACCCTAATTACGTGTATTTAGATGTGATTTATACTAAATACTTGTAATTGCTTGTAACTACTTGTATATTTTGTGAATATACGCTTACGTAATTAGTTATAATTACGCTTACGCAATTTGATGAAATTGTGCGAAACAACCGGACAGAGTCCGACACAGTATAAATACGGACGTTGATGAACTAAATATTAAATAATATGAATATATTTAATAAAGTCAAAAACTTACAAAAATTATGGTGATAATATTTAACGAATCAATAATAACGTATAAAATAACCCAAACGCGACGAAAACGCCTGAAACGCACCCGACGACCCATCGTGAGCCAAAATATATCTTATAAACTTTAAATGTATTATTTCAAGTAAAACTTCCATTTAGAATATCGTATTTTAAGACGATAATGATAAATGTCTAATTAAAACGCTACGCGATTAAACCTCCGTACAACGAGCGCGCAAATCGAGGCCGATAAATAAACGGAACATTTTTGTAAGTGTTTTCAAGAATTATGACTAAATATTTCAAGTGAAAATATCGAAACTTAATTTCTTCATTAAAATCCGTGTATTAAACATTCTACGAATATATATAAACGTCGAAAAGAACGAAAAACGTAACGAATTAAATTGAGGACAAGAAAAATGACCAAAATGCCCTTGGTGGGACCACATGGGGGCCGGCCACCCCATGTGCCACCCCTTCCCACACCCACTAAAATCCCATGCATATACCCATCATGAGATTCTTTCAAGACTTACTAGTCTCATTTCTATTTTATAATTTCAACACACTTTCTCTCCATCAATCTCTCTCTTTTTCTCTCTCAAATAATCTGAGATTATCTCAGAAAATATCACCACCACAAGACCTCCAATCACCACCACAACCACCACCATAAACCACCATCAACCACAATTAATTTCTTAACTTTTGGTAATTATAATTTGCTCAAGAGCACAAGCACCATCATTTCTATCAAAATCTTTGTAAGGAAACTCATCTCTAATATTCTCTATGTTATTTACATGTTATATAGTTCATCTAACTTGAATATGTCCAAAAATCTTGCTAAAAATCGTTTTAATAAAGCAAACATAAACATGCAATAATCTGTCCATAAAAACACAGTTTACAAAAAAAATTCTTATCTGGAGTTCTACTAAGAGTTAGACAACGTAATTTTTTAAAAAAGTTGCGTATCAAAAAGAGCTACAACTTTCGTGTTTTACACTTTTTCCAGATCTGTACGAATTTTTGTGAATAAGCTGATATTTGAGACTGACCTGAAAGATTTCGATAAATATGTTCGGTTGTTACGCGGAATTATTTACCTATGTAAATGGACACTATAAATCTTAGGAATTTTAGATTAGTAGATTATCAGTTGGTAAAAATCTCAGACCTTAATTTGGACCAGAGGTTGTAGAAATTTAGTGGCGAACTAAACCGACCAAAACCGAAAATATGACATCTTGAAGTTTTTAAGTTGCATGTTAAAAACCGACTCCTCGAAATAACTCCGACACAAACCGACAACTTTTATAAGCTTTATTAACTGAAATATGGGTTGGGTAAAAGTTTCGGATCAAGCCGAATAGGTTTGACCAAGTCAACAAAAACGGCTCGATTTCTAAACACGACAAAACTTGCTATTTTTGGAAAATGGTAACAAAAATAAGTTTGGGTGACTTATTTAGTAACTTGGACAAAAAAAAAAACCAAACTTAGCAAGTTTCCCGAATTAGAAACCGACACCTAGAACACTTGGACAAAATACTCTGTCTCATAAAATTGGAAGTGTCTCATAAAATTGGAAGTGTCTCATAAAATTGAAGTGTCTCATAAAATTGGAAGTGTCTCATAAAATTAGCAAGTATTGCTAAACTTTGACCAGTTTTGACCAACTTTGACCAGTTTGACCAACTTTGACCAACTTTTTACCAGTTTGACCAACTTTGACCAGTTTGACCAGGTTTGACCAACTTTGACCAACTTTGACCAAGTTTGACCTACGGTTTAAGATTTTTATGAACTAAATAATTTGTTTGCAACACACGATATGTACAAATAAATAGTATACAATAAAACAAACTTAATAATAATGTCTAAATGAATTATTATTACAAACTTTCACCAACGGGTCGTACATGTTTTTAATAAACGAACTTGAACAACTTATTTGGACATACTAGTTGATGAACTAGCTTTAGGTGGACATTAGCCCTCCACCTACACGATTGGCTTAAGTGGACATTGACCCCCACTTATACAATCGCCATAGATGGTCTTATGAGACATCTACTTACACAACCTTATACGTTTAGGACGTTAGAAGGTTGCACTTTGGGACACATTGCTTGCTACTTGATATATGCTTGCTACCTGCTAAACTTTGGTGAGTTTCATAGCCCTTTTTTACTGTTTTTCACTTGGGTGAGAATACATACAACTATTTTATATAAACTGCTTTTATGATCACAAGTAGTGGCAACAACTTTTCGTACGGATTGCATGAGACCTTATGATAATCCACTAAAGCCCTCTACCCATCATAGTTCGTTAATATATGCGTGAATATTATTGGATAGTACTATCAGGGTTTGACAAACCTCGTCCGGGCTAGTCGCTCTAGTCAACCCACAGGCGCAATATTATTTGTGAATTAGAAGTGTATCGGATTAGTACACTTACCGGAGGCAAACAACGTTAAGCTCGAACTATGAGACTCATGCAAATGGTATACTTATATTGCAACATGCAATACTTTTTACTTATCATTGACGAATGATACAACTTTGTAACCTTGTGGATCATACACATAACTGTTTGCTTACAAACCTATGAACTCGCCAACTTTATGTTGACCTTTTAGTATGTATTTCTCATGTAACCCGCCGCAGTAGGAAGCTTATGGATAGCTTAGCTCGAGTCGCATGTTTTTTCAACAATCAAGAGATTAGATTGCATTTAGCTATATTTTGGGTATTCAGAAATGTATTAGAAATCTCTAGCCCATTTATGCGAACTCCTAATATTGTAAACATTTGAATTATGGAAATGTAACTTTTTATTAAAACGTCTCATATAGAGGTCGTTTGTTGTAATCTTTGTGTTGTGATATTTAATTTGGTCGGCGCCCCCGTGACACCTCATACTTCCACTGCCACGTGTTCTCGGGGTGCGACAGTTCATAGCTTCATACTATAACTGGAGATAACTGTGTTTACATAGTATTAGGGTTGATCAGATCCTATCCTAGGGCAACAGTCACGTGAAAATCTGGAAAGGGTGACGAGAAACTAGATCTATATTCAGGATAAGTTTAACCAGATACACAGCATAACAATCTCCAATCGTATAAATGAAACATTAATTTAACATCATCCCTACTCCAAATATCTACATTTCAACAATCACAATATTAAAGTACTCTATAAACATGGCAATAAGTAAAGTACAAACTGAAATAACATAAAGTGCAAGCATTATAACAGTAAGTAAAGTTTAGATATAACCGGGAATATAGAAGCGTAATACTGAGGATTACAAATAGTCTGAACTTGAAAAACTCGTTACAACAAGATTACCAAGCTAAACCTTCCTCTAGACTCGAACCGTACGCTTGACTCTCTCTATTTCCTTCTAGATCTCTAGAGATAGATTCTAGAGAAAGAAAGTAGAGAGAGAGAATGAAAGAGAGAAAAATGAGAGAAACTTGAAAGTGAGAAAATGAAGTGAGAATCAGGTGTGTGAATGAGGTTGGAGGTGCCATCTATTTATAGTGAAATCCTCAAACCACACGTACAACTCGTGAAGCAGCACGTACAAGCAAACAAAGAAGAAATGGGGGAGGAGGGGCCGTATATAGCCTTAGAGGGGCCGTATAAGGTTCCTGAAGCCGTGTACGGGCTCCATCAGATTTTGTTCGTTGCTTAAAACTCCCATCTCTCATTCTTTATGCGTCCGTTTGACTTGATTCTTTCGCCTATGGCTTCGTAATTCCATTACACTTCTAATGGTGCTGATCTCATGGAAATTGGATGTGTAGAGCTCAGGCATAGCCGGAATGACTTTTTAGGTGTTGGTAATCGTCGTATCTTCTCCGTTCTCTAACCTTTTTGCATGATTCTTGATTTTCCGGACTCGTTTTTACCTGTATTATCATATGATGAGGTTAGAATGTGAATTTGACAAGATAAATGAGGTCGGAAGAATTTGTGCATGTATATTCGTCTTGATTTGCTCGTTATTTGGACATTTTTAGTGATTTTTGCAGCAACATCTATATTTGGAGCACTTTAGTGAATTTTAGTAAATAATCATCATTTTGGAATGTTTTCACTAAAGATGTGTCCAAAAAGTGTGGAATATTGAACTTAAAAATATGACTTTTTACGTCACATCAAAGCCTCCAAGTAATACGGGGATACCCAATTAGAATAGAGGTAAGATAGGAAACCAACTAAATTAGGCCGTTATGTTATTATTATTACTAAGGAAACCAACTAAATTAGGCCATTATATTATTATTACTACTTTGGATCGATAAACTATGATACATAATATAGTGTAGATTTTACTTTTAATTTTGAATCTTATTTATTGGGCTTTTAAAAAAACTACTTTAAATATTTCATTTTAAATTTTTTTTATTTATTTTTAAAAAAGGCAATCCTACAATCTAACCTAGTGCATATGATATCACATGAATATGTACATGCCTACTACTACGAGGCTTGAACCCACGACCTTTGGTTGTCCGTGCTAAGCCAAAGGCCTTTGGTGCAGAAAGGGTTCTAGTATACTATTAGTTAGAGCAAAGTAGACACATAAATTAGTTAGAGCAAAATAGACACATAAAAATAATTCAGACTCAGATATTTTCACCAACTCTGAAAATAGTACAGTAATTGATTTTCAGATGTCAGGTGCGGATATGCGGTGTAATAGAAGGGAGATGATATTTCCACCACCAATATTTATAGATCCACCGTGAATATGAGTAAATAATGCATGTTGATGGTGGATCTATCAAAAATGGAGGTGGATTTATAACCACCCGTAATAGAAGGGGTGGGCAAAAGAACCCATTAACTTAAGCCCAATTAGTATTAATTTTTTTAACTTTGTTAGAAAGCCCCCAACTAGGCGTGCGAAAAAATCGGTTTTTTTCGATTTTAGGTTTTTTAAAAACCGGTTTTTAAAAAACCGGTTTTTTATCGGTTTCGGTTTTTTTCGGTTTCGGTTTTTCGGAATCGGTTTTTTTCGGTTTTAAATGTTCGGAATCGGTTTTTTTTCAGTTTTGACCCGGTTTTAATCGGTTATTTTTTTCGGTTTTTTTCCGGATTCGAATACGGTATAATTGTATAACAAAATTTAAATAATACAAATGAAAATAAAATATACAAACATAACTTTTATCTAAAAAGTCTATAAAATTCAAACACGTAATTCAATTACAACTAAAAATATAAAATACAAACATAACTTTTATTTGAATGATACAATTACAACTAAAAATATAAAATACAAATACATTTCGAGCTTCGGCATGGCCATCACTCGAAAATGTAATCGTGTAGTAAAGTATATCGAGCTTCGGCATGGCCATCACCCGGATACACTTAACTACTTATGTCACTATGTCATCCCAAACTGCATCCTCATCCACGGATTCAACTTCAAGTTCTTCAAATTCACCTTCATCTAATTCGGTCGTTGGAGGTGATATCCCTAATGCGACTTCTTCATCTTGGATAATATCTTCAACATTACCTAATAGTGGGCCTTCCAACGTTGTTACATTTTGTATCCTATCTACCCCATCCAAGTAATCTTTCAAACATACACATACTTCCACGGATTCAGCGGTTAGTCTTGACCTTCTTTCCGATATGATTCTACCGCTAGTAGAAAAAGCCGATTCGGAAGCTACAGTCGAAGCTTGGACGGCTAATAAATCCCGAGCCATAGCGGATAAAATTGAAATTGTACATCTCTTTCTTTCCACCAACTCAAAATGTCAAAATTACGAAATTGGTCAACACTTAAAGTGGTTAAAAAGTTTGTAGACTTATAGTGTCCCAACTCGCTTGTTGGAGCCGATGTTCGTTGACGCTTTGAAGCGTCTTCAAGTAAAGCATTATAAAGGTTTACACTTATGTCACTAGATGATGCTCGAGACGTTCCCGCCCGCATGGAGTCAACAATTGAATTTGGTTGGTAACCAATTTTTGACGCATAAATCTCAAATAATTGTGTAAAACCATTTTCAAATCGAGTAATTTCATTTGGAATATAGTTCGGGTCATCGGTTAAGTTTAAGTCCAAATTTTCCAAAATTGTTGTGAGTATACGTTGTACGCCGCCAACATTTATAGTTGGATTTAGTGCGGCGGCACAAGTAAAAACCAAAGGCATGTTACCAAAATATTTTATAAATTTCTTTTTTATAACTCTAACCATTTTTCTAAACATTGGATATGACGAAAGTTCAAATTCTTTTAATTTTTCGGTCATTATAAAAACTTGGTTTAGAACTCAGGAGCTAGTTGGGTAATATACACCCGAAAGGGTAGTAGTAGCATCTTTAAAAACTACTAAAAAAGAAGTTAAATCATAAAGTTGATCCCATTCATAATCGGTTATAGCTACGGACTTATTTCTATCAACTAACAACGTATTAAAAGCATTTAAAGTTTCACGTTGTCTTAAAATATTTTCAAACATATCGTGAGTAGAATTCCACCTAGTATTATTATCATAGCATGGTCCTAGGGGAGTTTCACCACATTGTACACGAAAACGTCTATAATTAGCTTGACGTTCGTTACTAGAACTATACATAGTTACTAATAAACTCTTAAATTTTTGACGTAAATTATCACATATTTTTAATGCCGCTTGTACGGCCAAATTTATAATATGAGCAACACAACGAGAATGAAAAAAGCGCCATTTAAAATTGGTTTTTAACGTAATTTTAGTAAATTCATTGCTCTCGTATTATTTGACGCATTATCTAGTGAAATTGTAAAAACTTTATCGTCTAGATTATATTCAATTAAAGTGTCATTTAAAATTTTTCGCAAGTTACATCCCGTATGCGGATAACCAAACAATTTAAAAGCAATAGTACGTTTCATCAATAACCAAGACTCGGGATGAAACCAATGGGCCGTAACGGCTAAATAAGAATTTGCCGTACCATGTGGTGCGGTCCAAACATCACAAGTAATAGAAACACCATGTTTATAGTTTAGAAAACCATCAATTATATCTTTTTTAGCATTTTTCCATAATTTAAAAGCATCATTTCTTAGGGTAGTACGACTTACTTATTGGTATCGCGGTTGTAGTCTCTTTTTGATGATACCCGTAAGTCGTTGGTTGTCGAAGTGGTTGAATGGAAGCGCCTCTTGGATGACAAACTTTGTAAAATCTTCTCGAAGCGCATCATTGTCGTATATAAAAACCCCACCATCCGAACCAAGTGTCGCTTGTGATGGATCTTGACTAACCGATTTACAAGCCGTGGTCATGTGAGCTCGTAATGTGGAGTTTGATGAGGCGTTATAAAAGTTCCCACATCTCTTGCAACGAGCCTTACTCGCCCCATCATTCATAACGCACAAATCATAATTCACCCATATTTCTTGGTTCCGTGTCGTTTTTTTAACATGCACGACATCTTCATTTGTGTAAGCTTTCTTTCGTGCATTGCTAGCAACGGAACCGGAACCGGAAGCTTGAGAAAATCTATTTTCCATTTCGGAAAATAAAAGTGTATATATATATATATATATAGTTTTTGAGAGAATATATATATAGAGTTTTTGAGATAATGTAATAGAAATTGAGAGAAAGAGATAGAGAATTGGTGTGCTTTGAACCTAAACCAAAGGGGTGTATTTATAGGGTCATGGGGGGGGGGGGGGGGGGGGGGGGGGGGCCAAAAGCACCCCAAAATATTCAAAAACATAAAAAAAAACGCTCCTCCAACGGATACATAACGGCAACCTCTTTTTTTCGAAAAAAAACCGGTTAAAACCGGTTTTCTAGAATAACCGATTAAAACCGGTTGGACAAAAAAACTAAAACCAGTCATAACCGGTTCGGGTTTAGGAAACCGGTTTCGGTTTTTATTAACCGGTTTTTATAAAAACCGGTTTCGGTTTTTCGAGCGGTTTTTGAAAAAACCTGTTTTCGGTTTGCACCTCTACCCCCAACAACCCATTTTTTAAATGGACCCAATCTTTCGTGATGTCAAAGCTCACGTACCATCCAACACCAATTCGTGATTCGTTATCGATCTTGTATCTGATTATAAGTAAATGCCCCAATTGCTTCTTTCTCATCTGCTCAATCTCATCATCTCATAGCCCTAAATACTGATACGTAACTTCATGGAAGGTAAATTGAAGTACTACTTTGGTGTTTTATTGTAACTAGTAAACCCTAATTGTATAGTTTTTAGTATAATTTTGAGCCCTAATATAACCATAATATATGATGAAATTTGTCTTATTATGAAATACGAATTAATTAACGAGAAGTTGGAATATTGTATGTATAAAATTCGTCTTTTATTGTTCATTTATATTTATATGTGTTTATTTTATTTTTTTCTTGAAGTGGTCTCCTTATATGTTTTTCGGCAATGAAGCTTATAAAGTCAGATTTGCACCATCGAATTGATGATGAATTTTTGAATGTGTGTGTAATTTGTGCGGTGAAAAAAGAAGCACTTGCAAGTGTTACATATGAACATGTAATGTATCACTTTCAAAGGATGAGTACACTTAGAGGGCAATTCTAGATTTGTAGTAAGATGTAATTGCTGGGGTTGCTTTTGCTACTTTGTTTACTGTTTTGGTTCAGTTTCTAGTGCATATTTTGCCTAGATTCAAGCTTTTTTGAACCAGTATTTTTGCTACTTTAACTGCAATGTTTTAGCAATTTTTGGTGCAGTTTTTGTCTAGTTTATAGCTGTAAATTGCTGCTGTAGTGCTGTTTTTGGGCTATTTTAGCTTCTGTTTTCGTGCTGTTTAGCAGCTACTTTATACTTGATATATGCTGTTTTAGCTTCTGTTTTGAGCTGTTTTTGCTGGTTGTCTTTGCTGTTTATTTTGCTGCTGTTTAGTGTTGTTTTAGCGCTGTTTTAGTTGCTATTTTAGCAGGTTTATGTACCGTTTTCTACATGATTAACTATTGTTTTGTGCATAATATAGTGTAGTAAGATGTAACTTTACGCATAATTTATTGTAATAGTTTGCAATTTTGTGCACAATATTATGGCTTATACTTAATTTTTTTTGCCCCCTACTATTGAAATTCCTGGTTCTGCCACTGGCACCAACTCTAATATAATGTAACATTTTGCTGATAGGTTCTTGCATTTGAGTGATCAAAACAGTGTATCAATCTTGAAGCAACGAACGTATAGCTCCTGCAAATTATATTCTGGTGGTTACGCCGGCGTCAAGAATTTTCCGATCAAGTAATGACCGGAGCAGATCTTCTACAGCAGTTAGAGTTCATTCTAGAATCGGATCCATTAATGTAAGTTCTCCATTTTTCACTTTTACCAAACCCTGACCACAAAATGTTCAATTTAACTGATTCAAATCACTTGCATCATAATTAACTATCAAATGTCAATGAAATTGTGCTCTATAAGCCATATATACATGTAATTCTGAAGATTGAACTCTAATCTATATTCTCCTAATTTATCCTCACCGAATATGAATATTTCTATATATGTATCGGCTGTTGTGGAAATTAGTAAAATCTAATATATTTATTATTATTATTACTTAGCTTGTATTGTATTTTTTATTTGTAATCAGTGATGAAGTAGGCTTTGTTCATCCATCCCAATTTGCTGCTATAAGTGACTCATCTATGCCAATGGGTTCTGATGATGCTACTGATATGGCTTTCTGGAGTAGGGATCACAAGCTGGGTATCTCGACTAACGTGATGCACATGTTATATACTGCTGCTAAATGTGCGTTTATGTCTTCACTAGAGCAGTATAGAAAGTTGATTGATTTACATGCAAAGAAACTGGGAAATATTTCATGTTATTCATTCTCTCTGGCCACAATTGAAAGTGATGTAATGAAGCATAGCAGGGTACTTTTGTTGCTGAGTTGTGATTTTGGAACTGCATGGAATTGCAGGTTATTAGTTTATTTTTCTATGATGCATAACTGTTTATTTAAATGTTTTTTGTGTTTGGTGTAATTATCCATGACAGATGGTTTTTCGTTATATTAATACTTTGCAGGAAGGAAGTTGCTGTAAAGAAGCAGGAGATTATATTATATCTTGATGAGCTCCGATTTTCAAGTTTGGTTCTCTCATATTCACCAAAAAGTGAGCGTGCTTGGAGCCATAGGTAACATTTGGGAAGGTAGCTCCTCAATTGAAAAATTAGCTTTGTCAGGAAATACTTGTGTTTCTTCTGGTGGTTTTTATCCAATGAAATCCTGTTGCTTTACAAATACACTCTTTGTTAGAGTTCAGAATATATTGGTTTCGTTACAGACATGAAGAGCCATATGAATTTATTCTTGCATTTATGATATTTCTGTTTCATAATTATATAAAGTAGCGAAAAATAAGCTGTTTCTGTTGGTTTTGGATTTAACTCCTTTTTCATATGCAAATTAATAATAGGCGATGGGTAATCAAGATGATAGCTAGCAAGTGTACAGATCTGCAAGAGGTTTTGAAAAACGAATCGGAATTAGCCAACAGGATAGCAGAGGTGAAATTTCAGTTGGAAAATTTTGTTGGTTTATGTGTTAAAGTACTGTTCTTTAGCTTTTAAGCATCGCTAACTATTCTTTTAGTAGTCATTACAGATACAGATCCAAATTGTTTCAATTTATGGGCAAATCAGTTAACTGTTAGGAATACTATTTAACGGAATTGTTTATAGTTATTTGATTGCACCAATTTCCCCTTTAATCCTATTGTTTCTAATTGCACAGAAGTCAAAGATGAACTACCGTGCATGGAATCATCGATGTTGGCTTGTTTCTTACATGCCCAAAAGTCAGGTGCAAACTTAAGACAATTTGGTTTACTAATGTCACAATTTTCTATGTAAAGCTAGCATAAAGGACGGGTGTCAAGGGGGTTGTGTAACGGGTTGATATGGTTTGGGTGAAGATAGGGATCATTTTAATACGGCCCCCTGATTGGGTTGCTACATGAACATGTTTTTGTTTACAATAATAATGCATTAGATATTACAACAACTCACATATTACCACATTTATCTAAAATTTACTAGAGCAATTATTTAGTGCCATTGTATTGTTAAGAAAGGCAAGACTACAACCTATCCCACATGTATGTATAATTCACACATATATACATATTATGTCCAACAAGAGTTGAACCCACAACTTCTTATTTGATGAGCTCCTCACATACAGCTGGGCCACGGCCCTTTAGTGAACCATTTTAATAGACACTTTGTTATACCAGTTTGAGATAAAACATAACCCAAATTGTTGCATTCCATAGTATATGGAGTGAACCTTTCCTCTTTTGGTTTTATACCGGTTTGAGATAATACATAATTCAAATCCGTGCACATACTACATAAGCAAAAAAAGAGAGAGGGTAATTTGGAGGGTACCTCACTATTTCATAGGCTTAAGCTCTCTAGATGGTAGTTTCGTAGTGCCAAATTTTGTATCTTGCTATTACACTTTGTGAGAGTTAATAGGATCTTCTTGGCTCTTTCAGGTAATGGATGAGTTAGTTAAATATCGAGATTGGGCTGGATTGCATGTTGCTGATAATTCTTGCTTTCACTATCGAACGGTAATTATTTCCTTTAATAGAGTATCTGTATCTTTATGCCCACAAGTGTAACATCTTTGTATTATGTAGTCTCACACGTACCGTCCTTTCTATATCGCTAATCTTTTCTTTTCTATTTATTATATTGTTGGAGACTGAAATCTACTAATTGGACAGCGGTTAATGACCAGGACGTTAGAAGACTCATGGCATAAACTAGATGATTTAAAAACTAGCCCTGAACATACAGCAGAAGTTTGTCAACTTTGGAAGGTTTATATATGCATCATGCCATAGTAAACAGAAGAAAATATTTGCGTACTTAAATGCTATCTGTATTAATGATCTTCCTTAAGTTCTTATCCATTTGCATTTGACAGGAAGAGCTTGAGTGGAGTGAGATATTAATCAAGCGTTACATAGGAAGAGAGGTATGTGTATGTGTTCCATTGTTAAGTTATTTTTCAAGAAGTTTTGTCAATTTGGCCGAGCTTAATTTGTTATCTATACGTTCTAGGCCCTGTGGCTTTATCGTCGTTTCCTCTCCATGTGCTGGATAAAGCATTCTGCAGCTTGTATAGGTGGGACCCATATAGGATTGTTTATAGATAGTGAATTACAACTATTCCATTCATGTACAATTATTCCAGATAATGTATTTGAGGATTATCAATCACAAGCAATGTTTGCTGCTACTTATATGATGTGGTTGATCAAGGTAATACTAACTTTACTGTCAGTTCACTCATATGCGCATCCTATAAATGCCATCTGTTTCTTCCGTATGTTTATATCTCTATATGTCTACAGCAAGTGGATGAACCTCGAGGTGCGGAGGCTGGAGAAAAGATAAGAGCAAAAGTTGAAGAAGTGTTGATTAAGGTATGCCCACAGAAGGCTTTCCTTTGGGATCTTGTGAGGACTAAAAACGGAACTCTGATTGGTGAATGAAATGTTTCTTCTTTGCCTCATACGGATAGGTTTATGTACAAGTTTTTGTCAACTGGTCCTGTTTGGGATTGATATGTGTTCTTTTTGGCATTTTGATATTGTTTATGGTGTTGAGGAGTTTTTTTACATAAGATAATTATTGAATGATAACAAAAGAAAGATTGTAGAAGAACAAAAGATTGCAAATTGACAAAAAGAGAGTAAATAGACATGTATTGTCAATTGTATACTACGAAATTTCATACTAGCATAACTCTCAACGGTAGTGTGTCTAAGTATATTAGTTTGTAGTAATAGTTCAGAAGAAATTAATAAAAAATTTAACCCCAAATGATAGAGCATTTGCATCCAAGTATTTCACCATTTTGGTTTACTTACATATTTGAGAAATGAGCATACTTGTTATTTCGTTACTTGACTTGTGGATCGCAATCTCGATTTATAACTCGTGATTTGACTTCGACTTGAATAGTAAGAGTCCCTATTTTATAATAAAAATACGTTCTAATGGAATGTGAATTTCGACTATTTCTATACAATGATTTTGAATTACACATTTACTATGGGTTCTTAATAAATTAATCAGCGATGAATAAAATAGAATAATACTCCCTCCGTCCCAATTTTATTGTCCCCAGACAAAAAACACGCAGTTTAAGAAAAGTGTAATGGTCGTACTAGACAACCAATAAGATTTAATCTCTCACCACATTCAAACGTTTTGATTGGTTCAAAGTACAAAGTGGACAATAAAATTGGGACATCCCAAAATGGAAAGATGGACAATATATTCGGGACGGAGGGAGTATCATTTATATCTTATATTATAAACAAAATGATCAACGAAAACTTTCAAATGAAAAATGAAAATAAAATTCAGATATTATCTAATTTAATAATTTGAAAAAATCAAAGCTCTTTATAAGTTTGAATTTATTATACATTTTCTGTTTATTATTATATTATCTATATATAAATTATGGAAAAAATAGATGATTAACGTTACACAATTTAGTATAATAAAATGAATAAATAAATATAATGTTCCACTTAAATTGTATCACAGTGTTGATGTCTTTACTGGGAGCTAGAAATTACACCAAAGTTAAAAGGTAAATTAAGTTTGATGTAGTTTGACCCGACCCACAACTTGACCCATAACATATGGAGCTCACTTACCTTATCTATAAACTGGGGATATTGTATGGAATCTCAAAATCTTGATATCCTTCCACTCAGAATCACAGTCCCTTTCCACATTTTCAGTACAATGAAACTTTCCTAAATTTAACATCTTGAGCCCATAAATTCAGAGGCAATGATTTCTGCAGAACTCTCACCAACATTCTTCCCTTTCAACACTCACCAAAAACACACTGCACATTCTCATCACCATCACTCTTTTATAACCTGCAGAAACCATAATCCTAACACTAACCCTGACACTAATCAGAGCAAAATCTTATCAAATGTCAAACTTTCAACCAATTTAAAGCCTACCCATTTTCAGTATTACACTTATAAAGAAACCCACTTCATGAAGCTGCTTAACAGGTCCTGCAAAGCAGGAAAATATGATGAGTCACTATATTTCTTGGAGCTCATGGTTGATAAAGGTTATAAACCTGATGTTATTCTATGTACAAAGCTCATTAAAGGTTTCTTTAATAGTAAGCGTGTCGAAAAGGCGGTTAAAGTGATACAGATACTTGAGTCTCATGGTGAACCAGATGTTTTCGCTTATAATGCAGTGATAAGTGGTTTTTGTAAGTTGAATCAGATTGATTCTGCTAATCGAGTGTTGGATCGAATGAGGAATCATGGGTTTTCGCCTGATGTGGTTACTTATAATATATTGATTGGGAGTTTGTGTAGTAGAGGGAAACTTGGATTGGCTATGAAAATGTTGGATCGGTTGTTGGACGATAATTGTAATCCGACTGTGATCACGTACACGATTTTGATTGAGGCTACCATTCTTGAAGGTGGGATTCATGAAGCAATGAAGCTTTTAGATGAAATGTTGTCTAGAGGGCTGCAACCTGATATGTATACTTATAATGCTATAATTAGAGGATTGTGTAGAGAAGGAATGATGGATCAAGCGTTTGAATTCGTTAGAAGTTTGCCATCAAAAGGGTGTAAACCGGATGTTATCTCATACAACATTTTGTTAAGAGCATTGTTGAATCAGAGAAAATGGGGTGATGCAGAGAGACTAATGGAAGAAATGTTGTCAAGAAACTGTGAGTTAAATTCAGTTACTTATAGTATCTTGATTAGCTCGTTGTGTCGTGATGGGAAGGTAGATGAAGCTTTGAATATGTTGAAAATTATGGTAGAAAGTGGACTTACTCCTGATGCTTTTACTTTTGACCCTTTAATTTCTGCCTTCTGTAAAGAAGGCAGACTAGATGTGGCGATTAGTTTCTTGGATTACATGATATCGAGCGGATGTTTACCCGATATAGTAAATTACAACACGGTGTTATCAGCTTTGTGTAAAAATGGTAATGCAGAAGAAGCTATGTTGATTTTTGAAAGATTAGGAGAAACAGGGTGTCCACCAGATGTAAGTACCTATAATACAATGATAAGTGCCTTATGGTATAATAAAGAAAGGGAAAAGGCTTTGAGTATGGTTTCAGAGATGATAATGAAAGGAATTAACCCTGATGAGATCACATATAATGCACTTATTTCGTGTTTATGTAGAGATGGGATAGTAGATGAGGCTATTGGCCTGTTGGAAAGTATGGAAAATAGTGGATTTAAGCCTACTGTCATCACCTACAATATTGTGCTACTTGGATTGTGTAAAGCTCATAGAATAGATGACGCGATTTGTGTTTTAGAAGAAATGGTGGAAAGGGGTTGTAAACCGAATCAAACGACTTACATTTTGTTGGTTGAAGGGCTTGGGTTTTCGGGAAAGCGAGCTGAGGCTATGGATTTGGGTAATTCGCTGTTTAAAATGAAAGTTATTTCAGAAGAATCGATCAAACGGTTGAAAAAGACTTTTCCATTGCCGGATTCTCAAGAACACTTGATCTAAGAAGTATCCTTAATAGAACAAATGGTCAACAAAGGTATGCCAAAATTTAACAGGTTTTTGTAAGTAGATGTTTAGACAAAAAGCATTAAAATTTTACCAGTTTCTGTGAATTAAAATTTGAGAAAAACAAGTAGATATCAGCACCAATGTACTGTAATTATACTCTTTCACACTTCTCTGTAGCAAAGGGGAAAAAAAAAAAAACCCTCTATTTGTTTATGGATAGCTTGAAGTTACAAAACAGACCATTAAACAGCCTTCCATTCTATTAGTTTCTGATGTAGTTGACGAGCTTCTTCATTCATACCATTTGTAAATAAGCCTCCAATTATATCAGAATAAAACCTTTCACCATACGGCTTGTAAGGGCTCGAAACCAACATTTTCAACACCTCAATTGCACCATCTAGTTTCCGTTGCTGACATAATTTATTGATAATATACTTATACGTACTATGTGGTGCTTTATGCCTGTTTTTCTCCATCACTTTCAATATCTTTACAGCCTCATCAACCATATCAGCATAACAGCACCCCCAAATCAAACATCTATGAGTCACATCATCAGGAACAACCGTTTTTTCTTTAATTACTTGCTTATATAACCCAATCGCTTTCTCCATATTTCCCCTTTTAGCTAACCCATCTATCAAAATGTTGTAAGTCACTAAACTTGGAGGGGTATTTCCGTCTTTTAGACAGTCAACAATCTGCAGGGACTCATCTGTCATTCCTTCATCACAAAGAGTGCGTAAAAGGGTGTTATACGTGATTATATCAGGTGAAAAATTGCAAGACACCATCTCATTCAAGTACCCAATAGCACGATCAAGAAGCCCGAATTTACAAAACCCCTTTATCAAAATGTTGTAAGTAACCATAGTTGGAACATTAGACGTTTCATTCATGACAAAAAGAATCTTTTCAACCTCATCCAAGTAACCATGGTTAAAAAAAGAGTGAAGGAGCGTAGTGTACATTACCGTATTTGGCTCCATACCATGAGATAAAAGATCATGTATAATCAAAATAGTGTCACCAAAATTCCCTCTTTTACTCGCTACATTAATCATAGCATTATAAGTCACAAGATCAGGGTTACAACCCTCAACTGCTAAATCCTCCAAGATTTCTATAGCTCTTATAACCCCACGACACTTGCATATTAGCTCGACAAGAACTGAACTAGTGCTAGCGTAAGGAAAGCAACCTTTGGCTAATTGAGCCTTCCAAAATGAAACGGCTTGATGAACATAACCATGTTCAAGCATGACACGAATTATAGCAGTATAAGTGATATCATCCGGAGGACAACCAGATACATTCATGCTTTCAAGAAGATCAAGAGCTGCATCTATACGTCTGTTCTTGCATAAACCACCGATTAGCATGTTATAAGTAATGATATCGGGCACCCCACCAGACATAACCATACAATTTAAAACCTCGGTAGCTCTTTCTAAGTAGTTGGTTTTAACTAGTCCTCTAATTAACCTTGTGCAAGAATTGAAATCGGGAATTTGGTTTCTTCGGCTCATTAAGGCTACTAATCTTACTGCTTTTAGCAATTCCCATCGCTTACATAACTTCTGTAAAAGGTCATTGTTGGTTTGCTCATCATTTTTTACATAAATTCTACCAGAAGACTCGTCTTCCCTAATTTCATATCTATTTCTCCTCCATGAATCCACTCTAGTTTCTGGGACCCTGTCAAGGCAAACTCGAGACTTTAACAAATTACCATATCTTTGAGAAGTAGCAAATCTGGTCCATTTTTCATGTGATGGAGTCTTGACTTGTGAGGTGAAGGAACTGCCCCCAACACGCGAAGTGACATCCAGTTGATCAGAAATGAAATTCAAGTTGTGCAACATTGATGCCCCAATAAATTGAATTTTATATAAGATATTGAAGAGCCCTTTGAAAGTTTATGCTGACCAACCACACTATCCTTCTGCCAAAAAAATGGTAGACCTATATTAATCAAGCAAATGTAGTGCATTCAAAATACAAAGCTCTTAATTTCAAGCAAAATAATAATGTCACACACTAGTAAAACACAAATCCCACATATCCTAAGTGATTATAGAATCATCAGTCTAAAACAACACTCTAATTACCAACAAGAATGAATGATTCTTGAAAAATGGTGAACTTTATGCAAAACAATGGTTAGCTTAGGAGGGTGGTGTTTTGGGATTGCAAAATAATGATAGATTAAGCCTAAATTTAAGATTAAGTTTAACATGTAGTCATCATTTCTATAAGATAGTAAGAACAAATAAATCAAGACAGAGCAATAAACCTAAAACCCTTAAAAAAATCATAATAACCCTAAAACTTTACAGGACCTAAAAAACACATTTCATAATCTTAGCATACAATCAATACCCATATTACATTTCATAATCTTAGCATACAATCAATACCCATATTACTAAATCAATCAAAACACAATTTGAAATGCTTACCAAACTGAATACAGTAAAAATTTTATCAAAAAGTATTGAAGTTAGTGTTCATCTGTTTGAGTATGGCGGTAAAGGTAGTAGGGTGGTGTTTGCAGTAAAGTTGTGTATTGATGCGCTAAAATTGTGTTTGGGTTAGTTGAGTCATGTGGTAGGCGTTAATTACTAGGGTTCGGGTTCAAATTAACAATACAAATAACAAAACCGGCGATTATATATGTAGGATTAGGTTCGAACGAGAAAATTTGAGGAATCAAAACCCATTTATTCATTTACCCCAAAACAAATTATCTCACAAATGACAAGTCAAAAAATTATGAAAATTGCACCATGAAATTCAGCGTTTTCTCCTCTTCGATTTATGATCAAGGCATACTTTTGACGAGTTTATTTTTTTTTCCTTCGTTTTTGGGTGGGTTTACATATTACTAACACATGTGTTACTGACTTAGTGTTGCGTTTAAGGTTCAGGGTTTAGGGGTTAGCAAAAGCCCTAAACCCCTAACCCTAAACCCTTTACTTCCCTAAACCTTTAACTCTACTAAATCATAATAAACCATACTAAACCCTAAACCATACTAAACCTTATCCCTAACCCTAAATCTAATTTATAACAAAACACTAACATATGTGCTTATAATTTTTAAAACCCGCCAAAAAATTAAAAAAAATAAACTCGTCGAAAGTATGCCTTGAGAAATCTTGAATCGAAGAGGAGAAAACGCTGAATTTTATGGTGCAATTTTTATAATTTTTCGACTTGTCGTTTGTGAGATAATTTGGTTTAGGGGTAAATAGGTTTTCTTTGTACACGTGGCGTATTCTCATTGGTACTTCCATGCTTCTTCTAAATTCCAATGAAGTGCATACCACAAGAATATGGTGCACCTTAATTTGTCTAGATAAAATAGATGGTTGGATCAATACTTCCCCCAAAAAATGCACTTTCCTCTGGATCATTCCACTATATATATATATATATATATATATATATATATATATATATATATATATATATATATATGTGTGTGTGTGTGTGTGCGTGTGTGTGTGTGTGTGTATATGTTCAAACGAGAACCACAAAAGGTACAAAAATGCGAGAACTTTTAAATTTTATTGTTTTTATACATGTAAACACAACAAATTACACAGAATTGTTATGTAATGTTCATATTATTGACAAACAAAAGTTAAAAACCACATAAGACGTGTTAAACTATAAAATATATGAAGTGTTCACATGTGCACATGTGAACGAAATATATAAATTTGATTTTAAAGGTTATTTTGATATTTTTTCAAACTATTTTGTTTTTAACTTTAATCTAGATCAATGTTTACATGTAATTGAATCATTAAACATGTTGAAATCTCTATAATTTAAAAGTTCTCGCAGTTCTGTACCTTTTTGTGTTTCCCATTTGAACCTTTGGCTATATATATATATATATATATATATATATATATATATATATGAGGTGGGTTCTTTAAAGTATACTTAATATTTAAAGAATGAAAGAACCAATTACATTGCAGCATTTAATTTAAGTATGGAGGGGTATTTTTGTCATTTATGAAATAAATATAACCCAAACATAAAATATAAAAAATTACAGCAGCTCCAGCAATCGTTGACGTTCTTCCCCAAAACCATCAGGAAGTTAGGGTTTATGTCAAATTCAACCTCAATCTACAAAAATTACATGTGAATCATGCTCGAAAACGTAATTCGAATTACATAATCACGATGAACAACATTAATCGGTGTCAATTTTTTGAAGATCATTATCGCATTGTTAAAAACGCATTTTTTTATTACTTCACATTTGATGATCATGTAATTCGAGCGTGAATCATGTTCAAAAATGTAATTCGAATCACATGATCACAATTAGCAACATCAATCACTGTCAATTTTATGACAATCATGATCGTATCGTTAAAAATGTGATTTTTATTTTTTTATTAGTTCACATATGATGATCGTGTAATTCGAGCGTGAATCATGTTCGAAAACGTAATTCGAATCACATGATCACAATCAGTAACATTAATCACTGTCAATTTTATGACGATCATGATCGGATTGTTAAAACGCGATTTTTGATTTTTTTTATTAGTTCACATATGATGATCTTGTAATTCGAGCGTGAATCATGCTTAAAAATGTAACTCAAAATCTTATGATCACAATTAACAACATTAATCATGTCAATTTTGTGATGATCTTTATCGAATTGTCAAAAACTCGAATTTTATTTATTTTATTAAATCACATCTGAAGTACGTTTGATTGAAACATCGAATCATATGTGATTATGTATAAGAATCACATGTGATAATGTATAAGAATCACATGTTGTCGTACCCCCAAATTTACTGTGCGGAAGCGAATCCGGTAATCATAGCACAAACATATAATGAACGACCACTACATGCGTCGTTTTACAAAATACGTTGATTTAAATAAAAGTTTACAACTGTTATGATGTTACAAAAGCTCGGTACTCTAATCTGAGAGATTCTATGGCATAACTACTTGTACAAATATATAGTAATGCAGGAAAATCTCTTGATGTTTGCATGCGACTCGAGCTATGGTATCCTGAGTGTGCAGCCCTACTGCTGCTGAGAACCTGAGAATACATGCTAAATGGATCAGCTATAGAGCTGGTGAGCTCACATGTGTAAATGATAAAATATATGTATGAACCACAATATCAAAATGTTTGAAATCAATCAAATGTGTATACTATCGCCATGAGCTCATAGTTCGAGCTTAACTGAGGTGTCGGGATCACAATCAAGTGCCTGATCAAGGGTGCCTCCCTGCGAGTGCCTAATCAAACACTCGTATGAACAAATGATAATGCGTCCATTTGACCAGTTAGTGCTTACTAACCCGGACGGGGATTGTCAATCCCATAATGTACCATACACTAACATTCACGCTAAAACAATATTAACAAACTATGATATGGAGGGCTTTCATGATTAGTAAAACAACTCATGCAATCAGTATATCGAGTTTTGTATTTGTGTTCACATGTAAATAAAAGTTGAGCATGTATCCTCACCTCGAGGTAAAAACAGTTAAAAACGGGGCTATGAGACTCATCTGAGTCTGATGTGTATGTGTTGTGATGACATGCAAAAAGTCAAGTTTTAGCGTGCCATTATCTCACCTTTTTAGCCCAATTATGGATGAAAACATTTGAAATATACATTTTTATACTAAATTTCATAATGACGGCTAAAATATAGACGATGCCTCAAGAATCAACTAAAAAGGCCTAAAAACGAATAAAATAGAGCATAAACGATCTTAAGCATTCTTGTTCACGTATTTTAGCACTTTTGGAGCTCCGCTTGGAATTATGACCTCTAACTTATGTCATTTTGTTCCTTAGGAGATTACGATCGCGTGGATATAAAGAACGCTCAAAACGGACATCGGATGAAGAAGTTACGCCCAAACGAAGATTCAAGACAACCGATGGACCACGATACGGGAGGCACCAAGCCGTATATGGGCAAATCCAGCCGTATACGGCCTAGACCCAACTGTATACGGCCTGGCTAGGGCGTATACGGCCTGATGCCAGCCGTATACGGCCATTCCCCCTCGTATCCGGCCTTGTCCCTCCCCCTATACGGCCAATCTCTCCCGTATACGCCCAAACTCAACCGTATCGTGTGTTTTGGTCATCCAAGGTGTGATTTTGATACGGTTGAGGAATACGGTTGAGATTTTGAAGGTGGAAATACGGTTGAGGAATACGGTTGAGCAACTAGTATAAATATGGAGTTAAACCTCCTCATTCAACACATTCTTAGATTCATATTCTCTTCCATTTTTCTCTTATACTCTTTAGGTTAGATTTATATTTTATTTTCGTAGTTAGCGGCTAGTTAGTCACGGTTTTGACCGGACGAATAGGGGGGGTAATATTGTAATATTGCTTGGAGGATACTCGAAGTTCTGCTTGTATTTCTTCACGTTATATTCAGCTACGCTGTTACTCTGGTTAATTCTATCCTTTATCTATTTTATTATGATGATTGTTATTACGGTTATCATGCTGGATTTAGGATCATTTGCCATGATTAGCGAGTAGTTTTACTGCGTGTTTGCTATGATGTAATTAGTCGTATTAATTGGGATGATGTCATTATGAAAACAACGGAGGTAACGTTATACGGCTTTCATTTGTATAGCGCCGGAAACATCACAAATGTGTGTAGTACGGAACGTGGAAGCTATGAAAGTCGTGGGCACAATCCGTTGTCGATTAATGATTAATTAATTGTTGATCCACTTTCTATCTATGATTTTAAACCTCAATCAAACTTAACGCCTTTCAACCAGTAAACGTGGCTACGGCCTTAATGATAGGACGTCGCAAACCCTATCCAAAGGTGATTAGTTATCTGTGTCTAAAACATGGTCTGATTTGTGAAGAATGTAAACATTGTTTTCTAAATGGAACACCAAGTACATCGTCATCATGGAAATAATGCTTTCACTCGTGAACGCAAACTACATGGTGATTATGGAAAAACGTTTTCTAACTTGAATGCAAAGTACACCGGTATTGTGGAATTATCGCTTTCCTCTCAGAACGTATAATTTACATTGTACCTGTGGAAACACTGTCTTCTCTCGAACGCAAATATTACGCTATTTACAAATAAGGGATTTATTGGGATTTTAAAGTAAGGGCTGGTTTATATCATAGATGGAGAATTTCTGTGTTTAAATACAAACTTAGTTAAACAAGTCTAGGGTTTAAGGCAAAGTAGGTACCGTAATTCGGCTAAGAACTTGGTATTTCCACGGGAAGAGTCGTAGTTCCCTATTGTGTACAAACGTTTTACTTAGACTTTACAAAACCATCGATAGAAAGTGATCAACATACACAAAACCTGATCTTGAACTTAAATGTTTCGTTTAAACTAAAGTATTTCTGTGGGGTTAAGAAAGGTCGGACATCGAGATTGGTTTGTCGTCATATTCATGCACCCAGGATTCATATCCATATAAGGGTCGCTCTTCCGTTATCGGTTGGCGTTGTATGGCCGGATAAACTACTCTGATCAGAATCACGATAGCCTAGTTTCTAAGTGACATACTGATTTATCAGTAGGGAGCTAGTGCTTACTCCTCAATACTCGGAATAAATAAAATACAAATCTCTTGAGATCATTCTATAAATCAAACATCATCCCAGTTAAGAAAACTAATGAAATCATAGCAAACACCTCCTCTAGATTATCTGCTAACTACATAAATTTTATCTGCTTTATTTTAATTTCCTGCCTAAGTATAAAAACCAAAACAAAACCTCCAAAAATCTTTTAAAACCATTGCTAGTTTGATAAATCGTCTCCAACGTAAACGTTTCACAATACAACTGGTTTATAGAACGACCCTAGGTCATACTTACTACTGTACCCATAGTTTTAAGTATACTTAGGCCCCGCACTTACAAATTTTAATACACCCGTTGGTGGACGCGCCCGGAGGAAGGCACCGCAACGACGCGAGTCAAATCGCGACTGACCTCTAGGCGCCCATCATGTTGCTACAAGCAATGATGTCATTCGAAGACTATAACCTGCTGGCTTCCTAAACGCGCAAGGTTATAATGTCAGTAGATGTCTCAAAAGACCATCTATGCTAGTTGTTCACTCAACTAGTTATGTCCAAATGTTTGGTTGTTTGTTTGTGTTTTGAAAACATATACGGCCCGTTGATGAGATTTTGTAATAATAATTCTCGAAGACATTATTATTATGTTTGCTTCATTGTACTTTTATAAAGTATATGCATTTGTATGTTCAAGTAGTATCGTATAAAGTTTGGTTATTGTATGTGTTCAACACTTAGTGTAAAAAGTATTTTCAAACTTTTAAATGACGGGGGTCCGGGGGTAGCGCCCCTGGTAGCGGGGTCCAAGGGGCAGAGCCCCTAGCTGGGGTCGACACTGGGGTTTGTTTCGCAGTCTGCGACATTTGATAAGTTGGCGACACAAGGTAGGTGTCGCATAATGCGACATTCCTAGTCTAGTGCGACATAAGGGTTTGTGTCGCGCCATGCAACATCGGGATTCGTTTGCGACATACGTGTGGCGTCGCAGGTTGCAACATAACTAATTGTTGTGACATAATGGCTTGTATCGCAATGGCTTTGGGCCATCTGCGACACAAGAGGCTGATCAGGTTTTACATTGTCGGGAACGTGGTCAAACGAGCTCGGTTTGACCCGAAACTTTTAGACAAGTCTAAGGGGCTGTTTACTTTTTTCCTGATTAAGTCTTATATGGATATAGATGGCAGTATGGGTACGAAGTGACTAAATGCATTAATCAGTGAATGAAAAATCCTGTTTACTTTTCGTGTTGAATAAATGGTCTGAATGATGAAAATGACTGTTTTACCCTTAAATCGAATAATTAAATTTTTTGTATTTAATGATAAACCTAAATTATGTATGTAACATCCGCATTTAGGGCCTAATAGTTTTATAATGATTTCCTAACTTTGAATAATTGTTTATAGTGTTAGGAAATAGTTTGTTTGGTATACTTGAAAATAATTGGAAAAAGAGTCGAATATCCAATTGTGATAGATAAATTCTTAATTGTTTTAAATTAATAAAGTTGTCAGTTAAATAAAAGGTTTTGACTCGTGAATGGTTTTCGGGTTCAAGACAATAGGTCTAGAAGGGAACAAAATAAATAAATAAAAAATTGGAGATGGAGTTGGTTTAAGATGCCAGCCGACCTTACCCTCGTTACTTTTCCAAAAGTGTAGATTTCTCTTTCATGTCAAACCAAAACATAAGGGTAATACACAAGAATTTAAACAATAATAAGCTGTGAAGTTTGGAGCTAAAAGTCAGCGTCTTTATTATCATCATCAGCTCAATTTCAATCTCCTCAAGAAATTGTAAGTGCTCCTTTGTTCTATGTAATTATAAACTAAAACCTTTATTGAAATTGATGGGATAGTGATATAATTAAAGGAAATTGATGCTTGAATGGGTATTGATAGATGTTATATACTGCTAATGAATGATATATGATGGTTCGATGTAACAAATCAAATTATGTGAACGGTTCTTCAATTTTGAGAAATTAAATGGTTAGGGTTAGATTGTATAAACATGGGATTGAGGCATAAATGGAAGTGAAATAGATGTTATTTGTTATGTGTGATGTTTTTGGATGCATAAGAATAGAGTACTTTGAATTAGGAACTTGATTGTTTGATTTGAAGTGATAAAATTTCGGATTCAAGAGTACATCAGTTGCAGGTCATGGGTCTGATGTGAGGAACCCAACTGTTCCACAGCCTAACCCGGCTGTTTGTGTTTATGTGAGAAACCGACCATTGGCTGTAGCAAGCCGGCTGGTTCTTTTCGTGTTAATGACCCGGCGGGTCCATGACCCTACCCGGCGGCTTCTAGTTTAGAACAGCAAAACAGATTTATAACTTCTTATTTATTGATGATTTTATTACTATTATGATGTAATACATTGTTAACAAGTGAAAAAGGAATTACGTATATACATTAGATTTTAATAACACATTATAGTGATGATTCATAATTTATATGTATATATATATATAATTTCATTATATATATTATAACATTGAAGTGGGTTTAGTGATGTGTAAAGTAGTTAATATAGATGAGTGCTTGTAACAAGTAAGATTATGTGAATTATCATGTGACAAGGGTGACTTATTAGAGTTTATATAATTATGTCATCTAAGTGTTGTATTAGTTTTAATAATGTATTACTTGTGTTGCTTAAGGTAATATATTTGAATTATATAAATTTTGAGACAAGCTACTGACTTGTATTATTTTGTTATAATTTCAGATTTTCAGAAGACTCAGTAACATTAGACCACTGAGTGGACGACTAAGGTAATGGTGAGTGGATCTATTATCCTCAGTGTAATTTAGTTGTTATAAGTTTTGTTACAACTGGTTGATATAGTTGTACTGTTTATAGACTTTTGGTCTGACTTGCTACTGTGTTGATTATGAACTATATGAATATTTGAAACGTAGCCTTCGGGTGATACGTGATACGTACTTACGTAGCCTTCGGGTGGTACGTGATACGTAGCCTTCGGGTGTTACGTGAAATTGATTATGTGACATTATGTGTTTACTATCGTTTGCTGTAAACATACTTGTGAAAGCTAAGTTATGCTGTTGATAATATATTCATTCACTTAGCGTTGAGCTAATCCCCCACATTACTCCTTCATGCAGGTGATGATTAGATAATTGATTGAGCAAGAAGCTGTTGAACTGGATGGAATGTTTGAAGAACAAGCATTTGCTCTGATATCTGATTTGATTAAATTAGTATAGTTTGAAATTATATAACACCTCGTTTGTTTGAAATATGTTGTAAAAGATTTTGAACTGTTGTGTACTATATTTTATAAAAAGTTTATTTACATTTTATATAATATATGAAAGATATTTTCAGGTCTACGCTTCCGAGTGAAAATCATTTTTATAATGGTTTATTGAATGAGGGGTGTTATAATGTAACTCATTAATATGTCAATAAATTATTAAAAAGGGTATGTATGTACATAATTTTAAACCAATGACAAATTTACTACAATACACATTGTAACTATTACAATTCAAAAGATATTACCATTCAACTATTCAAGCAACAAACCAAATATCATCACGATTCATTCTCAGTATGACAAACATCACCCATATCAAATGAGAATTAAGCAATATTTTTCTTTCCCTTGCTTAAAAATATATATATAAAAGACGAATTCGAAAATAACAATAATGAGACACCACAAGAAACAAAATTCAATGTTAGATTACAACTGAAGCAAAAGCAGCAAATCGAGAATTAAGCAAGTGGTGTTCGGTTTCTACTTTCTAGATCGGTAGTGTGTGTAGGTCACCGGAGAAGCAAGTGGTGATGGGTTTCGAGTTCGAAGGTGTGCGAAGGTCTCCGGAGCAGCAGGTAATGGTGTGCGAAGATGTGACGATAGTGCCAGAGTAGGTTACGGCGTTTGGCGAGTAGATGGTGGTGGGTTTATCGGGCGATGTGCGAAGGTCACCGGAGTAGCAAGCACTGGGTTTCAAGATTGTTGACGTACGAAGGACGTCGGAGGAGTAGATGGCGGTGGCTTTGAGTTCAACGAGATTAAAGGAGTAGCAATTGGTGGTAGGCTTCGAGATCTGCGATTTTCAAAGTTCGTCGGAGCACAACTGATGGCGGTTTTTGACAATGAGAATGCAGAGGGTGTTTTTGTATTAAATAAAGGATGTGAATAAAATGAAAGAGGGGAGGGTAATATTGGGAAAAGAAGAGCTATATGGGGAGTACACATGTTTTTGGAATTTTTGAAAAAGTCCTTCGGTCAGTCATGCTCAATCAAAAAGTCCTAAAGTTTACCTATAAGTTCTGACCGAAAAATCCCCCCCACTCAATTAAGTCCAATAAGCCAAAAATAAACAAGCCCTAAAATATGTTTGTAGAGTCTAAGAAAATTATCGTTACGTTTTGTGGTTAGCCCGAAGTGTCGGTTTTAGAAACATTTCCAAAACAACCCCTAGCTTTGTTTTCCAAATTTTTGACTCAGTTTCCCTTCCTGTTTACACCAACTTTTACTCCGACATAAATTATGAGAAAAATCATGAGTGTTCATCAACATCTTAGGTATTTTATGGAATTTTTCCAGAATTTTTAGAGGTCGTTTGGTTGGGTAAATAAAATGGGAAAGCCTCTGAGGTCCAATTGTGACCAATCCGGCTACAAGTCCACTAATCGAATTTTCTGGAAAAATCCGTGAGTTTTCAAGATAAGTCATAGAAGAACTCTTTGTAGACAACATCTTTAGGAAGATTTTGGCTCAAGCCTCATGTATTTTAGTGACCTAGAACTCAAGATATGGCTCAAAAAAGTAGATGAAATTTTCGGCCAGAAAAACAGTTTATATATATATATGTTTGAAAAATGAGTTTTTGCTTATGATTTAGACATTATCTTGTTAAATGAACATGATAACATGTTAATAAACATATTTCAAACATTATGAAAGGGTGTTAGAGTTCTTACAAGGTATTTGAAGAAACGGATATGACAAAAGTGATGTGCTCGCTTCCGTGGTCGTTTTCTTGCTTCAATCTTCGTTTTTCTTCAAGTTTTTAGGTGGTGGTTGATGGTGGAAGATGGTGGTGGTTGTGGTGGCTCTAGGGCCGGTTTTTAGAGAGAAGGAGGGAGAGAGTATTGAGGGTAGAGAGAGAGATAGATTGATTGAATGAGAAATGATGATGGTGGGGGTTGTTTTTGAAGTCAAACAAGCAACATGGCATGGAAAGCCATGCCTTGCATGTTGGCTGATTTTGCGTGGGCCCCACTAAAGTGTGGGCTCGCAATTTTTCGTTCACCATTCGTGCTCCATGCGGTGTTCATTTACCCGATCGTTTAAATGTTTATTTATACGTTATACGTTTATTATACGCATTTAAAGTAGCGATAATATTTCAATAGTTTTGATTGTAGTATTTACTCAAAATACTTTGTAAACATTCTATTAAATGTCTCGTTAAGATGTCAATCTCGATTTGCGCGTTCGTTTTGCGTTTGTATGTTTATTTAACTCGCGTAACGTTTCAAAACGTTATAATGTGTTATCGCATATTCGTGATCATTTTAACCGAAGTATTTAATCAAAATACTTTGTTTTGAGTTATAAAAATATAACTTGGGTATTGTTTCATTTGTCGGGCACATCTCGCGCGTTTTCATTGCGTACGCTTTGTTTTATACGATACGAATTATATTTTATATATTATTGATATAATATAAAGTAGATAATGATTTTATTGAATAATTTCATATTAGTTAATAATTTTGTTCACCATCGTCCGTATTTGAAATGTCGGATTACATCCGATTCGAATATGCACGATTTAAATCAATCGCGTACGTGTGTATATATCAATATACAAAATGATACACTTAATTAGCCTAATACATAACTAATTACATGTATTAACACTGTGATTAGGCACTAATACTAGTCCTAATTTGTCGGGTGTCACACATGTGACTAATATAGACTATCTTATATGATTTTTGATAATATAAGTCTACAATTATGATAACATACAATACTTTATGCATAACATAAATGGTTGACATGGAGTTGCATGATATAGAAGATGAAAAGAACTTTACAACTTTGAAGATGGTGAAAAAAGTAAGATTAAAAAATTAAAATCACATGTGACTATGTATCTTTAATTTACGTATGTGACTCTTCATAAAATCACAAGTGATTCATGCAAAATATTTTTGTTACAAGTTCAAAATCAAGTAACGAATCCGAATATGACACTGGAATTGAGGTTGGAACTCTTGGTGAAACAAGATTATGGGTGCCATATGTTGAAGACGAGAGTGTAAGACCAGTGGTTGGGCACGTTTTTGATACTCTTGAAGATGGGTTAAGTATGTATGGGATGTACGGATATCTCTCTAGATTTGACTTTAGGCTAGCTACACAGAAGAGGCTAAAGAATGAGATCATATGTGAAAAACATGTTGTGTGTAGCAAAGCTGGAAATCCGAAAAAAATAAACTATAAAGCAAAACAGTGATAAAATAACTCGGAATTCAAATCTTAACAAAACAGGATGTAAAGCTCATGTCATCTTCAAGTTGGTTCCTGGAAGTTCAACAAAAGTTATACTATGCCAATTCTCAGAATTGCATAATCATATGTTAGTTGGAAAGGATTACAGGCATCTCCTAAAGAAATATAGGCAGCTAACCTACTCTGAACAACAATTTATCGTTAAGGCTGCCATGACAAATATTGGAGCCGCAAAGGCACATCATCTGTATATGGGGTTGAAAGGTGGTTACAACCTTGTACATGGGACGAGGTAGACTTCAAGAACTTCAAGAGAGACATAAATGGTTTGATTGGAGACACTGATGCTCAAATACTCATAAACAAGATGGAAAACAGGAAATAGTACGTCCCCAAGTTCACCTTTGAGTACAAAGTTGAAAATAGAAAATTGTGTGCAATGTTTTGGGCAGATGAATTTGGCAAAGTGCAATTACTCGGAGTTTGGAGACATCATCTCGTTTGACGCAACGTATAAGACGAACAAGTAAGTATAACTTGTGATTATATTACACAAATGTGATTTATGAACTAATCACATGTGATGTTGTGTTAATCATATGTGATTTCGTGGTATTAATCCATGAAATAAATCCGAAATCAATTTTTCTCATAGCATCTCAAAATGACTCTTTCATAAAATGTGATGTAATTTAATTAACATCTAAGTAATATATGATATTATGAAAAGAAAAAAAAACTCTCTTATAACATTGCGCGTGATTTATTAAAATCTCATGTGACTATGTATGTGAATTTTTTATAAACATCACATGTGATTTTCATAACATCACATGTGATAAATGCTAATATAACTAAGTTATTTTTAATAGGTATAATATGGTGTTCGTTCCATTTTCTGGAATAGACAACCATAGGAAATGTGTGACACCAGGTGCTGGAATGCTTAGTAAAGAAACATCTGATTCCTATGAATGGTTGCTTACTGCATTTTTGCAAGCATTTGGAAAGCAACCAAGTATTGTCGTCACTGATCAAGATGCTTCAATGAGAAAGGCTGTTCTTGATGTTTTCAAAGAATCGAAACACAGACTCTGTATGTGGCACATCTCACATAAGTTACCGTTGAAGGTATGACATTATTTTAAGTTAAAATCACGTGTGACTATTTAAATCATATGTGACTTACCTTTATCGAAAAAGCGGACGTGATTAAAGACTTGACTGGGATAACAAAAACGGATACCATTGAAGTTCAAAATCCAGAAGTCTTAAGGAACAAAGGATGTGGAACAAAGGATCATTGGAAAAGTATAAAAGAGAAAGTAAAAGAAGGCTTGAAGAAGCCAAAAAGAAAGTGCGGAAGATATGGGAAACTGATTAGAAAACATGACAAGAGGAACTGTAAGAGAGTAACAAAAGAAAGAGCAGAGATGAAATCAAAAAGGAAGGCAGAAGAAGAGGCAAGAGCAAAAGAAAATACAACTTCAGAGACTATTTGATAAAGACTCATGTGATTATAGTTTTTTTGTATTTCTATTACTCATATATTCGAATGCAATTGTAACTAAAAGAACATACAAAGGAATTATTGAATAAAAATGATGATTAACACTTTTTTCAATATTTATGGGTAGAAATTTTTTTTTTTTTTGGGTAAAGGGCAAAATTTTACCCGGTAAATACATTCCCAAAGGCATTTAAGTACAAAGGATGTGAGTGAGTCCCACATCTCAGCCCATTACATAGGCGATAAAGACTACATAACAAGGACATAACCACTACACACTATTTGACTCAACAAAAATCAAACAAAAACCACATGATTTGACTCGCTTACATCAAACAAAAACCACACTACTCACTTCTTCCTACCACTTTTCCTATCATACAGACCCATGAAATCAGCCATTTCAGTATCAATAGAATCAAGATCATCCTCTTCATCATCTTCATAAGTTTGGTAAGGAGTAGCAGCTTCAGAACCTTGTGCCTCTTTCCACCTCGAATACAAGCTGGAAATATCTTCAGTTTTAGGATCAGTTAAAGCCACCTTCTTTCCTCAATCTACCTTTTGGTTATCCACCTTCTCACTTGTAGAAGGAATACTATCCATTTTGGAATCCACTTTGTTCAAAGCCTCAAAGGAGTTAGATGTTTTAGTACTAACATCCCTTGTCTTAGTTTTAGCAACAAAAACCTGTTTAGAAGCAGCCACTACCACTTTCTTAGGGTTACCGACCACAAGACCATGAAATAGCTTTCTTGGAGATTGAAATCCATCAGAATCTTTCTTATTCTTCCCCTCAGCCCCATTAGCAACCTTTTGCTTAGCCCCAACATTCGCGACACCTTGTTTATCCGATGCAACAGGAACACTCTTTGGACAATGATCCCCAGAATGCTTAAAAACCTTACAATTATTACATCGAGGAGGTTTCCACTCATATTCCACACGAACCGTATGTAAAGAATAACCTATGCCTTCCACAAACTGAACAGAAATTACCAAAGTATCCTTAATATCAGCTCTAGTATCAATTAAAGCACGAGCAAAATCCAACCGACCCCATTAAATTAAAACACATAGAGCTGGTATAAGAATCCAGCGTTAGAGGAGTACCCAATTTAGTAGGAATAACACTCAAACCATCTTCAGTAAACGCATCTATTGGAACCCTATGCATCTTGACCCACACTGGAATGGAAACTAGATCCTCCTTCAACAAAGTAGTTGTAGAAGACCACTTCTTGAGAACAATTGGACTATTCCGTATAAACCACGGCCCATTTTCCAAAACTCCATCCATATCGATTGCAGAACTAAATTTGAAAAAGAAAAACCTTGGGCATTCATCATAACTTTGGTGATGCCGAATTTCTTCCAAGCATTCGTAACATAATTCTCCACAACCGGAAACACAGCTCTCTTCCCAAGAAAATACCCGTATAATGTATTCTGAAACCTAGCATTTGCCTCCAGAACCGAAGACATAGGAATGTGAACATCTGCTGTATCATTAATAGGCTTTTCCACTTCTAACACACGGAAGTTTACCTTCTTGTTACCTGCAGCATTAGTAACCACCTTCTCAGTAGTAGTCGGCTGTATACTTGCTTCCTCAGATACAACATTAACATATGACTATTTTTGTGGTGTAGTATCACAAGAACTAGACTCATGCTCAACTCCACAATAGGTAGACGGAACAGGAATTCCATCAGGTCCAACCAATTTTCCAACAACCATTCTAAGTGATTTAGAACCAAGTCTGACTTTAGGTGCAGTAGGTATTCCATCTCTCTTATCCCCCATCATCATAACTATCAAATACAGTATAAGACCCTTAAACCTGCTATAATCAAATCTAATAAGCAATTATAATATGGTTTTTATAAAGGCTTGCGACACTAAAAATTAGTGTCGCATAACGAGTGTCGCAAAAAACCAGAACTAGTGTCGCAAAGGACTAGTGTCGTAAAGGACTAGTGTCGCAAAAACACTAATGTCGCAAAAACCCTACAGTTGTCTTCTTCCTTCCCAAACCCTAATTTGTGCCGGAAATAAACCACGAGCCGGAACTCTAAATGGCCAGATTGTGATCAAAATTCAAACAATTGGCCAAAAATCTGCCCAAGCAAAATGATTGTGCAACGCAAGAAAACAATTAGATAATCATCAACCACGCAAATCAAATCACCAATACGAAGATGAATCCTACAGATCGAAGTCAGGCAGCCCAAATCGAAATAAAGGCCAAAAACCCTAAATCGATCAGACCAAAGAAAACGATCTAGGTAATACGGCAATTCGTTTGATGATATAGAATGCAATCAGATATAAGACGAGTTAACAACAATAACCCGTAATCATTAAACCACAAGATCGATTAGCAAGAAACCCAAAACGATTTTAACCCTAAAGAAACTTCGCAAACCCTAACCAATCAATTGCATGAGATAATCAGTGTAATCTAGATGAAACAATGAGAAACCGTAAAGATTTAACAAAGAATCAAACTAAATTAACGAACTAAATCATGATTAATGGCAGAATTCAGAAAACGATTGAAGATCTCGGAGTTTAGAAAAATCGCCAATATTGAGAGAGAAAACAAAGGGGGGATATCTCTTTGTTGGGTAGAAAATTCCTTATATGCTTGTAGAAAAAATGGAAATCACATATGATAATAATGATATATTAAAAATACTCAACATTAAATTATAATTTCAAATCACATGATTTGTGTTATGAAATTTTCTACTTTGATTGTGTTCTGTTTTTAATCCATTATCACATGTCATTTTGTAACTAAACATTCAAAGTACCAAAAGTTAAATTCGTGACTATTGCAAAAGTCTAATATCCAGAAGTCAACATCACAAGATGCATCAACATCAAAAATTAGCAAAGTAGTAGTAATAGATAAAACACATGTGATTTTGACCAACAACAGTTATTAAAAATCATATGTGCTAATAGTGTTAAGAGTCCAAAAGTAATGTGATTCAAATTTCATTCAGACACTTATACAGAACCTAATAATGCATCACATCATTGATCCCTTTCTTTGCGATTCTTGATAACGTTTTTGATCATCTTTTCTGTCTCCTCTCTTGTATACTTCTTTTCAAATACTCCGTATTACACTTGTGCAACAGTATTTTCCCCTGGTACTTGATCCTCAACAATAGCAGTTGCCTTTGCTGCACCCTCTTAATATCAAGACCGCATTTCCAGTTTTTCATAGACTCACCAACGTAACTCTCTAGATGCAACATCGTGAATACGCCACAATCATGAGAAATTTCTTTTGTCCTTCACTTCATCTTACAAACAGTTGCCTTTTTGATGTTTTGTATGCTCTTGTACTTTGGATGACCATAAGCTTCTAAGTGGCGACCAAACAAATTTTGCTGCAAACATCACATGTAATTGGCCCAAAAAAATCATAACTATAAGACTAAAATCTAAAAATAAAAGAATAATGTACTTACGAGAAATTGACTACACGATAATATCACTTATGAAAGTAATTCAAAAATCAATTAACTACACGATAATATCATATAACGTTACAAAACAAATATGAGTATTGACAGTCAAAAATGCAGTTCCGTATCTCCTAAACACGACATTAATCAAAAAATCACATATGATTATAATTTTTTTTGACATGTAAATTAACATATAGCTTAGTGAAGGAACACACATGTAAATCCTAGCTAATGAAAAAAAAAACATATAAATTACACTGAGGAGCTTACACTAAAATGTTACCTAGAAATAACTCTTACGTATAATCACATATAATAATAAGTTAACATACATGTAAATCATATAATCACAAATGATTCAACAAAAAAATAAAACAAACATTTTGTATCTTTGTGTATCAACACATGTAAATGTGAAAAATAACTTTGACATAATCACTTGTTGGGTCACTCACCCTGCCTCTATAATTTATATATGACAAAACTGTTACTTAGACGCTGATCTAGTTTCATCAGCGTTCCTATTAAACCTTTGTAGTCTCGCTGTCATGTGTTGGACAACGTCCCTGATAACTTGTAAATTCTCATCAGCGTATGTATACACGCTAATCTACTCTTAAGAGATTACTCAAGTTATGATAACTGCTGAAGATCAACTAAAGCCTTTCTCTAAAGTCAAAGACTGAAGAAAAAGATAGATGATCACTGACAAGTGGAAGATCAATAGTGATTATTACATTACTCAGTGGTTATTGCCGAGCAAAGTACACGGGTCTGACAAATACTCGTGTACCCGAGAAGGTTCATTCGAAAAGGTGGATATAAGCCGTATATTTTGTGTGTAAAAATACATGAAGTCAACCATGCTTCTTTGCAGAAAAAGTACTTTACTTTTTCTGTTTATATGTGTTAATATACTCAAAATACCTTCCCAAGAATGGGTTGTCAAAGATTTAATATCTTCAAAAAGATTTATTAAATCTTTGGCATTTATTCAAAACGGTTAAAGATATTATTCTACATATAATATAGAGGATTTATGGCTATATATACCCGACTCAACAACCGTATTGAATACACCTTAATCGCATTAAATATAATTTTTGATCTTGAGCAGTCACTCTTGTTAGTCAGCGAGCATTGTGCCAATACTTTAGTTGTATGAGATCACTGATCATCAGTGTCTCTTTGCTGAGTGACTTGTTATATTTAAATTTGTCATCAAGTTACAATTACTTAGATTAGTTTGTCTTATCTCTTCCGCAAGTAATTATTGTAAAGTATTATTTGATTATAATCAATAAAACTACTTTAATCTTGAAAAATTGTATTCACCCACCCTCTACAGTTAATTACTGTTAGTAACTAGTTAATCATTAACTAATTAAAAGAGGACCAACATCACTCTATATCATTTCTTCTATTCACACCTCAATATATAACAACATTAAAACAAATTAAATTGAGAGGAACAGAAGTAACAACAACACCTTTAAGCGCTATAGATTGATCCATAACGTGATTTAAGTAAAAACCGAGCTAAAAAACTCAAATAAGGTATGGAAATCGAAGAGGAAAGGTCATCAAAACATATTTGCGATAAGAACACAAGTAATGTGTTCGAATTATCAGTGTAATTTTGAATAACGATGATGATTCATGATTCAGATACAATTTAGGGCAAAGTGTTAATGAGAGAAGCTGTGAGTGTCTAATTTTTGAAAAAAGAATGAAATGAGCATCAACGAGGCTTCCTGATGAAGATATTGGTGATATGTGAATTTACCAAAATACTGAAAGGCCCAATTTTTTTTTTTTTTAAAGTAAGGTACCCTTAATAATGTTATATGACTCATTCGTAAATTTATTAGGTCCGTACATCACGTAAACAATTAAACTTGGACTTGAAACAGAACATGCTGAAAAGGGCTAGGTACCCGCCGGGAAGGGTTGGGTACCCGCCGCGTAAACTTGATACGCACCGGGTACACGAGTACCCACCGAGTACTCGGTTTTTGGTCACTCTCTATTAAGAACTACAACAATGTACCCGCCGAGTACTAGTTCATACTCACAACAAACTCAAGTTTTTAATTCAACTTTGGACGGCATAACTTTTGACTCGTAAATAGTTGAGACCTGAAATTTTACAAGCACCTCCACTATATCATAATAGAGGTTTCTCTTTTTACACTTTTTCAAATTTCACACTAATGAAGAAATTGGATGCAGATCCAAATTATGGTCATTTTAACCTTTTTTGAGATCAACCAAGTTTCCAAATGTAACACCTGCTAAATTAGGATAACTAATTATGCCTAATTACTTGTAACTAGTTGTAATTAGTATGTAATAGGACTAATTGCAGACTCTATTTGTATATATATATAAGGTGAATTATATATATATGTGTGTACTTACGCGATTTGGATTAATCGTACGAATTAACCGGACGGAGTCCAACACAGTTACTTGGACGTTGGTGACAGAAACTTACCTAAATAATGAGAACGTATTTTACTATATAAAATACACAGCGAACAAACATTATTTATTTTATCGCGACGACATTTTACATAATTTAGCGAATACGTATTAAACGCGAGTTAAGAATTTTAATACCTCGACAAATGTTTTTATAATTAATTTCAAGGTATTTCATTAAAACATTCCCGTCACCTTTTAAAAATATAACTGCTTGATATAACGTTTAAACGACGGGGGAAACGAACACCGCACGGAGCGCAGAGGCGCGGACTGAAAATGGGAGGCTTAACCTCCCACCTTCTCTTCTTTTCTTTTCATTTTCTCTTTTCCCTTTCTCTTTCTTCCTTTCTTTTCTCTCTATTTCACCAACACACCACCACCATCAAAATCAATAAATAAACATATTAAACGCACTCGGATCATAGCCCCTCTTTGGAAGAAAACGTTCACCATCACACGATCTACATTCCTATCTTTTCGGATTTTCTATCCGACATTTTGTAAGTTTCCGACAAAACCCGAAACTCTCCGTTTTTACTCATTTTTACGTTTTTATGGTTTAAATATGCTTAAAATGTCCAAAAATGGGTTGGGTAAAAGATTTGGACCTAACGGAAGCTTTTCGACCAATTTTCCGGCCACCAATTTCCGATCAGACCGCTACGTCGCAGAGACGCTGGGCTATCTGCGACGTAGCTCAAAACGTCGCATTATGTGGCCAACGTCGCACTTAGCGACGTCGCGGCCTACGTCGCACAACCCTTCGTGACGTCGCATTGTGCGACGTCCGTCACTACGTCGCATTAAGTTGCGACGTCGCGCCTAGCGACGCCAGCCCCTACGTCGCATTGATTTGCGAAGGTCGCATCATGCGACGTACATGCCTACGTCGCACCCTACGTCGCATGCTACGTCGCATGCTACGTCGCACAAACCAGAACCTTGAAAAGTCAGATTTTACTAAGTGTCGAACTTACACAACTTCAAATACTTATGTCATACGACTTAACAAACGTCATAGAACATACTTTCTATTACAATTACACTAAATTGCGTTATAAATGACAACACTTTGAATCATTATTACAAACCGTCACCAACGGGCCATATTTGTTTTCAAACTACAAACGGATTACTAAACAAACACTTGGACATAATGAGTTGTGTAAACAACTAGCCTAGATGGTCTTGCGAGACATCTACTTACTTAACTTTATATGTTTAGGCATTTGAAGGTTACGGGTTCGGAGAACCTACGGTTGATATTATTTACTCGTTTATTGATATAAACGTACTTGCAAAGACTCAGGTGAGTCTTACGGCCCCACTTTTACTGTTTTATCTTATTGGGGGAGATACATGCTACTGATTTTTCCTGAACACAAGTACTAAACTGATTTCTATACCAAACGGAATTGCATGAGTTAATTACTATTTACAGAAGTCTCTCCATCATACATCGTTAGTTATGGACTTAAGCGCGAACAGTAGTTAATGGATCCATTAGGGAAATGACCCTCCCCACCCGGGGCAGTAGCGCTGCCACGTACCGATTTACACGTATAAACGGGTGACAACTTATTCGTTACTGATGCTTGCTCACTTACGAGCATGTCACGGGAGCAAACATATTATTTACGGGTTAAGCTTCGATTATGAGCCTCATGGTAACGGTATAAACTTATTTATTTACGATTGCTGGATTGCAATGGCTGATTTTACGCCTACGGGCACTACTAATGAAATCTCGTGTTCAAAGCCGATATTATTTACAAATCTGTGAGATTCACCAACCTTTTGGTTGACACTTTTTAGCATGTTTTCTCAGGTACCCGGATGGAGTAGGATTACTCCAGGATTTTAGCTAGAGTTGCATGATTTCAACACAACTGCATTAACGGAGATTCTTAGCATTATCTTTTGTATATTTTGATTATGTAATAGAATCTCCCGCTATACGCGTGGACTCTAGGGGAAACTACATTTTGTATACGAAAACACTAAGTTTTCAAACAATATATCTATGGAATGTAACTAATTTACAAAACGTCTCATTTAGAGGTCGTTTGCTGTATATCTTGTGCTTTGTATATTGATTAGTAACACCCAAGTATGCTTCCGCAAAACAGTGAATTATTGGGGTGTTACAGATTGGTATCAGAGCCTAAGGTTATAGTGAACTAGGTTGCATTTAGTGGGCCTAGACTATGACCATTAGGCAGTATTTCCTTACTAGGCATGATTGGTTCAGGAATTTCATCATACGACTTTAATTTAACATAGCCTGATCAACTATGTACAATTAAGGAAAGATGATGTGAGGTCTGAAATGGTTATGTCGAACAGGAATGCGTTAGTAGACTCTGACCACGAGGGAACCGAGACTCTTACTTGTTATGTGCTAGACATACGCTAGGCTATTATGTGATATACGAGTATATACATACATAGGCCTCACTCACTGACTATACTACTAGGCTATTATATATTAAATATATATGAATAGGCCTCGCACGTAAACACACTCGCTATAGAGATAGCCGACGTTTCTCTGGCGGCACTTACGAATTTCTCTCAGTGGTTTGCACCGACCATGACAGACTTCACCTTGTGGCGCACTCTAATGATTTTATGAAAATCACATCTAACACCCGGAAGCAACGTACTTCCAAGGACTAAAATCCTCTCTCTGTCATTTCTATAGAACTCAAAGCCGCGAATTCCCAAATGGACGACTACGTGTCTGATAGTGACCAGGTCCACGAGGAACAAATCCAGTACACGTATATCGATGAGGACATCGTACCAGAAGAAGAAATCATGCTGGAGGGAAACGAAAATCAGAATTTCGGAATGACTGGCATCGACATTGAAGAATATGAAAGAGTGCGAGATCAGGCCGTGGGACTAGACGGCCGAAATTGGGCACTTAAGCGTAAGTGCATGGACTATGAACAAAAATTGAGAATCTCAAACCGATCTGTCCCTACACGAATCAAAGATAAGATCCGTTACTGGAAGAAAGTGGCCACCAACCTAACCCGTAGGACCAAAACATGGATCAAACGTTTGGGCAGGAAGTCAACGGAGGAGACTAGGTACCGCTCCACGACTCAAAGATACAGGGACATGCTTGAGGCACGCTACCACCCACATGACCTGAACCTGGAGTCGGAAGACGAATCCGAAAGCCAGGAACCTTAACTAAGAATGAACCAACCGACTAGCAGAAACTGTGGACCGCCTTGGCACACTATGGAACAAATTAATCTACATTAAGAATAGTGTAGTTTTTGTCTTGTAATCTACCTCGTAATCTAGGGACTATCTAGCACTACTCTATAAACTAGTCGGATGTAACCATTCCCGACACCTTTTGTAATATCTCTGTAGGATGTAACTTTTGAACTCACTTTATCTATCAGATATCCTTTGTTATCTCAACTCACATTAATTGTCATTTTCCATGTTGATGTTATGTATTACTGCTTTTATACATGTGCATCTGTGACAATTACCAGCTCATACAAAATCTCATGTATCTTCATTTCTTTTATTGAAGAATCATGCCGCCAAAGACACGACCATACACCGACGCCCAGATTACCTCCCTTATAACCCAGGCTGTTACTGAAGCCTTGGCTCGGAATACTCCACCAAATTCCTCGAGGAACAGCGATGCCGCTGAAACCATTACTGCTAAACCCTGTTCATACAAAGACTTTCAGAACTGCAAACCTCTAAACTTTGCAGGTACTGAGGGAGCTATCGGTCTAGTACGCTGGATCGAGAAAGTTGAGTCTGTATTTCTTATCTGCAACTGTGCGGAGGGAGATAAGGTTAAGTTCTCCGTTAGTACTTTTACTGACACCGCACTCACCTGGTGGAACACTTATGCCCAGACTGTGAGTGTTGCTACTGCTTACCAACTCCCGTGGGAGGAGTTGAAGAAGATGTTGAGGGGCGAGTATTGCCCCAGGGATGAATTGAAACAACTAGAAGTGGAATTCTGGAACCACAAGATGCAGGGTGATGACATCACCGGATACACCAACCGTTTCCACCAACTGGCACTTCTGTGCCCAACCATGGTCGATCCTGAGTACAAGAGGATCGAGAAATTCGTTGACGGTCTTCCTGAGAGACTCCAAGACCTGGTGACTTCATCCAAACCGGGTACTATTCAGAGCGCCATCCGTATGGCCCATGAACTAACGGCAAATTCTGTCCGCCGTGGCACAACTTCAACCCCATCTGCAAACAACAAACGCAAGTGGGAAGGTAACCCCAACTCATCCAACCAAACCTCCAACAAAAAGCCTGGGTACATTAAGGTTTATTCATCGGGGACTTCGGAAAAGAAAGGGTACAGCGGGAACAAGCCCTACTGTTCCAAATGCAGCCGCCATCATGACGGTTCTTGCCCTTGCTCCAACTGCAAACGGTTCGGGCATCTAGCCAAGGATTGCCGAATCAACATATCTACCCCCAACACTAATGCACCAAAGGCCTGCTTTGGGTGCGGAAATACAGGGCATTTCAAAAAAGATTGCCCAAAGCTGAAAAATAACAACAACCCTGCTCGCGGCAGATCATTCGTTATCAAGGCTGGGGAAGCCAGACAATACCCGAACGTCGTGACGGGTACGTTCCTTCTCAACGACCTTACTGCTTCTGTGTTATTTGATACCGGTGCCGATAGAAGCTTCATATCTGAGAAATTTAGCCCTTTACTTGATATTACTCCCACTGCCTTAGATGCTAAATACATTGTAGAATTAGCTAACGGCAAACTGATTGAGACTGATAGCATCATACACAACTGTACACTTAACCTCACGAACGAAACGTTTTCCATTGATTTAATCCCTGTCGAGATCGGCAGCTTCGATATTATTGTCGGTATGGATTGGTTATCCAAGCACCGAGCTGAAATCATCTGTCATGACAAACTCGTTCGCATACCTCTTGTCTCCGGTGGAACCTTAGTCTTACAAGGGGAGACCGGTAGACGAAATCTGAATATTGTATCCTGTCTGAAAACGAGAAAATATCTACGAAAAGGGTACCAAGCCATCCTCGCACATGTAACGGAGAAGAAGTCGGAGGAGAAGCGACTTGAGGATGTTCCGATCGTGCGGGATTTTCCGGAAGTCTTTCCTGAAGACTTGCCCGGACTTCCGCCACCTAGACAAGTTGAATTTCAAATCGAACTTGTGCCCGGAGCTGCACCCGTGGCACGAGCCCCTTACCGTTTAGCACCATCCGAAATGCCGGAGTTGTCTAACCAACTACAGGAACTCCTGGACAGAGGATTCATTCGACCAAGTTCCTCACCTTGGGGAGCTCCGGTCTTATTCGTGAAAAAGAAAGATGGATCTTTCCGCATGTGTATTGACTACCGAGAACTGAATAAGCTAACCATAAAGAATCGATACCCACTTCCTAGAATCGATGACCTATTTGACCAACTCCAGGGATCGAGTGTTTACTCAAAGATTGATCTACGGTCGGGTTATCATCAACTCCGAGTCCGTGACAATGATATCCCAAAGACAGCCTTCCGAACTCGTTATGGGCATTACGAGTTCCAAGTGATGCCATTCGGTTTAACCAACGCACCGGCCGTATTCATGGACCTTATGAATCGGGTGTGCAAACCATATCTTGACAAATTCGTCATTGTGTTCATCGATGATATCCTGATTTACTCTCGCAACGAACAGGAACATGCTCAACATCTGAAAACCATTCTAGGACTTCTGAAACACGAAGAGTTATATGCCAAATTCTCTAAGTGTGAGTTCTGGATTCGAACCGTTCAATTCCTCAGGCACGTGATTGACAGCCAAGGAATTCATGTTGATCCCGCCAAGATTGAAGCAATCAAGGGCTGGGAGTCACCGACCACTCCAACCGAAGTGAGACAATTCTTAGGTCTTGCTGGTTATTATCGCCGATTCATCGAAAACTTTTCAAGAATAGCTGTTCCCCTAACCACACTGACTCAGAAAGATAAGAAGTTCGATTGGACGGATAAACAAGAGTCAGCCTTCCAGCTATTGAAAAACAAACTTTGCAGTGCACCAATCTTGTCCTTACCCGAGGGCACCGACGATTTCGTAGTTTACTGCGACGCCTCACACCAAGGACTTGGTTGTGTGTTGATGCAACGGGAAAAAGTCATTGCCTATGCCTCACGACAACTGAAAATCCACGAGAAAAACTATACGACCCACGACCTCGAGTTAGGTGCTGTGGTCTTCGCATTGAAAATCTGGAGACATTATCTCTACGGTACGAAAAGCACTATCTTCACCGATCACAAAAGTCTCCAACACATATTCGATCAGAAAGATCTAAACATGAGACAACGTCGCTGGGTTGAGTTACTTAGTGACTACGACTGCGAGATCAAATACCATCCGGGCAAGGCTAACGTAGTGGCCGATGCCTTAAGCCGAAAAGAACGAGTGAAACCCCTTCGAGTCCGAGCACTTTCTATGACAATTCGTAACGAGCTTCCTGCTCAAATCCTTACCGCTCAACTTGAAGCACTCAACGATGAAAACTTGAAAAATGAAGCCTTGCGAGGCTTGGATAAACAATTCGAAATCAAACCCGATGGAACTCGATACTTCTCTAACCGGGTGTGGTTACCCAAATTCGGAAACTTGCGAGATTTGGTGATGGCTGAAGCTCACAAATCTCGATACTCTATACATCCTGGATCTGACAAGATGTATCATGACGTCAAAGGGTCGTATTGGTGGCCTAACATGAAAGCTGACATCGCCTTGTACGTCAGTAAGTGCCTAACCTGTTCCAAAGTAAAGACCGAACACCAAAGACCCTCTGGGTTGCTTCAACAACCTGAAATTCCTCAATGGAAATGGGAACAGATTTCCATGGACTTCATTACCAAACTACCGAAAACTTCGAGTGGTTGCGATACCATTTGGGTGATCGTGGACCGTCTCACGAAATCTGCTCATTTTCTGGCCATCAAGGAAACCGACAAGATGGAGCGTCTGACTCGCATCTATGTCAAAGAAATCATCTCGCGACACGGTGTACCTATCTCGATCATCTCGGATAGGGACAGCCGTTTTACTTCTAACTTTTGGCAATCGCTACAGAAATCTCTTGGTACTCGTCTGGATATGAGTACTGCTTATCACCCGCAAACCGATGGCCAAAGCGAGCGAACTATTCAAACACTGGAGGATATGCTACGAGCCTGCGTAGTCGACTTCGGTACTTCTTGGGAAAATCACTTACCGTTGTGTGAGTTTTCGTACAACAACAGTTACCATACCAGCATAAAGGCTGCACCCTTCGAGGCACTTTACGGACGTAAGTGCCGATCACCTGTCTGTTGGACTGAGTTAGGAGAATCCCAACTCACGGGTCCAGAAATCATTCAAGAAACTACTGAGAAAATTGTTGGTATTCAAAACCGGCTGAAAGCCGCACGTGATCGTCAGAAAAGCTACGCTGACGTGAGACGCAAACACCTTGAGTTCCAGGTAGGAGACAAGGTACTTCTCAAAGTGGCACCGTGGAAAGGTGTTATTCGATTCGGGAAACGAGGCAAACTAAATCCTAGATACATCGGACCATTCGAAATCCTTGAAAGGATTGGTCCAGTGGCATATCGCCTGCAACTTCCTGCTGAACTTAGCAGCGTACACAACACATTCCACATTTCTAACTTGAAGAAATGTCTGTCTGACGAGACGCTGATTATACCGCTCGACGAAATTCAAATCGATGATAAACTTCATTTCGTCGAGAAACCTATGGAAATCATGGACCGAGAGGTCAAGCAATTGAAACAGAGTCGTATTCCCATAGTAAAAGTCAGGTGGAATTCTAGGTGCGGCCCTGAGTTCACCTGGGAACGGGAAGACCAAATGCGACAGAAATACCCACATCTCTTCCCAGACAACGCACAGTCCGTGCACTCAAGCTAATTTCGGGACGAAATTTCTTTAACAAGGGGAGAATGTAACACCTGCTAAATTAGGATAACTAATTATGCCTAATTACTTGTAACTAGTTGTAATTAGTATGTAATAGGACTAATTGCAGACTCTATTTGTATATATATATAAGGTGAATTATATATATATGTGTGTACTTACGCGATTTGGATTAATCGTACGAATTAACCGGACGGAGTCCAACACAGTTACTTGGACGTTGGTGACAGAAACTTACCTAAATAATGAGAACGTATTTTACTATATAAAATACACAGCGAACAAACATTATTTATTATATCGCGACGACATTTTACATAATTTAGCGAATACGTATTAAACGTGAGTTAAGAATTTTAATACCTCGACAAATGTTTTTATAATTAATTTCAAGGTATTTCATTAAAACATTCCCGTCACCTTTTAAAAATATAACTGCTTGATATAACGTTTAAACGACGGGGGAAACGAACACCGCACGGAGCGCGGAGGCGCGGACTGAAAATGGGAGGCTTAACCTCCCACCTTCTCTTCTTTTCTTTTCATTTTCTCTTTTCCCTTTCTCTTTCTTCCTTTCTTTTCTCTCTATTTCACCAACACACCACCACCATCAAAATCAATAAATAAACATATTAAACGCACTCGGATCATAGCCCCTCTTTGGAAGAAAACGTTCACCATCACACGATCTACATTCCTATCTTTTCGGATTTTCTATCCGACATTTTGTAAGTTTCCGACAAAACCCGAAACTCTCCGTTTTTACTCATTTTTACGTTTTTATGGTTTAAATATGCTTAAAATGTCCAAAAATGGGTTGGGTAAAAGATTTGGACCTAACGGAAGCTTTTCGACCGATTTTCCGGCCACCAATTTCCGATCAGACCGCTACGTCGCAGAGACGCTGGGCTATCTGCGACGTAGCTCAAAACGTCGCATTATGTGGCCAACGTCGCACTTAGCGACGTCGCGGCCTACGTCGCACAACCCTTCGTGACGTCGCATTGTGCGACGTCCGTCACTACGTCGCATTAAGTTGCGACGTCGCGCCTAGCGACGCCAGCCCCTACGTCGCATTGATTTGCGAAGGTCGCATCATGCGACGTACATGCCTACGTCGCACCCTACGTCGCATGCTACGTCGCATGCTACGTCGCACAAACCAGAACCTTGAAAAGTCAGATTTTACTAAGTGTCGAACTTACACAACTTCAAATACTTATGTCATACGACTTAACAAACGTCATAGAACATACTTTCTATTACAATTACACTAAATTGCGTTATAAATGATAACACTTTGAATCATTATTACAAACCGTCACCAACGGGCCATATTTGTTTTCAAACTACAAACGGATTACTAAACAAACACTTGGACATAATGAGTTGTGTAAACAACTAGCCTAGATGGTCTTGCGAGACATCTACTTACTTAACTTTATATGTTTAGGCATTTGAAGGTTACGGGTTCGGAGAACCTACGGTTGATATTATTTACTCGTTTATTGATATAAACGTACTTGCAAAGACTCAGGTGAGTCTTACGGCCCCACTTTTACTGTTTTATCTTATTGGGGGAGATACATGCTACTGATTTTTCCTGAACACAAGTACTAAACTGATTTCTATACCAAACGGAATTGCATGAGTTAATTACTATTTACAGAAGTCTCTCCATCATACATCGTTAGTTATGGACTTAAGCGCGAACAGTAGTTAATGGATCCATTAGGGAAATGACCCTCCCCACCCGGGGCAGTAGCGCTGCCACATACCGATTTACACGTATAAACGGGTGACAACTTATTCGTTACTGATGCTTGCTCACTTACGAGCATGTCACGGGAGCAAACATATTATTTACGGGTTAAGCTTCGATTATGAGCCTCATGGTAACGGTATAAACTTATTTATTTACGATTGCTGGATTGCAATGGCTGATTTTACGCCTACGGGCACTACTAATGAAATCTCGTGTTCAAAGCCGATATTATTTACAAATCTGTGAGATTCACCAACCTTTTGGTTGACACTTTTTAGCATGTTTTCTCAGGTACCCGGATGGAGTAGGATTACTCCAGGATTTTAGCTAGAGTCGCATGATTTCAACACAACTGCATTAACGGAGATTCTTAGCATTATCTTTTGTATATTTTGATTATGTAATAGAATCTCCCGCTATACGCGTGGACTCTAGGGGAAACTACATTTTGTATACGAAAACACTAAGTTTTCAAACAATATATCTATGGAATGTAACTAATTTACAAAACGTCTCATTTAGAGGTCGTTTGCTGTATATCTTGTGCTTTGTATATTGATTAGTAACACCCAAGTATGCTTCCGCAAAACAGTGAATTATTGGGGTGTTACAGATTGGTATCAGAGCCTAAGGTTATAGTGAACTAGGTTGCATTTAGTGGGCCTAGACTATGACCATTAGGCAGTATTTCCTTACTAGGCATGATTGGTTCAGGAATTTCATCATACGACTTTAATTTAACATAGCCTGATCAACTATGTACAATTAAGGAAAGATGATGTGAGGTCTGAAATGGTTATGTCGAACAGGAATGCGTTAGTAGACTCTGACCACGAGGGAACCGAGAATCTTACTTGTTATGTGCTAGACATACGCTAGGCTATTATGTGATATACGAGTATATACATACATAGGCCTCACTCACTGACTATACTACTAGGCTATTATATATTAAATATATATGAATAGGCCTCGCACGTAAACACACTCGCTATAGAGATAGCCGACGTTTCTCTGGCGGCACTTACGAATTTCTCTCAGTGGTTTGCACCGACCATGACAGACTTCACCTTGTGGCGCACTCTAATGATTTTATGAAAATCACATCTAACACCCGGAAGCAACGTACTTCCAAGGACTAAAATCCTCTCTCTGTCATTTCTATAGAACTCAAAGCCGCGAATTCCCAAATGGACGACTACGTGTCTGATAGTGACCAGGTCCACGAGGAACAAATCCAGTACACGTATATCGATGAGGACATCGTACCAGAAGAAGAAATCATGCTGGAGGGAAACGAAAATCAGAATTTCGGAATGACTGGCATCGACATTGAAGAATATGAAAGAGTGCGAGATCAGGCCGTGGGACTAGACGGCCGAAATTGGGCACTTAAGCGTAAGTGCATGGACTATGAACAAAAATTGAGAATCTCAAACCGATCTGTCCCTACACGAATCAAAGATAAGATCCGTTACTGGAAGAAAGTGGCCACCAACCTAACCCGTAGGACCAAAACATGGATCAAACGTTTGGGCAGGAAGTCAACGGAGGAGACTAGGTACCGCTCCACGACTCAAAGATACAGGGACATGCTTGAGGCACGCTACCACCCACACGACCTGAACCTGGAGTCGGAAGACGAATCCGAAAGCCAGGAACCTTAACTAAGAATGAACCAACCGACTAGCAGAAACTGTGGACCGCCTTGGCACACTATGGAACAAATTAATCTACATTAAGAATAGTGTAGTTTTTGTCTTGTAATCTACCTCGTAATCTAGGGACTATCTAGCACTACTCTATAAACTAGTCGGATGTAACCATTCCCGACACCTTTTGTAATATCTCTGTAGGATGTAACTTTTGAACTCACTTTATCTATCAGATATCCTTTGTTATCTCAACTCACATTAATTGTCATTTTCCATGTTGATGTTATGTATTACTGCTTTTATACATGTGCATCTGTGACAATTACCAGCTCATACAAAATCTCATGTATCTTCATTTCTTTTATTGAAGAATCATGCCGCCAAAGACACGACCATACACCGACGCCCATATTACCTCCCTTATAACCCAGGCTGTTACTGAAGCCTTGGCTCGGAATACTCCACCAAATTCCTCGAGGAACAGCGATGCCGCTGAAACCATTACTGCTAAACCCTGTTCATACAAAGACTTTCAGAACTGCAAACCTCTAAACTTTGCAGGTACTGAGGGAGCTATCGGTCTAGTACGCTGGATCGAGAAAGTTGAGTCTGTATTTCTTATCTGCAACGTCGCACCCTACGTCGCATGCTACGTCGCATGCTACGTCGCACAAACCAGAACCTTGAAAAGTCAGATTTTACTAAGTGTCGAACTTACACAACTTCAAATACTTATGTCATACGACTTAACAAACGTCATAGAACATACTTTCTATTACAATTACACTAAATTGCGTTATAAATGATAACACTTTGAATCATTATTACAAACCGTCACCAACGGGCCATATTTGTTTTCAAACTACAAACGGATTACTAAACAAACACTTGGACATAATGAGTTGTGTAAACAACTAGCCTAGATGGTCTTGCGAGACATCTACTTACTTAACTTTATATGTTTAGGCATTTGAAGGTTACGGGTTCGGAGAACCTACGGTTGATATTATTTACTCGTTTATTGATATAAACGTACTTGCAAAGACTCAGGTGAGTCTTACGGCCCCACTTTTACTGTTTTATCTTATTGGGGGAGATACATGCTACTGATTTTTCCTGAACACAAGTACTAAACTGATTTCTATACCAAACGGAATTGCATGAGTTAATTACTATTTACAGAAGTCTCTCCATCATACATCGTTAGTTATGGACTTAAGCGCGAACAGTAGTTAATGGATCCATTAGGGAAATGACCCTCCCCACCCGGGGCAGTAGCGCTGCCACGTACCGATTTACACGTATAAACGGGTGACAACTTATTCGTTACTGATGCTTGCTCACTTACGAGCATGTCACGGGAGCAAACATATTATTTACGGGTTAAGCTTCGATTATGAGCCTCATGGTAACGGTATAAACTTATTTATTTACGATTGCTGGATTGCAATGGCTGATTTTACGCCTACGGGCACTACTAATGAAATCTCGTGTTCAAAGCCGATATTATTTACAAATCTGTGAGATTCACCAACCTTTTGGTTGACACTTTTTAGCATGTTTTCTCAGGTACCCGGATGGAGTAGGATTACTCCAGGATTTTAGCTAGAGTCGCATGATTTCAACACAACTGCATTAACGGAGATTCTTAGCATTATCTTTTGTATATTTTGATTATGTAATAGAATCTCCCGCTATACGCGTGGACTCTAGGGGAAACTACATTTTGTATACGAAAACACTAAGTTTTCAAACAATATATCTATGGAATGTAACTAATTTACAAAACGTCTCATTTAGAGGTCGTTTGCTGTATATCTTGTGCTTTGTATATTGATTAGTAACACCCAAGTATGCTTCCGCAAAACAGTGAATTATTGGGGTGTTACACCAAACTACACACTTTCAGGTCTCGACCTTTTACCAACACAATTCTATCACCATTTTGACTCTAACGATAATGACCCATAATGACCAACTACACTTCATCTCATTTTAGCCAATGACCCATTATTCGACCCATTTGGACACTAACTTGATCCGCTAACAATTTAATCCTTTAACACTCGAATCTACTATCAATTTCTCATTCCAAAGAAAACAAAATATCCAAAAGCTATAAAATTTGACTCTTGGCAATTCAGCCATATATTATCCAAATTTCCCCATAACTACATGATTTCCCGGTTATCACCACAACATGACAATTTATATAATTATCATTCATTTTGACTTCCGAGATACGTAAACGACAACAATACAGATTTACCACTTTCATCTTTGACTTTCCAAAGTCAAACGTACTCTATCCCCAATATAAAAGTTTCACATTTAACCAACCACTCGACTCTAAAATGTATTGTTTGAGCGATTTATACAAGTGATATTCACAATGACAATTCAAAAGAAGGAAGAGCTTTTCTAACCATATAGCAAGCTCCAATCCACGCTACCTTCTTACAACCACAATATACTCATTATATCCATTTGGTTCAACCAAACCATGCACCTATAACATAAAACAACTGAAGGAATAAGCAAAACGCTTTGTGAGCATACGAGCAATTAAATGAATAATCTAACACTGAAACAACACATGACAAATATTATCAACACATATTTGCTTAGACAGATAACTACTGGGCAATTGTAGAGATTATTCTTTTCTCTATGCGGATCCGCGGCCAATATCACTTAGCACCATATCACGTCGACATGTATGCTAACAACATTATGTGCTATGCACATATCCAACAACAACTTTATGCGGTTCCGCGGCCAATAGTATGCATACTATTACAACATCATGTGCAACACACATATTCATCAACAACTCTATGCTAACCGCATGTAGCGATCTGATCAACAACAAATCTCTACAAATGCTCATTCCATATAATTCCATGTAATCTTCCACATATCATCAAGTTATGTCACACTAATCATCTTAGCACGTATTCAGCATAACGTGTCATAACAACAACAACATAAATAATCAACAATTAGAAACATGATAAGAAACAAGCCATACTCCACTTGATTGTACGAACCTCTTGCTCGGAAGCAATCCGGAATCACGCAATCATTACCCATTTAACCCCCATATCACTCACCTTTGCTTTTTAGGCAAATTATGCGATTTCACACATGATTATAAGATGTCACATCCTTGGTCACCTATCATATGACACATCGATATAACAACACATTTAGCAACCAATAATCATCATAATCAACTAATCATAATCATCAACCCATCACCCAATTGGATTGATCAAGTTTAACTTTTAGTCAAACTATACATAACTTCACAATTCGAGATTATAATCAATTCTATTATTTGGTTGCTTTTAACAATACTTTCGTCATTTTAATATCATCATAACAACTCTTTTAAACTAATAACTATGGTGAATTAAACATAATTAACACCATTTCATTAGTTATGTTTTACCACTCATATGATTTGATTACTTGAAAACCACTGTAAACATCACTAAACATCATAATAATCTCTTTAACTAGTAATCAAAGTGAATTAACCACATCCATTAAACAATTGGATAAAACCCACCTTAATTACTATATACACAATTCGAATTATCCACTTTTAGATTGAATTAGTGTTAATAACATTGATTTCTACACTTTTACACTACAATTCAGTCATAATACATCTTAATTTCGTTTTAGAAATCATTGATCACTCAAACCCTGTCGCACCCCCAAATTATGATGCGGAAGCGGGTCGGTTCGGGGCGCGACTAATCAATACACAAAGCACATAAGATACAATGAACGACCACTACATGCGTCGTTTTACAAGTTATATTGATATTATAAAAGTTTTTACACTGTTATGATATAGTTTACAAAAGCTCCTGAGCCAAAATGATAGAGATTCTATGGCATAACTAAATTATACAAAATGTAGTAATGCATGACAATCTCTTGATGTCTGAATGTGACTCGAGCTAATGGGCATCCTGAATGAGCAGACCTACTGCTGCTGAGAACCTGAGAATACATGCTAAAGGTCAGCTATAAAGCTGGTGAGCTCACAGGTTTAATGATAAGAACAATGTATGAACCACAAGATTTAATGATAATTGAAATTAATCAAATATAATGTACATACAGCCATGAGCACATAGTCTGAGCTTAACTAAGGTGTCAGGATCACAATTAAGTGCCTGAGCGAGGGTGCCTCTATGCGTATGCCTAATCAACATACGTATGAACAAATGATAATGCGTCCGTTTTGAACAGTCAGTGCTTGCTGACCCGGACGGGGATTGTCAGTCCCATATGGATCCATACACTAACATTCATGCTACAAAGTATTACCAAACTATGCTAATGAGGACTTAAAATGATTAGATGATTTTAACTCATGTAGTATACATCGATGTTTTGATACTTGTGTTCACATGTAAAACAAAATGAGCATGTATCTCACCCCTAGGTAAAAGCATTTAAAAAGGGGCTATGAAACTCACCTGAGTCTAATGAGATGCTATTAAGCACAAATGATGATTCACAAGACAATGATGTCGATCAATCGACTGAAACCTGCAGGGCGTCTTAGACGCGCAAGGTTTTTGATTGATTAGATGACTTAACAGACCATCTATGCTAGTTGCTCATTCAACTAGTAATGTCCAAATGATTAGTTTTGGATTATTTATATTTTGTAAATATGTACGGCCCGTTGGTGAGTAATTGAAATAATAATCTAAAAACATTATTATTAAAATATTGAAACGATATACTTATAAAGTATATTTGAAATGTTTAATATTCGTATCGTACCGAATATAAATAATTTGAGTTTGTATAATTATAATACGTTTTGAAAATTATTTATAATTATTGAAGTTATACATGTCATCGTCGAAAACGTGGTCAACGGTCTCGGTTTGACCCGAAACTTTTAGGGAAGTCTTAAATATGTTAAATAAGCTTTAGAAACTTGTCGTTACGTTTTATGGTTGACCCGAAGTGTCGGTTTTGTAAAATGACTAAAACAGTCCCTTTTTATAGTTTTCGGTTTTTGTCGGTTTGTTTCGCCACTCATTTCTACACTTTCTGGACCGATTCAGTTTCCGAAATTTTTACCAGCTGTTCTTATATGATTGTAGTACTTAACCTAATTTTCCCGTGACTTGTATTGTTCATTTAGATATTTAAATAATTTTGCGCAAGAACCGAACACATATTCCGACAATGTCCGACAACAGCTCAAAGATGGGTCCATAGCTAAAAATGTGTGCATTTCTGGGAAAAGTGCAAAACATGAAAGTTGTAGCTCTCTTTCATACGAAAATTTCGGTATGTGTTTCGTTGTCTAATTCAAAGTACACGATTTTATATGATTTAATTCGTGAGACTGAAATTCTGGGCAGATTTGGTGTTTATATGAATGGGCTTCAAAAACGTATTTTAGTATGGTATTTGGACATAATATAGTTGTATGAACTATAAAACATGTAAAACATTAACATGAAAGTAAAACTAGTGAAAGTTTGAGGAATCCTCACAATGAAATGAAGATCTAAGGCGAAAACAAGATTAAGTTGCTCGGTTTGGTGCTCCTTCTTCTTTCCTTTCGATTTCCTTCAAATGAAGATGGTAGTTTTAGCTCTAGGTTATGGTGGTTGGTGAGGATGATAATAGAGGTGGTGATGGCCGGTTAGATGGAGAGAAAAAGAGAGGAAATGGGATAAAATAATAAGGGGAAATGGATGGCATGGTTTGGTCTTATTATTTCCACAACAAGATCCTAAAAATAAGGATCTTGTTTTCCTATAGTTTGAAAACCGGTTGGTATGGGGGCCCCACCATGTGTGGTGTCTCCAAATTTTGATCCTCGTGTTTGCGCTCCGTGCGGTGTTCGTTTCCCCGGTCGTTTAAACGTTCGTTTATAATTAAAACGTAATACGTACGTATTTTAAATAACCCTTTGAATTGATAAGATTTAATATTGAAGTATTACTCATAATACTTGGAGACATTTATAAAATGTTTGGTTACGGTGTCGGTTATTGATTTACTTGCTCGCGTTTCGATTGTTTAATCGCGTAACGTTTATATTAAACGTTTTTGTTATTGGTTTGAAATACGATATTTCAACTACATAATTTCTATCCAAAATGATATATTTTAACTTATAAAATATATTTTGACGTTTATTCGATTTTCAGGCGCGTTACACGCGTTTTTGGTCGTTTCCAAGCTTTTTATATGTTACGAAATACTTGCGTGATATTATCGAAATATTATTTAGAAACAACTATGTTTACTAAATAATTTCATATTATTTAATAATTTGAGTTCACCAACGTCCATATAGATGAATCGGAATTCGGCCGATTTGAAAATGCACGATTTAAACAAATCGCGTAAATGCGTATATTTATAAAATACACGTAATGAAACATACAATTAGCCTAGCATGAAACTAATTACATGTATTACAAAATGATTAGGCGAAAATTTCTAGCCCTAATTGGTCGGGTGTCACATTCTCCCCTTGTTAAGAAAATTTCGTCCCGAAATTCAGCTCTAAGTTGACGCGTGAGTGGAGTTTGAAAATAGATGTGGATACTTGAGTCGCATCTGGTCTTCTCGTTCCCAGGTGAATTCCGGACCACGCCGCGAACTCCACCGAACCTTGACTATGGGGATACGACTTTGCTTGAGCTGTTTGACCTCACGGTCCATGATCTCCACTGGTGTCTCAACAAAATGAAGTTTGTCGTCAATTTGAATTTCCTCGAGCGGGATAATGAGTGTCTCATTGGACAGGCATTTCTTTAGGTTAGAAACGTGAAATGTGGGATGCACGCTACTGAGCTCTGGATGCACGCTACAGAGCCATTGGTTATAGCGAACTAGGAAACTTTAGGTGACTTAGAGACCTTAGAGACCTAGACTATAGCCTTGGCTAGAACGCACATGCATACACACATTTGCATACGTCTAACTATCGTTACGACCCATCGATACACGTGATTCCTTCGTCGAACCGTACTATGTCTGAACTGTTCACTTTCATTCAAAACCCATATGAACCTGATCGTATTAAACGATTGATGAAAAGAAGTATGTATTTAGCATCATATAATGACGCCTGGCCAACGTGATTATATTATACTAAGTACATATGGGTGTTTCATAGTCGTGAGATATGTGATGGGGATCTTGTCATTTCTTCTCAATTATTCGATAACTAAAACTATGTGAAACTTTATTCTTCACATCTTTTCATTGGCATTGACTTCTGCATTTCACTACTCGCAGAACGTCAGCATGCCGCCTAAACAAAGAAAGACCCACAACAGTCGCCAAACAAACACACCTCCTGTCGTCGAAACAACCGAACAAATCATTGAACGCCGCTTGGCTGAAGCTATTGCTCAGTACGAGGCCAGCCGAAATCGAGACAACGTGGCAAACAACAGTGGAGCCACACCTGTCAATAGCGAAACCCCAACCAATACCCAGCAGGGGTGTTCCTACAAAACCTTCCAGTCTTGTAAACCCAGCACCTTCACCGGGACTGAAGGGGCCATCGGCCTGGTCCACTGGATTGAGAAAATGGAATCGGTGATCGACATCAGTGACTGCGCCACCGACAAAATCGTGAAGTATGCTACATGCACACTGGCTGACAAAGCGTTAACATGGTGGAACGCTCAGGTCCAGATTATTGGACGCCCAACTGCTCACTCCATGACCTGGGAAACTCTGAAACAGATGATGATGGAGGAATTTTGCCCTCCCAACGAGATGCAGAAACTTGAAACCGAACTCTGGAACGTTCAAATGATTGACGCTGACATTACCGGGTACACTACAAGGTTTCAAGAACTGGCACGCCTGGTACCCCACATGGTGACCCCCGAGAGCAAACACATCGAGCGTAACAACAAGGGCTTGGCCCCACAGATCCGAGGCATGGTTATGTCCTCCAAACCAGCTACCTTTAGGAGCGCAGTGGATCTGGCTCAAAGCTTAACTGACGACGCCATTCTGATCGGCACTTTGAAAGCTACCTCAGGGAAAGCTGAACTTACCCGTACTGATGCGGGCGACTCTGGAACCCACAAACGCAAATGGAACAGCGAGGGTAACGACCGTCAGGGTCAACAAAACAGGAACCCGGGAAACACCCGAGCATACGCTGCAATCACCCACCCTGGACCCAAAACCTATCTTGGCAACAAACCAAAATGCGACAAGTGCGGGATGCATCATGCTGGCAATTGCGCCTTCTGCCAAGATTGCAAACACTGAGGTCATTTGGCCCAAAACTGTAAAACAGCCCCTCTCCCTCGATCAAATGCGTGCTACGAGTGCGGTGAATCTGGACACTTTCGAAATCAATGTCCAAAACTGAACAACAACCAGAACAACACCGGGAACAACAATCAGAACAACAACCGCAACAATCAAAACGACAACAACCGCGTCGTTAACAAAGGCTACACCCCAAGCCGCGCATACATCCTCCGTGCACCGGAACCGGTTGCAGATCTCGGCTAACACGGTATGTTTTAACAGCTGTTGCTACGATTTAACATACGCTTCATTCGAATGTTTATTCAAACTTAACGCCTAGTAAACTTCGACCATTATTGAACGTATAATTATTTAAACTATACCGCGAGTATACTAAATCGTTAAAACTTTTCTGGCAACAATTGAGCGCCACGCAAATTGGTATTATTACTGACGACGTGACTTATTCGGAGAACATACACCGCGGGCGATCCGACTTGATTTTAAATCTCGGGACGAGATTTCTCTAACATGGGGAGAATGTAACACCCCGCAAATTTAAACGAGATTAATAACATTAATCACTTGCATTATTAGGCTAATTCCCTACTTGAGTGAATTCACAACATATTTTAGAGGTAAGTCTAGCAAAGCCCAACTAGATAATACGCGTAGTATTACGTATTCGTAATTAGTAGTAATTACGTACTGAACAATCTGAAGACAAACGCGACAAAAATATACGACTGTTGGTGAACAAAATTATTTAATAAAACGAAATTATTAAATAACGTCGTAAACAATAAAATATTATGTCGATAATATTTACATATCATTTTATAACGCAAAACGTCAACTCGTATAATTAAAATAAAACAAGGTTTAAAATTTATAAAACTTATTAATTTAGTTTCATAAAAAGATCCTAATTAAAAATATAATGAAAAATGTAATTAAAAATATATTAGTTAAAATAAAGTAACATTTAACGATCGGGTAAACAAACGCGGAGCGCAAACACAGAGGAAGGAAAAAGGGAGACAAAACCCTTTCTCCCTCCCCACTTTTCTCATTCATCATCACCCCCTCTTTTTCTTTTTCTCTCTACTACAACCACCACCAACCAAAAACGCCACAAACTACCTTCAAACGACGCCGAATCACCATACTTCTTTGGAATAAAACGACCACGAGACCACGATCTACATTTCTACCTTTTCGGATTTCAAATCCGACACTCGTAAGTTTCCGACAAATCCCGTCAATTCCTAGATTTTGTAGTTTTAGTTAATATTTCATGTTTAGTATACTTAGATTATCATGTTTTAGCGTTTTATACAACCAAAAACGTCCAAATCGACCCAAAACTCGTTGATTTTTAAGCTGTTCGTCGAACAGGCGACTACGTCGCTTTTGGCCCAAAAATAGTACTGCGACGCAGGCTTTTGCGTCGCATAATCATCCCCACGTCGCAGATAGCGACGCAACCCGTTCCGTCGCATTAAATTGCGAACGTCGCCTATGCGACGCAACCCATGACGTCGCAAAACCTGAATGCGACGCAGACCCTTACGTCGCACAAGTCAGAACCCTAAAAACACATTTTAAAAAGTCAAAGTTACTGTAGAAAAGTCAAATTTTACTGTAGCAGTACTGTAGCAAATGAGATAATAACATTTTTGAACTATTGTTTCAAAACATCACCAACAAGTCGTATACATTTTCACAAACAACGAAATACAACGTAAACGTTTAACAAATACTTGGGACATAACTTGGTTGTACAAACACTAGCATGGATGATTAGTTTAGACATCCACATACTTATTAAATCTCGTACGTTTAGGACGTTAAGAGATTCTGTACTGTACTTGGGCTTAGGTTTGCTAGCACTCGCACAACTACTTAACTCAACAGGTGAGTTCATAGCCCCTACTTTTACTGATTTAACTGCTTTTGAACAGGGGTGGAAAACATAGTCAACTGTTTTACTTATTGCCATAACTGCTTTTACTCATATGATTGTTTAATCATACTTGTTTACTCGAACAATTAGAGTACTTTGAACTATTAGACTATTGAACAAACTGATATTTATGAAATAACATTCTCATATTGACACACTGAACGAATGGGATAACTTATTCGACAAACTGTTTTAACTAGACCGGAGAACGACCGGTAACTTGTTTTGCAAACGACTGTAAACCTTTAAACTTGTTTGGTATACCGGAGGACGACCGGTACTTTCATGGAAATGCTGGAGAACGACCAGCTACGTATTTTAGTGCCAGAGAACGACTGGCCAAGGGACGGGAGAACGACCCGTGCGTCTTGGATGGGAGAACGACCCATGCGTTTGTTGGACGGGAGAACGACCCGTGCGTAACTAGACCGGAGAACGACCGGTAAACTGTTTTTGTTGAACGGGAGAACGACCCGTGCTTATTTGGCCGGAGAACGACCGGTACTGTTTGTAAAATGCTGGAGAACGACCAGCACGTGTTTTTAAACTGACATTTGGGTAACATCCCACGTATCTATTTTGGGCGAACAACCCACTAAACTAAACTTTGGGCGAACAACCCACTAAACTTGTACTTGGGACGAACAACCCACTAAACGTGTATTTGGATAACATTCCACTAAACTTATTCTCGACTATTATGGCAATAACTATTTGTGAACGTTTTTGGATAACAACTGTGCTACAAACTTGATTTAACTTGAGTAAACTTAAACCTGTGAATTCACTCAACCTAGTTGTTGACTTTTACTATGTTTTTCAGGGAATTAGCTGCGAATGTAAGAATCGCCAACACACATGGAGAATTAGGCGACCCGTGGAGTTTTAGGATGCCAACTTTTTGGAAACACATGGATTTCTTTAGTATAACTGAAATGTTTTAGTCATATTTCAGAAATCTACTTTTGTAAACTTATTACTTTTAACTTGTACGATTCGATGAATCGTAAACATTGTAATTAATACTTTTGGCATCTTAATATATTATGTTCTGTTGTAATCATAAGCTCTGATACGTATGCATGCACTTTGTTATTGTGGCACCCCCGTACTTAAACTAAATGCTTCCGCTAATCTAAACAAAACAGACGAATTTGGGGGTGTTACAAACTTGGAACTCGAGATGCTTGCGTCTCACGTCAGCATAACTCTTCTGATGATTGCGTGCGGCCTTCAGCCATTGCTGGATACCAACGATTTTCTCGGTGGTTTCATGAATGATTTCCGGACCAGTGAGTTGGCTATCTCCAACTTCGGTCCAACAGATAGGCGACCGGCACTTTCGACCGTACAATGCCTCAAAAGGTGCAGCCTTGATGCTGGTGTGGTAACTGTTGTTGTATGAGAATTCGCACAAAGGCAAATGATGCTCCCAATTTGCACCAAAATCAACTACACAGGCACGTAGCATATCTTCCAGTGTTTGGATGGTTCTTTCACTTTGGCCATCGGTTTGTGGATGATAGGCTGTACTCATATCTAAACGAGTACCCAATGACTTTTGCAATGATTGCCAAAAGTTAGATGTGAATCGACTGTCCCTATCAGAGATAATTGAGATTGGAACGCCGTGTCGGGATACGATCTCCTTCAAATAGATTCGTGTGAGACGTTCCATTTTGTCGGTTTTCTTCATGGCAAGGAAGTGAGCAGATTTGGTTAGACGATCAACTATTACCCATATAGTATCGCAACCACTTGATGTTTTCGGGAGTTTAGTGATGAAATCCATAGAAATTTTCTCCCATTTCCACTGTGGAATGTCCGGTTGTTGAAGTAAGCCGATGGGTTTCTGATACTCTGCTTTGACCTTAGAGCATGTGAGGCACTTACTGACATACGTGGCAATCTTTGCTTTCATGTTTGGCCACCAGTATGATTCCTTGATGCCATGATACATCTTGTCAGATCCAGGATGTATAGAATATTTGGACTTGTGAGCTTCATCCATCACCAAGTCTCGAAGATTTCCGAACTTGGGTAACCAGATCCGGTTTGCGAAGTATTTGACCCCATTAGGTTTGGTTTCGAATTGATTCTCCATATTTCGCAAGGCCTCATCTTTGATGTTTTCAGGTTTCAATGCTTCGAGTTGAGCGGTAAGGATTTGAATGATTAAATCATTATGAATGGTCATGCTCAGGGCTCGAACTCGAAGTGGTTTGGTGTGCTCTTTTCGGCTTAGAGCATCGGCAACTACATTAGCCTTCCCTGGATGATACTTGATTTCACAATCATAGTCGGTGAGCAACTCAACCCAGCGACGTTGCCTCATGTTGAGATCCTTCTGATCAAATATATGCTGGAGGCTCTTATGATCGGTGAAGATGGTACATTTTGTGCCATACAGATAGTGTCTCCAGATCTTGAGTGTGAACACTACGGCTCCTAATTCGAGATCATGAGTTGTGTAGTTCTTCTCGTGAACTTTGAGTTGTCGGGAGGCGTAGGCAATAACCTTGTCTCGTTGCATCAACACGCAACCAAGACCTTGGTGTGAGGCATCGCAGTATACCACGAAGTCTTCATTGCCTTCGGGTAATGATAGAATTGGTGCACTGCAAAGCTTTTGCTTCAATAGCTGAAATGCTGACTCTTGTTTATCAGTCCAATCGAACTTCTTTTCCTTCTGAGTCAGTATTGTGAGAGGTTGAGCTATTTTGGAGAAATTCTCAATGAAGCGCCGATAATAACCAGCCAGTCCTAAGAATTAGCGTACTTCGGTCGACGTCGTCGGTGCTTGCCAGCACTTGATAGCCTCAATCTTTGATGGATCTACGTGAATTCCTTGACTATCAATCACATGACCAAGGAATTGAACGGTTTGCATCCAGAACTCACACTTGGAGAATTTAGCATATAACTCTTCGTGTCTAAGAAGTTCTAGAATGACTTTGAGATGTTGCGTGTGTTCCTGTTCATTGCGCGAGTAAATGAGAATGTCATCAATGAAGACAATGACAAACTTGTCGAGATATGGTTTGCACACTCGGTTCATAAGATCCATGAATACTGTCGGTGCGTTAGTCAAACCAAAGGCCATAACCTGAAACTCGTAATGACCATAGCGAGTTCGGAAAGCGGTTTTCGGAATGTCTTCATCGCGAACTCGTAACTGATGATAACCCGATCGTAGATCTATTTTCGAATAGAAACTTGACCCTTGAAGTTGGTCAAATAGGTCATCAATACGAGGTAGTGGGTAACGGTTCTTGACGGTCAATTTGTTCAACTCTCTATAGTCGATACACATTCTGAATGAACCGTCCTTTTTCACAAACAGTACTGGAGCTCCCCATGGTGAAGAACTCGGTCTAATGAATCCCTTATCCAGGAGTTCCTGCAACTGAGTAGATGTGACAACCGTAAAAATTAGGACTAGTTTTTAGTTCCTAATCATTTAGAAATACGTGTAATTAGTTCTATGTATTAGGCTAATTGTATGTATCATTACGTGTATTTTATAAATATACGCATTTAAACGATTAAGTTTAATCGTGCATTATTATATCGGCCGAACTCCGATACACTTTCATACGGACGTTGGTGAAACTTTTTAATAAATAACATAAATCTATTTGATAATTAAATAGTAGTTATTTACATTATATTATTATGTATTAATAATATACGAAACAATGTACGTTTTGTTTAAAACGTAACCGACACGAATAAAACGCGCGAGGCGCGTCCGACAAACGAATAAAGTTCAAGATATGTGTTCATAACTCCAAATAAAGTATTTTGATTAAATACTTCAATCAAAAATATCGAGAATTAAATCGTTACTTAAAACACAAACGATAAACGTTTAACGTACATATAAACGTCGAAACGAACGGGTAAACGAACACGAAGCTTAACGCAAATTGGGGAACAAGAAAATAACACACCACACCCCATAAGGGACCCACTAGAACCAGCCACATGAGGGAGTATGGTGCTCCATACTCCTTGTTGTTGCTTCTGTAACAATAAGTCACCAAACAACCACCCTCAATCATTCATCAACTACCATCTCTCTCTCTCTACTCTCTCTCCCTCCCTTATCCACGTTTTTGATCAGCCACAAGACAACCACCATCATCCACCACAAGCCACCATACTCATCTCCATCATCCACCATCGGTTTTCGAAGATTGAAGCAAGGAAACGGAGCACGGAAGCAAACCGAGTAGCATTTCCCCATCTTCACCTTTAGATCATCATTTCTTGTAAGAACACATCCTTTTATCTCTCTAGAAATACTTGCTTATTGATATATAACATGCTTAGTAGCTCATCTAACAATAAAATGTCCAAAAACAAAGCTTAAAATACGTTTTTGTAACACATATATGTTAACAGCTTTTCTGACCAGAAAAATGACCTCACTAAAACGACTATAACTTGAGTTGTAAGATGAATCAACGCATGAACTTTATACCGAAATCTTCGTGTGAATGTCTTATAAAAAAAAGTTCTTCTATGGCCACCTCTGAAAATACACGGTTTTTAGTGTAGAGGCTAATCTTTGAGCCGAGGCCTGTTTTGAACCGAAACCGACCACTCCTCATGTTTATTTTTGTTAAAAATAGTAAATGAGCTTATAAAATCTCCATAAAGTGCAGATTTACACTAGATTCTTAGGTGAATAAGTGTGATTTTTGGTTAGACTTGAATCGGTCTAGAAGTTGGTTAAATAGAGTGTTCATCGAGTTAAAAATCTAGAAACTATAACCTTCGGCAGAAACTATAACCTTCGGCAGAAACTATAACCTTCGGCAGAAACTATAACCTTCGGCAGAAACTATAACCTTCGGCAGAAACTATAACCTTCGGCAGAAACTATAACCTTCGGCAGAAACTATAACCTTCGGCAGAAATTATAACCTTCGGCAGAAACTATAACCTTCGGCAGAAACTATAACCTTCGGCAGAAACCTTAACCTTCGGTAGAAACTATTCGGCAGAAACCATAACTTTCGGCAGAAACCCATAACTAGCAGTTTTAACTATAACAATTTAAATACGATACAACAATCAAAGTATAATAATAATAGTTGAGATTATTATTACCAAAAACTCACCAACGGGCCGTACACATCTTTCAAAAACTCAAATCTAATCAGTTAAACCAAATCATTTGGACATTACTAGTTGGATGAACAACTAGCATAGATGATATGATAAGACATCTAATCATTTTAAAACCTTGCGCGTTTAATACGCCCGGCAGGTTCAATATCTAATCATTATCAAAACCTTGCGCGTCTAAGACGCCCTGCAGGTTCAGTCGTTGTAACGACATCAAATCATTGTGAATCATTATAATTGTTGGCTAACAATTCATCAGACTCAGGTGAGTCTCATAGCCCCTATTTTAAATGCTTTTACCTAGGGGTGAGATACATGCTCTGTTTTGTTTTACATGTGAACGCAAGTATCAAATTATCACATATGCTGCATGAGTTGTTTTCATCTAATCAATCAAAGTCCTCTGAAGCATAGTTCTGTTAATATGATTTAGCGTGAATGTTAGTGTATGGTACCATATGGGATTGACAATCCCCGTCCGAGTTAGCAAGCACTAACCTGTCAAACGGACTCATTATCATTTGTTCAAACGTATGTTGATTAGGCATACGCATAGAGGCACCCTCGATCAGGCACTTGATTGTGATCCTGACCCCTCAGTTAAGCTCAGACTATGTGCTCATGTTAGTTGTATCAATCTTTACTTATTTGTTTAATTACAAATATTCATGTGATACCCATCAATCAATTATTTACATGCTTTGTAAATCGAATCATTAAATCTTGCGGTTCACAAATCATATATTATCATATCAAACCTGTGAGCTCACCAGCTTTATAGCTGACCTTTTAGCATGTTATCTCAGGTACTCAGCAGTAAGTTGGACTGCCCATCAGGATACTGTAGCTCGAGTCGCATGCAATCATATAAACATCAAGAGATTTCCCTGCATTTCTATATTTTGATTAAATTAGATATGTACTAGAATCTCTCAAGTAGCTATGCGAACTCATCTTTTGTAAACCATATGTAGACTTTTACGTTAATCAATGTATTTGTAAAACGACGCATGTAGTGGTCGTTCATTATGTATCTATGTGCTTTGTGTATTGATTAGTAATACCCAAAGTATGCTTCCGCGATTCATTAAATTTGGGGGTGTTACAGATTGGTATCAGAGCCTAAGGTTATAGTGAACTAGGTTGCATTAGTGGGCCTAGACTATGACCGTTAGGCAGTATTTGCTGTTAAGTGTGATTGGTTCAAGAGTTACGTCATACAAGTTTAATTTAACATAGCTTGATCAACTATGTACAATTAAATAAAGATGATGTAAGGCTTGAAATGGTTATGCTGGAATAGGAATACATTAGTTGACTCTGACCTCGAGAGAAACCGGGACTCATGATTGTTTGTGCTAGACACTCATAAGACTATTATGTGATATAAGTATATATACATAGTTAGTCATCGATCAAGCACAGTACGCTAGTCTATTATATATTATATATATAGACACTCACATATTCAAACACTTTGTCATAGAGATGGCAACACACACCCACCGAAACATCTTCTATTTCATCCCACTCTCGACAACATCTCTTGTAATCACGAAACTCATAGGTATCTAGGAGGACCACCGAGTCACTTCGAGCGAAACCTTACCCAACTCACAACAATTCAGATAGCCAGGCTAGTTAGCACGTAGTTGCTAGTCAGTAGAGATGGTTATTCAACTCCTCTTGATTGTTCTATAATGTTGATTGTCATGTTGTGATGTTGTATATTACCGCATTTGTATATGTACATCTATGATAATCATCATTTATGGACAATCTCTCACAAACCCTATCCTTCTATTCTCAGGAAAATCATGCCGCCAAAGTCAAGGACTTACACTGATGCCCAGATGGCATCTATCATCTCTCAGGCTGTGACTGAAGCCTTGGCGCGACATTCATCAGAGACCCCCGAAAGGAATAGTGGTACTGCCAATACCCCTCCCACTGCCAAGCCTTGTTCCTACAAGGATTTTCAAAACTGCAAACCCCTAAGCTTTAAAGGAACTGAAGGAGCCATCGGCCTAATCAGATGGGTTGAGAAGATGGAATCCGTCTTTCGCATTAGCAAATGTGCGGAAGGGGATAGAGTTCAGTTTTCCACATGCACCCTTGCTGACGGTGCCCTCACCTGGTGGAACTCGTATACCCATTCTGTGGGTATAGATACCGCCTATCTACTTCCCTGGGAAGATCTGAAGAAAATGCTCACAGAGGAGTATTGCCCATCTGAAGAACTCGAGAAGCTAGATGAGGAGTTCTGGCATCTCAAGGTTCAAGGAAACGACATTGTTGGTTATACCACTAGGTTTCAACAACTGGCAACCCTCCGCCCAGCCTTAGTAAGCACTGAGACCGACAAGGTCAAGAGGTACATTCGCGGTCTTCCGGAACCTGTCCGGGGGAACGTCGCTTCTTCCGGCAAAACCACCATTCAGGGAGCAATTCGATTAGCTCATGAGCTCATGGCTATGCAAGAGAGCCAAGGAAACCCTGTCTCATCTTCTGAGAACAACAACAAGAGAAAGTGGTCTGGAAATCAGAACCAGCAGACCTTCAAAAGGACTGAGACTGTCAAGAATGACACATCAGGTTCTGGAGAGAGAAAAGGGTACACTGGAAGTAAACCCTACTGTTCAAAGTGCAATCGTCATCATGATGGTCCTTGTAGTACACCCTGTAACAACTGTAAGAAATATGGACATCTTACCAAAGACTATCGAGCACCAGCAACCAACCTCACCACCAACACCAACACCAACAACAACCAACCCCGAGCATGCTATGAGTGTGGAAACACTGGACACTTCAGGAATGCGTGTCCAAAGTTGAAGAACAAAGGGAACAACAACAACAATGCTAGGGGCAGAGCTTTTGTGCTGAATGCTGGAGAGGCCCGTGAAGACCCTAATGTGGTCACGGGTATGTTTCTTCTCAACAATTTAACTGCTTCAATTTTGTTTGATACTGGTGCTGATAAGAGTTTTATATCTGAGGAATTTAGCCCACTATTAGACATTCCCCCTGTTGCCTTAGAAGCTAAGTACACTGTAGAGTTAGCTAATGGCAAATTGATCGAGGCCGATAGCGTAATACCAAATTGCATCCTAAACCTCGCAAATGAACTATTTCCCATAAACCTCATACCCATCGAGATTGGAAGTTTTGACATAGTAGTAGGCATGGATTGGCTATCCAAGCATCGAGCTGAAGTTGTATGTCATGACAAGATCATTCGTATTCCTCTCGTCACTGGTAGTACTTTGATCATACAAGGGGAGACCAGTGGGACGAGATTGAATATCATATCCTGCATGAAGACTCGCAAGTGCCTTAGGAAAGGGTATCAGGCAATCCTCGCTCATGTTATTGAGAAGAAGTCTGAAGAGAAGCGACTTGAGGATGTGCCCATCGTCAGAGACTTTCCAGAAGTCTTTCCTGAAGAATTACCTGGTCTTCCACCACCAAGGCAAGTTGAGTTCTCAATAGATCTTGTGCCTGGGGCAGCACCCGTGGCACGAGCACCATATCGTTTAGCCCCTTCAGAACTTCAGGAGTTGTCTACTCAGTTGCAGGAACTCCTGGATAAGGGATTCATTAGACCGAGTTCTTCACCATGGGGAGCTCCGGTCCTGTTTGTGAAAAAGAAGGATGGTTCATTCAGGATGTGTATCGACTACAGAGAGTTGAACAAATTAACCATCAAGAACCGTTATCCACTTCCCCGTATTGATGACCTGTTCGACCAACTCCAAGGGTCAAGCATCTATTCAAAAATAGATCTACGATCGGGTTATCATCAGTTACGAGTTCGCGATGAAGATATTCCGAAAACTGCTTTCCGAACTCGCTATGGTCATTACGAGTTTCAGGTTATGGCCTTTGGTTTGACTAACGCACCGGCAGTATTCATGGATCTTATGAACCGAGTGTGCAAACCATATCTCGACAAGTTTGTCATTGTCTTCATCGACGACATTCTTATCTACTCGCGCAACGAGGAGGAACATGCGCAGCATCTCAAAGTCATTCTAGAACTTCTCAGACACGAAGAGTTATATGCTAAGTTCTCCAAGTGTGAGTTCTGGATGCAAACTGTTCAATTCCTTGGTCATGTGATTGACAGTCAGGGAATTCATGTTGATCCCTCAAAGATTGAGGCTATCAAGTGCTGGCAAGCACCGTCAACGCCGACAGAAGTACGCCAATTTTTAGGATTGACTGGTTACTATCGACGCTTCATTGAGAATTTCTCCAAGATAGCACAACCACTCACAACACTGACTCAGAAAGAGAAGAAGTTCAATTGGACCGATAAGCAGGAGTCAGCGTTCCAGTTCTTAAAGCAAAAGCTTTGCAGTGCGCCCATCCTATCACTACCCGAAGGTAACGAGGACTTCGTGGTATACTGCGATGCTTCGCATCAGGGACTTGGTTGCGTGTTGATGCAACGAGAGAAAGTCATAGCTTACGCCTCCCGACAACTTAAAGTTCACGAGAAGAACTACACAACCCATGATCTCGAATTAGGAGCCGTAGTGTTCGCACTCAAAATCTGGAGACATTATCTGTATGGCACAAAATGTACCATCTTCACTGATCACAAGAGTCTCCAGCACATATTTGATCAGAAGGATCTCAATATGAGGCAACGACGATGGGTCGAGTTGCTCACCGACTATGACTGCGAAATCAAGTATCATCCGGGCAAGGCAAATGTAGTTGCAGATGCCCTAAGTCGAAAAGAGCGCACCAAACCTCTTCGAGTCCGAGCCCTCAGTATTATCATTCATAATGATCTAATCATTCAAATCCTCACTGCTCAACTCGAAGCATTGAAACCTGAAAACATCAAGGAAGAGGCCTTGCGAAATATGGAGAATCAATTTGAAACCAAACCCAATGGGGTCAAGTACTTCGCAAACCGAATCTGGTTACCCAAGTTTGGGAATCTTCGAGACTTTGTGATGGATGAAGCTCACAAGTCCAAATACTCTATACATCCTGGATCGGACAAGATGTATCATGGCATCAAGGGACTGTACTGGTGGCCGAGCATGAAAGCAGAGATTGCCACGTACGTCAGCAAATGCCTCACATGTTCAAAGGTTAAAGCCGAATATCAGAAACCCTCCGGCTTGCTTCAGCAACCGGAAATCCCTCAATGGAAATGGGAGCAAATCTCCATGGATTTCATCACTAAACTCCCGAAAACATCAAGTGGTTGCGATACTATATGGGTAATAGTTGATCGTCTAACCAAATCTGCTCACTTCATTGCTATGAAGGAAACCGACAAAATGGAACGTCTCACGCGAATCTATATGAAGGAGATCGTAACAAGGCACGGCGTTCCAATCTCAATTATCTCTGATAGAGACAGCCGATTCACATCTAACTTTTGGAAATCATTACAAAAGTCATTGGGCACTCGTTTAGATATGAGTACAGCCTATCATCCACAAACCGATGGTCAAAGTGAACGAACCATCCAAACACTGGAAGATATGTTACGCGCCTGCGTCATTGATTTCGGTGCAAATTGGGAACAACATTTGCCATTGTGCGAATTCTCATACAACAACAGCTACCACACCAGTATTGGAGCTGCACCTTTTGAGGCACTGTACGGTCGTAAGTGCCGATCGCCTATCTGTTGGACCGAAGTTGGAGATAGTCAACTCACTGGTCCTGAAATCATTCATGAAACCACCGAGAAGATCGTTGGTATCCAGCAACGGCTAAAGGCCGCACGTGATCGTCAGAAGAGTTATGCTGACGTGAGACGAAAGCATCTCGAGTTCCAGGTTGGGGATCGAGTATTGCTCAAGGTATCACCTTGGAAAGGTGTCATCCGTTTCGGTAAACGTGGGAAGTTAAACCCTAGATACATCGGACCTTTTTAGATCCTTGAAAGGATTGGTCCAGTAGCTTATCGATTGCAGCTACCTCCAGAGCTCAGTAGCGTGCATCCCACATTTCACATTTCTAATCTTAAGAAATGTCTGTCCGACGAGACACTCATTATTCCGCTCGAGGAAATTCAAATCGACGACAAACTTCATTTTGTCGAGACACCAGTGGAGGTCATGGACCGTGAGGTCAAACAGCTTAAGCAAAGTCGTATCCCAATTGTCAAGGTTCGGTGGAATTCGCGGCGTGGTCCGGAATTCACCTGGGAACGGGAAGACCAGATACGACTCAAATATCCACATCTATTTTCAGACTCCACTCACACGCCAACTTCGAGTTAAATTTCGGGACGAAATTCTCTTAACAAGGGGAGAATGTGACAACCGTAAAAATTAGGACTAGTTTTTAGTTCCTAATCATTTAGAAATACGTGTAATTAGTTCTATGTATTAGGCTAATTGTATGTATCATTACGTGTATTTTATAAATATACGCATTTAAACGATTAAGTTTAATCGTGCATTATTATATCGGCCGAACTCCGATACACTTTCATACGGACGTTGGTGAAACTTTTTAATAAATAACATAAATCTATTTGATAATTAAATAGTAGTTATTTACATTATATTATTATGTATTAATAATATACGAAACAATGTACGTTTTGTTTAAAACGTAACCGACACGAATAAAACGCGCGAGGCGCGTCCGACAAATGAATAAAGTTCAAGATATGTGTTCATAACTCCAAATAAAGTATTTTGATTAAATACTTCAATCAAAAATATCGAGAATTAAATCGTTACTTAAAACACAAACGATAAACGTTTAACGTACATATAAACGTCGAAACGAACGGGTAAACGAACACGAAGCTTAACGCAAATTGGGGAACAAGAAAATAACACACCACACCCCATAAGGGACCCACTAGAACCAGCCACATGAGGGAGTATGGTGCTCCATACTCCTTGTTGTTGCTTCTTTAACAATAAGTCACCAAACAACCACCCTCAATCATTCATCAACTACCATCTCTCTCTCTCTACTCTCTCTCCCTCCCTTATCCACGTTTTTGATCAGCCACAAGACAACCACCATCATCCACCACAAGCCACCATACTCATCTCCATCATCCACCATCGGTTTTCGAAGATTGAAGCAAGGAAACGGAGCACGGAAGCAAACCGAGTAGCATTTCCCCATCTTCACCTTTAGATCATCATTTCTTGTAAGAACACATCCTTTTATCTCTCTAGAAATACTTGCTTATTGATATATAACATGCTTAGTAGCTCATCTAACAATAAAATGTCCAAAAACAAAGCTTAAAATACGTTTTTGTAACACATATATGTTAACAGCTTTTCTGACCAGAAAAATGACCTCACTAAAACGACTATAACTTGAGTTGTAGGATGAATCAACGCATGAACTTTATACCGAAATCTTCGTGTGAATGTCTTATAAAAAAAAGTTCTTCTATGGCCACCTCTGAAAATACACAGTTTTTAGTGTAGAGGCTAATCTTTGAGCCGATGCCTGTTTTGAACCGAAACCGACCACTCCTCATGTTTATTTTTGTTAAAAATAGTAAATGAGCTTATAAAATCTCCATAAAGTGCAGATTTACACTAGATTCTTAGGTGAATAAGTGTGATTTTTGGTTAGACTTGAATCGGTCTAGAAGTTGGTTAAATAGAGTGTTCATCGAGTTAAAAATCTAGAAACTATAACCTTCGGCAGAAACTATAACCTTCGGCAGAAACTATAACCTTCGGCAGAAACTATAACCTTCGGCAGAAACTATAACCTTCGGCAGAAACTATAACCTTCGGCAGAAACTATAACCTTCGGCAGAAATTATAACCTTCAGCAGAAACTATAACCTTCGGCAGAAACTATAACCTTCGGCAGAAACCTTAACCTTCGGTAGAAACTATTCGGCAGAAACCATAACTTTCGGCAGAAACCCATAACTAGCAGTTTTAACTATAACAATTTAAATACGATACAACAATCAAAGTATAATAATAATAGTTGAGATTATTATTACCAAAAACTCACCAACGGGCCGTACACATCTTTCAAAAACTCAAATCTAATCAGTTAAACCAAATCATTTGGACATTACTAGTTGGATGAACAACTAGCATAGATGATATGATAAGACATCTAATCATTTTAAAACCTTGCGCGTTTAATACGCCCGGCAGGTTCAATATCTAATCATTATCAAAACCTTGCGCGTCTAAGACGCCCTGCAGGTTCAGTCGTTGTAACGACATCAAATCATTGTGAATCATTATAATTGTTGGCTAACAATTCATCAGACTCAGGTGAGTCTCATAGCCCCTATTTTAAATGCTTTTACCTAGGGGTGAGATACATGCTCTGTTTTGTTTTACATGTGAACGCAAGTATCAAATTATCACATATGCTGCATGAGTTGTTTTCATCTAATCAATCAAAGTCCTCTGAAGCATAGTTCTGTTAATATGATTTAGCGTGAATGTTAGTGTATGGTACCATATGGGATTGACAATCCCCGTCCGAGTTAGCAAGCACTAACCTGTCAAACGGACGCATTATCATTTGTTCAAACGTATGTTGATTAGGCATACGCATAGAGGCACCCTCGATCAGGCACTTGATTGTGATCCTGACCCCTCAGTTAAGCTCAGACTATGTGCTCATGTTAGTTGTATCAATCTTTACTTATTTGTTTAATTACAAATATTCATGTGATACCCATCAATCAATTATTTACATGCTTTGTAAATCGAATCATTAAATCTTGCGGTTCACAAATCATATATTATCATATCAAACCTGTGAGCTCACCAGCTTTATAGCTGACCTTTTAGCATGTTATCTCAGGTACTCAGCAGTAAGTTGGACTGCCCATCAGGATACTGTAGCTCGAGTCGCATGCAATCATATAAACATCAAGAGATTTCCCTGCATTTCTATATTTTGATTAAATTAGATATGTACTAGAATCTCTCAAGTAGCTATGCGAACTCATCTTTTGTAAACCATATGTAGACTTTTACGTTAATCAATGTATTTGTAAAACGACGCATGTAGTGGTCGTTCATTATGTATCTATGTGCTTTGTGTATTGATTAGTAACACCCAAAGTATGCTTCCGCGATTCATTAAATTTGGGGGTGTTACAGTAGACAACTCCTGAAGTTCTGAAGGGGCTAAGCGATATGGTGCTCGTGCAACAGGTGCTGCCCCGGGCACGAGATCGATCGAGAACTCAACTTGTCTCGGAGGTGGAAGACCAGGTAAGTCTTCTGGGAAGACTTCTGGAAAGTCTCTAACAATGGGCACATCCTCAAGTAGTTTCTCTTCCGACTTTTTCTCTTTGACATGCGCGAGGATTGCCTAGTACCCTTTCCTAAGGTACTTGCGCGTTTTCATGCAGGATATGATATTCAGTCTCGTCCTACCGGTCTCCCCTTGTATGATTAGAGTACTACCGGTGACAAGAGGAATGCGGATGATTTTGTCATAGCAGACAACTTCAGCTCGGTGCTTGGATAACCAATCCATGCCAACAATGACGTCGAAACTTCCAATCTCAACAGGTATAAGGTCAATAGAGAAGATCTCATCGGATAGATTTAAAGTGCAATTAGGTATCACACTATCGGTCTCTATGAGTTTACCATTAGCTAACTCTACAATATACTTAGCATCTAAAGCAATAGGGGCAATGTCAAGCAATGGACTAAACTCATCAGATATGAAGCTCCTATCAGCACCAGTATCAAACAGAACAGAAGCAGTAAGATTGTTGAGAAGAAACGTACCCGAGACCACATTCGGGTCCTGACGGGCCTCTCCTGAGTTCAGAACGAAAGCTCTTCCCTTCGCAGTGTTGTTACTCTTGTTCTTCAGCTTTGGGCACTCATTCCTAAAGTGCCCAGTTTCTCCACACTCATAGCAGGATTTTGGTTGGCTGGTGGTGGTGTTGGTGTTGACGGTGGTAGACCTACAGTCTTTGGTCAAATGTCCATACCTTTGACATTTTCCACAAGGTGTGCCGCAAGGACCATCATGATGACGGTGGCACTTTGAACAGTAGGGCTTATTTCCAGTGTAGCCCTTGTTGGAACCAGAACCAGTGTTGGTGGTCTTATCAGACTCAGACCGCTTGAATGATGATTGGTTTTGAGTGGTGTTCCCAGACCACTTTCTTTTGTTGTTGTTACCAAAAGATGGAACAGATGTCTCACGGCTGACAACCATGGCCATGAGTTCATGAGCAATTCCGATAGCTCTTTCCAGAGTGGTTGGTTGAGCTGAGGCGACATTCCCCTGGATATTCTCCGGGAGGCCGCGGATGTACTTCTTGATACTTTTTCCTTCCGTATCAATCAAACCTGGGCACAACAGAGCGAATTGCTGGAACTTGGTGGTGTACCCAGCAATATCGTTCCCTTGTACCGCCAGATGCCAGAACTCCACTTCCATTCGGTGTAGTTCTTCCTCGCTACAGTACTTCTCCCTTAGCTTTTTCTTCAATTCAGGCCAAGGAAGTCGGTTTGCGATCTCGACGCCAATAGAGTTTGCGTGGGTGTTCCACCACGTTAGTGCACTTTCTTGAAAGGTGTAAGCAGCAAACTTGACCTTACTATCTTCAGCACAGTTACAGAGACTGAAGACAGATTCCATTCTTTCAATCCATCTGATCAGGCCAATGGCACCTTCTGTGCCCTTGAAATACAATGGTTTGCAGCTGAGAAAATCCTTGTAGGAACAAGGTTTGATAACAGGAGTAGGAGTGGTATTGACTGTCTCTTCATTCCTTTGAGCGTCTCGAGCAGCCAAGGCTTCAGCTACAGCGCAGGTAACCGCTGCATTGAGTTCAGCTTGACTGAAACCCTTCCTCTTTGGCGGCATGATTCTGACAAAAGCAAAGAGAATGGATGAGTTGTTTGTACCAAATCATGATATATCACATATGTACATATATATTTATGGGGTAATATACAACAGCACAAGTGATAATCACAATTGACAGACAACAGAGTTGAATACAAGTTGCGGGTTTAAAAGTGGGTGGGGTAAGGTTTTAGTTATGGAAACCTATAAGTTCTTCCAACAATAGGTTTCACTTGTGATTCCGAAGAGTAAAATGATGGAAGGAATATGAAATGATATATTCCTCGTGAACATATGATGGTACAGCGGAATGTGTTGTAAGATGTTAAGCGCGTATAAATGAATAGACGATAGTAGTTATACTCGTCCCCTTTAGTAGTGTGAGTATTAACGAGTGTATTATCGTGTGTGATCTATATATACTCGAGATATATAATAGTTTAGAAATAATACACAAGCAGGGCCTATTTACATATCTTCAATATATAATAGCCTATAAGGTATAACGTGAGTGAGGCCTATGTATGTATATACGCCTATATTACATAATAGCCTAATGAGTGTCTAGCACAAACCAAGTATAAGTCCCGGTTTCTCTCGTGGTCAGAGTCAACTATTGCATTCCTGTTCAACATAACCCCTTTCAGATCTTACATCGTACTCATTTAATTGTACATAGTTAGCTAGGCTATGTTAAATTAAATTCGTATGGTGTAATCTCTGAACCAGTTATACCTAATAAGGGATACTGCCTAACGGTCATAGTCTAGGCCCACTAAATGCAACCTAGTTCACCATAACCTTAGGCTCTGATACCAATCTGTCGCACCCCCAAATTATGATGCGGAAGCGGGTCGGTTCGGGGCGCGACTAATCAATACACAAAGCACATAAGATACAATGAACGACCACTACATGCGTCGTTTTACAAGTTATATAGATATTATAAAAGTTTTTACACTGTTATGATATAGTTTACAAAAGCTCCTGAGCCAAAATGATAGAGATTCTATGGCATAACTAAATTATACAAAATGTAGTAATGCATGACAATCTCTTGATGTCTGAATGTGACTCGAGCTAATGGGCATCCTAAATGAGCAGACCTACTGCTGCTGAGAACCTGAGAATACATGCTAAAGGTCAGCTATAAAGCTGGTGAGCTCATAGGTTTAATGATAAGAACAATGTATGAACCACAAGATTTAATGATAATTGAAATTAATCAAATATAATGTACATACAGCCATGAGCACATAGTCTGAGCTTAACTGAGGTGTCAGGATCACAATTAAGTGCCTGAGCGAGGGTGCCTCTATACGTATGCCTAATCAACATACGTATGAACAAATGATAATGCGTCCGTTTTGACCAGTCAGTGCTTGCTGACCCGGACGGGGATTGTCAGTCCCATATGGATCCATACACTAACATTCACGCTACAAAGTATTACCAAACTATGCTAATGAGGACTTAAAATGATTAGATGATTTTAACTCATGTAGTATACATCGATGTTTTGATACTTGTGTTGTAACACCTGCTAAATTAGGGTAATTAATTACGCCTAATTAATTGTAACTAGATGTAATTAGTATGTAATAGGACTAATTGCAGACTCTATTTGTATATATATATAAGGTGATTTATATATATATGTGTGTACTTACGCGATTCGGATGAATCGTGCGAATTAACCGGTCGTAGTCCGACATAGTTATTTGGACGTTGGTGACAGAAATTTACTTAGATAATAAGAATGTATTTTGTTATATAAAATACGCAACTGAACGAAAATTATTTACATATTATTGCGACGACATTTAAATAATGCAACAAAACGTAATAAACGCGAACTAATAATTTAAATACTTCGACAAATGTTTTTATTATTAATTTCAAGGTATTTTTATTTAAATACTCCAGTTACGTTTTAAAAATATAAACGTTTGGTTAAATATTAAAAACTAGTGATTAAACGATTAGGACACGGAGTCAACACGATGTTTTGGGGAGTATTTCCCCCTCCTTTCTTGGTGGATCAGCCATCAACCCCACCCCCACCCTAATTTCCTCTTTCATTTTCATCATCCCAAACACACACATCAACCACAAACACTCTCAACCAAAAACCACACCAAAATTTCGGAATACAAACCGACCCACGAAAATTACATATTCGGAATCACCATCACGAGTGGAGCAAGAATATCAAGACCGTTTTCATCATTTCATCCTCCGTTTGGCTCGATTTGCAAAAGTAAGAAATTCCTAAAATCTTAGATCTATTCAAATTGGTGTAATGTTTTGATGTTTTGATGTGTACACAACTTAGATATAACCTAATACATGAAGGATACACGATTTTATAGCTCAAAGATGGGTTAGATTTGCGTTTTTGGTCGAAAATTCTTGAAACCCGAAAGTTTCTGGGCTGGTGTTCATACATGCGACACAAGCCTTGTGTCGCATGCTGTGTCGCATAAACCCGTTTGTGTCGCACCTTGTGTCGTACCAATCCTTTAGTGTCGTAACCTTTGCGACACAATATTGTGTCGCACTCTATGTCGCATACTATGTCGTATTTTATACGACACAACCGTTCTGTCGCTATTGAATTAGCATCGCAAGCTTTTTGCGACACAACCACTATGTCGCAGAGCTATTGTGTCGCATCCTTCATGCGACACAACCCTTGTGTCGCATACAAATCCTTGTGTCGCAGCTTATGTCGTAGAAAACAGAAAACTTGGGAAATTTTAAAGGATTTTCACTATAGAGAAGTCAAAGTTACTGTAGCAAAAAGTCAAATTTTACTGTAGCAATTCACTGTACCACATTTACTGTAGCAAAGTCAACATTTTAGAATTTTTGCTACAAACCGTCACCAACGGGCCAAACATGTTTTCCAACAAACAAACAATTACAAACATACGGACAAACACTGGATATACTAGTTGTGTACAACTAAACGAAACGTCTCGTGAGACGCATACTTACATAACTTCATATGATTAGGCATTTGAAGGTTACGGGTTCAGAGAACCTACTTGCTTTACTTACTACTTGCTAATTGCAACTGATTACTACAAGACTCAGGTGAGTCTTAAGGCCCCACTTTTACTGTTTTATCTTATTGGGGGAGATACATGCTACTGATTTTTCTTGAACACAAGTACTAAACTGCTTACTATACCAAACGAAATTGCATGAGTTGTTTACTATTTACAGAAGTCTCTCCATCATATATCGTTAGTTATGGACTTAAGCGCGAACACTAGTTAATGGATCCATTAGGGAAATGACCCTCCCCGCCCAGGGCAGTAGCGCTGCCACGTACCGATTTACACGTAGAAACGGGTGACTAATTATTCGTTACTGATGCTTGTTCATTTACGAGCATGTCACGGGAGCAAACTTATTACTTACGGGTTAAGCTTCGATTATGAGCCTCATGGCAACGGTATAAACTTACTTACTTACATTTGCGGGATTGCAAATACTGGTTTACGATTTCTAGATTGAAATTGCTGATTTTACGCCTGCGGGCATTACTGATGAAATCTCGTGTTCAAAGCTGATATTACTTACAAACCTGTGAGATTCACCAACCTTTTGGTTGACACTTCTTAGCATGTTTTCTCAGGTACTCGGATGGAGTAGGATTACTCCAGGATTTTTAGCTAGAGTCGCATGATTTCAACACAACTGCATTAACGGAGATTCTTAGCATTATCTTTTGTATATTTTAATTATGTAATAGAATCTCCCGCTACACGCGCGGACTCTAGGGAAACTACATTTTTGTATACGAAAACACTAAGTTTTCAAACAATATATCTATGGAATGTAACTAATTTACAAACGTTGCATATAGATGTCGTTTACTTTATCTTTGTGCTGTGATATTTGAATAGTAACACCCCAAACTATGCTTCCGCAAAACAGTGAATTTCGGGGGTGTTACAGATTGGTATCAGAGCCTAAGGTTATAGTGAACTAGGTTGCATTTAGTGGGCCTAGACTATGACCGTTAGGCAGTATTCTCTTATTAGACATGACTGGTTCAGGAATTACAGCATACGACTTTAATTTAACATAGCCTGATCAACTATGTACAATTAAGGAAAGATGATGTAAGGTCTGAAATGAATATGTTGAACGGGGATACGTTAGTTGACTCTGACCACGAGAGAACCGGACCATTACTTGATACGTGCTAGACACTAGGCTGGATATGATATATGTATATATATATTAGCCTCGTCTTACTTACACTCTGCCACAGGAATGGCAAACATACCACCTAATCCGTCACACTCTCACTCACATGGGTCACGGAACCCACGAGTAGCCAGGAGGAACACAAGGTCACCTCGAAACAGCCCCTATCCTGTTCATAACTCTCAGGACTTGGCACATCTCACGTTGCCAGTGTTGGCTACCCAATTCCGCCGTCAGGAGCAAAGACTCGAAAATCTTGAACTGGAACAACACCGAATGACCTACCTGCTTCGTCAAGCTCTTGACCACATATCACAACTCCAGCGAGAACAAGAAGATACCGGCCTCTCTGTAAGCATAATCCAGGATTCAATGACCGCCGAATTAGGTGCGGATGAATTTGTAAGAAACCGACTAGAGGAATGTGAACAACGTTCACAGGAGACTGAGGATCACTCTCGTGTACTAGCACAACGACTGGCCTTAGTTGAAGACAATGCCAGGCAAACCAACAGGCTGGCAGAAACCGTGGACCGCCTTGTCGCGCTGATGGAACAGATTAATTTACATTAAGACTAGTGTAGTCTTTGTCTTGTAATCTAATGACTATCTAGCGCTATTCTATAAACTAGTCGGATGTAACAATTCCCGACACCTTTTGTAATATCTCTGTAGGATGTAACCTTTGAACTCGCATTATCCATCAAATATTCCTTGATATTTCAACTCATAATAATTGTCATTTTTCCATGTTGATGTTATGTATTACTGCTTTTATACATGTACATCTGTGACAATTACAAGTTCCTACAAAATCTCATGTATATTCATTTCTTTTATTGAAGAATCATGCCGCCAAAGACAAGACCATACACCGATGCGCAGATTACCTCCCTTATAACCCAGGCTGTTACTGAAGCCTTGGCTCGGAATACTCCACCAAATTCCACGAGGAACAGCGATGCCGTTGAAACCCCTACTGCTAAACCCTGTTCATACAAAGACTTTCAGAACTGCAAACCTCTAAACTTTGCAGGTACTGAGGGAGCTATCGGTCTAGTACGCTGGATCGAGAAAGTCGAATCCATATTTCTGATCTGCAACTGTGCGGAAGGAGACAAAGTTAAGTTCTCAGTTAGTACTTTTACTGACACCGCACTCACCTGGTGGAACACCTATGCCCAGACTGTGGGTGTTGCTAATGCTTACAAACTCCCGTGGGAGGAGTTGAAGGAGATGTTGAGGGGCGAGTACTGCCCCAGGGATGAATTGAAACAGCTGGAAATGGAATTCTGGAACCACAAGATGCAGGGTGATGACATCACCGGTTATACCAACCGTTTCCACCAACTGGCACTTCTGTGCCCAACCATGGTCGATCCTGAGTACAAGAGGATCGAGAAATTCGTTGATGGACTTCCCGAGAGACTACAGGACCTGGTGACTTCATCCAAACCGGGTACTATTCAGAGCGCCATCCGTATGGCCCATGAACTAACGGCAAATTCTGTCCGCCGTGGCACAACTTCAACCCCATCTGCAAACAACAAACGCAAGTGGGAAGGTAACCCCAACTCATCCAACCAAACCTCCAACAAAAAGCCTGAGTACATTAAGGCTTATTCATCGGGGACTTCGGAAAAGAAAGGGTACAACGGGAACAAGCCTTACTGTTCCAAATGCAGCCGCCATCATGACGGTTCTTGCCCTTGCTCCAACTGCAAACGGTTCGGGCATCTAGCCAAGGATTGCCGAACCAACATTTCTACCCCCAACACCAATGCACCAAAGGCCTGCTTTGGGTGCGGAAATTCAGGGCACTTCAAGAAAGATTGCCCAAAGCTGAAAAACAACAACAACCCTGCTCGTGGTAGAGCATTCGTTATCAAGGCTGGGGAAGCCAGACAAGACCCGAATGTCGTGACGGGTACGTTCCTTCTCAACGACCTTACTGCTTCTGTATTATTTGATACCGGTGCCGATAGAAGCTTCATTTCTGAGAAATTTAGCCCTTTACTTGATATACTCCCACTGCCTTAGATGCTAAATACATTGTAGAATTAGCTAACGGCAAACTGATTGAGACTGATAGCATCATACACAACTGTACACTTAACCTCACGAACGAAACGTTTTCCATTGATTTAATCACTGTCAAGATCGGCAGCTTCGATATTATTGTCGGTATGGATTGGTTATCCAAGCACCGAGCTGAAATCATCTGTCATGACAAACTCGTTCGCATACCTCTTGTCTCCGGTGGAACCTTAGTCCTACAAGGGGAGACCGGCAGACGAAATCTGAATATTGTCTCCTGTCTGAAAACTAGAAAATACCTACGAAAAGGGTATCAAGCCATCCTTGCACATGTAACGGAGAAGAAGTCGGAGGAGAAGCGACTTGAGGATGTTCCGATCGTGCGGGATTTCCCGGAAGTCTTTCCTGAAGACTTGCCCGGACTTCCGCCACCTAGACAAGTTGAATTTCAAATCGAACTTGTGCCCGGAGCTGCACCCGTGGCACAAGCCCCTTACCGTTTAGCACCATCCGAAATGCAGGAGTTGTCTAACCAACTACAGGAACTCCTGGACAGAGGATTCATTCGACCAAGTTCCTCGCCTTGGGGAGCTCCGGTCTTATTCGTGAAAAAGAAAGATGGATCTTTCCGCATGTGTATCGACTACCGAGAGCTGAATAAGCTAACCATAAAGAATCGGTACCCACTTCCTAGAATCGATGACCTGTTTGACCAACTCCAGGGATCGAGTGTTTACTCAAAGATTGATCTACGGTCGGGTTATCATCAACTCCGAGTCCGTGACAATGATATCCCAAAGACAGCTTTCCGAACTCGTTATGGGCATTACGAATTCCAAGTGATGCCATTCGGGTTGACCAACGCACCGGCCGTATTCATGGACCTTATGAATCGGGTGTGCTAACCATATCTTGACAAATTCGTCATTGTGTTCATCGATGATATCCTGATTTACTCTCGCAACGAGCAAGAACATGCTCAACATCTGAAAACCATTCTAGGACTTCTTAAACACGAAGAGTTATATGCCAAATTCTCTAAGTGTGAGTTCTGGATTCGAACCGTTCAATTCCTCGGGCACGTGATTGACAGCCAAGGAATTCATGTTGATCCCGCCAAGATTGAAGCAATCAAGGGCTGGGAGTCACCGACCACTCCAACCGAAGTGAGACAATTCTTAGGTCTTGCTGGTTATTACCGCCGATTCATCGAAAACTTTTCAAGAATAGCTGTTCCCCTAACCACACTGACTCAGAAAGATAAGAAGTTCAATTGGACTGATAAACAAGAGTCAGCTTTCCAACTATTGAAAAACAAACTTTGCAGTGCACCGATCTTGTCCTTACCCGAGGGCACCGACGATTTCGTAGTTTATTGCGACGCCTCACACCAAGGACTTGGTTGTGTGTTAATGCAACGGGAAAAAGTCATTGCCTATGCCTCACGACAACTAAAAATCCACGAGAAAAATTATACAACCCACGACCTCGAGTTAGGTGCTGTGGTCTTCGCACTGAAAATCTGGAGACATTATCTCTACGGTACGAAAAGTACTATCTTTACCGATCACAAAAGTCTCCAACATATATTCGACCAGAAAGATCTAAACATGAGACAACGTCGCTGGGTTGAGTTACTTAGTGACTACGACTGCGAGATCAAATATCATCCGGGCAAGGCTAACGTAGTTGCCGATGCCTTAAGCCGAAAAGAACGAGTGAAACCCCTTCGAGTCCGAGCACTTTCTATGACAATTCATAACGAGCTTCCTGCTCAAATCCTTACCGCTCAACTTGAAGCACTCAACGATGAAAACTTGAAAAATGAAGCCTTGCGAGGCTTGGATAAACAATTCGAAATCAAACCCGATGGAACTCGATACTTCTCTAACCGGGTGTGGTTACCCAAATTCGGAAACTTGCGAGATTTGGTGATGGCTGAAGCTCACAAATCTCGATACTCTATACATCCTAGTTCTGATAAGATGTATCATGACGTCAAAGGGTTGTATTGGTGGCCTAACATGAAAGCTGACATTGCCTTGTACGTCAGTAAATGCCTAACCTGTTCCAAAGTCAAGGCCGAACACCAAAGACCCTCGGGGTTGCTCCAACAGCCTGAAATTCCTCAATGGAAATGGGAACAGATTTCCATGGACTTCGTTACCAAACTACCAAAAACTTCGAGTGGTTGCGATACCATTTGGGTGATCGTGGACCGTCTCACGAAATCTGCTCATTTTCTGGCCATCAAGGAAACCGACAAGATGGAGCGTCTGTCTCGCATCTATGTCAAAGAAATCATCTCGCGACACGGTGTACCTATCTCGATCATCTCGGATAGGGACAACCGTTTTACTTCTAACTTTTGGCAATCGCTACAAAAATCTCTTGGTACTCGTCTGGATATGAGTACTGCTTATCACCCGCAAACCGATGGCCAAAGCGAGCGAACTATTCAAACACTGGAGGATATGCTACGAGCCTGCGTAGTTGACTTCGGTACTTCTTGGGAAAATCACTTACCGTTGTGCGAGTTTTCGTACAACAACAGTTACCATACCAGCATAAAGGCTGCACCCTTCGAGGCACTTTACGGACGTAAGTGCCGATCACCTATCTGTTGGACTGAGTTAGGAGATTCCCAACTCACGGGTCCAGAAATCATTCAGGAAACTACTGAGAAAATCATCGGTATCCAAAACCGGCTGAAAGCCGCACGTGATCGTCAGAAAAGCTATGCTGACGTGAGACGCAAACACCTTGAGTTCCAGGTAGGGGACAAGGTACTTCTCAAAGTGGCACCGTGGAAGGGTGTCATTCGATTCGGAAAGCGAGGCAAACTAAATCCTAGATACATCGGACCATTCGAAATCCTGGAATGGATTGGTCCAGTGGCATACCGCCTGCAACTTCCTGCTGAACTTAGCAGCGTACACAACACATTCCACATTTCTAACTTGAAGAAATGTCTGTCTGACGAGACACTGATTATACCGCTCGACGAAATTCAAATCGATGATAAACTCCATTTTGTCGAGGAACCTATGGAAATCATGGACCGCGAGGTCAAGCAATTAAAACAGAGTCGTATTCCCATCGTAAAAGTCAGGTGGAATTCTAGACGTGGTCCTGAATTCACCTGGGAACGGGAAGACCAAATGCGACAGAAATACCCACATCTCTTCCCAGACAACGCACCGTCCGTACACTCAAGCTAATTTCGGGACGAAATTTCTTTAACAAGGGGAGAATGTAACACCTGCTAAATTAGGGTAATTAATTACGCCTAATTAATTGTAACTAGATGTAATTAGTATGTAATAGGACTAATTGCAGACTCTATTTGTATATATATATAAGGTGATTTATATATATATGTGTGTACTTACGCGATTCGGATGAATCGTGCGAATTAACCGGACGTAGTCCGACATAGTTATTTGGACGTTGGTGACAGAAATTTACTTAGATAATAAGAATGTATTTTGTTATATAAAATACGCAACTGAACGAACATTATTTACATATTATTGCGACGACATTTAAATAATGCAACAAAACGTAATAAACGAGAACTAATAATTTAAATACTTCGACAAATGTTTTTATTATTAATTTCAAGGTATTTTTATTTAAATACTCCAGTTACATTTTAAAAATATAAACGTTTGGTTAAATATTAAAAACTAGTGATTAAACGATTAGGACACGGAGTCAACACGATGTTTTGAGGAGTATTTCCCCCTCCTTTCTTGGTGGATCAGCCATCAACCCCACCCCCACCCTAATTTCCTCTTTCATTTTCATCATCCCAAACACACACATCAACCACAAACACTCTCAACCAAAAACCACACCAAAATTTCGGAATACAAACCGACCCACGAAAATTACATATTCAGAATCACCATCACGAGTGGAGCAAGAATATCAAGACCGTTTTCATCATTTCATCCTCCGTTTGGCTCGATTTGCAAAAGTAAGAAATTCCTAAAATCTTAGATCTATTCAAATTGGTGTAATGTTTTGATGTTTTGATGTGTACACAACTTAGATATAACCTAATACATGAAGGATACACGATTTTATAGCTTAAAGATGGGTTAGATTTGCGTTTTTGGTCGAAAATTCTTGAAACCCGAAAGTTTCTGGGCTGGTGTTCATACATGCGACACAAGCCTTGTGTCGCATGCTGTGTCGCATAAACCCGTTTGTGTCGCACCTTGTGTCGTACCAATCTGTAACAACCGCCAAATTAGGGCTAATATTAGCGCCTAACTCTTTGTTAATACATGTAATTAGTACTGAGTTAGGCTAATTTATGTATCGGATTATATGTTGGTTAATATATATACAACTTTACGATTTGATTAAATCGTACGCGACTTAAATAGAATGAAATTCTATTCGGTTAACACGGACGTTGGTGAACAAATGTTTATAAACTAAGATAACGCAATTATGACCGGAACGCTACTTTATAATAATTGGTAATTATCTCGTATTACTCGATATACACTTACACGATTTAAAAACAAAAGAAATTAAATGTAATTTAAACTATTAAAGATTTAAGGAAATAATTTAAATAAATTATTTAACAAGATTTGTGATTTATAAATATAATTAAACGCGTAAAATAAATATTTAAAGTTTCAATGACGGAGCAAACGAACACCGCGCGGAGCGGGAACACGGGGCGAAAGTGGGGATTTAACCTCCCACTTCCACCCACCTTCTTTCATTTCACTTTCTTTCTTTCTCTCTCTTTCCTTTCCTTTTCTCTCTAATCACTAAACACCACCACCAAAAATCTATCTAAATCAACAAATAAACATATCAAACGACATCCGATCTTCAAGATTTTTAGAGATTCACGACCACCGCATCCCGATCTACATTCCTATCTTTTCGGATTTTCAATCCGACACTTTGTAAGTTTCCGACAAATCCCGACAACTCTCCGTTTCTACTTATTTTTACGTTTTTATAGTTTATAATGGCTTAATATGTTCATATAAGGGTTGGGTAAAAGATTTGGACCCAACGGAAACCGGAAAACTCGTTTTCGACAAAAATTCCGGCCATCAGACCGCTACGTCGCATTTGACCACCGGCCTCTGCGACGTCGCGGCCTACGTCGCATAAAAACCCCAACGTCGCATTAGCGACGCTGCATCCTACGTCGCATTGATTTGCGAAGGTCGCATCATGCGACGTACATGCCCACGTCGCACCTGACGTCGCACCTGACGTCGCACGCTACGTCGCATCTGACGTCGCACCCTACGTCGCACCCTACGTCGCACATGACAGAACCTTGAAAACTCGGATTTTACTAAGTGTCGATCTTACACAATTTCCAATACTTATACTATACGACTTAACAAACATCATAGAATATGCTTTTCTATTACAATCACTCTAAATTGCGTTATTAACAATAAAACTTTAATTATAACAAACCACCAACGGGCCGTATATACTTTGACACGAACGTGAACGAACCAACATTTAACACAACGGGGTATGAACAACTAGCCTAGATGGTCTTGCGAGACATCTACTTACTTAACCTTATGTGTTTAGGCACTAGAAGGTTACGGGTTCGGAGAACCTACGGTTGATACTACTTACTCGTTTATTGACATAAACGTACTTGCAAAGACTCAGGTGAGTCTTACAGCCCCACTTTTACTGTTTTATACTTTGGGGTGAGATACTTAGCAACTGTTTTACGCATGAACACAATGTACTGAACTGAAAACATTAATGATTACAAACAAACGCATGAGTTACTTTTATCCACTGAAAGCCTCCTAATCGTAAGTTGTTAGTTATGGTCTTAAGCGCGAGTACTAGTAGATGGATCCATTTGGGACTGACAATCCCTGTCTGGGGTGGTAGCGCCACCACGTACTGATTTACACGTAGAAACAGACATATTAGTATTTGTTACATATGAGTGTGCGGATAACACTCACGGGGGTACGTGATTTATTTCACACTACACGGTTAAGCTTCAACTTATGAGCTCATGGCACTGTACTGATATACTGATTAACTTACTTTGCTTGATAGCAATACGGGTACATACTTGTGGTTCATAACATTTACTTATTACTAAACCTGTGAGATTCACCAACCTTTTTGGTTGACACTTTCTAGCTTTGTATCTCAGGTACACTTACGGAGTAGGTTCACTCCGGGATTGCTAGCTAGAGTCGCATGATTTACAAACTGCATTTAACGAAGATTCTTTGGCATTATCTTTTGTAACTATGATTATGTAATAGAATCTTCCGCTATACGCGCGGACTCTAGGAAACTACATTTTTGTGTACGAAAACCTACGGTTTTCAAACGATCCAAATTATGAAATGTAACTATTTTACAAACGTCTCATTTAGAGGTCGTTTGCTATATATCTTGTGCTTTGTATATTGATTAGTAACACCCAAAGTATGCTTCCGCAAACCGTTAAATTTGGGGGTGTTACAGATTGGTATCAGAGCCTAAGGTTATAGTGAACTAGGTTGCATTTAGTGGGCCTAGACTATGACCGTTAGGCAGTATTCTCTTATTAGACATGACTAGTTCAGGAAATTACAGCATACAACTTTAATTTAACATAGCCTGATCAACTATGTACAATTAAGGAAATATGATGTAAGATCTGAAATGATTATGTTGAACAGGGATACGTTAGTTGACTCTGACTACGAGAGAACCGGACCATTACTTGATACGTGCTAGACACTAGGCTAGATATGATATATGTATATATATTAGCCTCAAACTTACTAACGCTTTGTCTCAGAAATGGCAAACACCCCATCCAACTCATCTCGTTCTCAAACCGGGTCGCAAAACCCAAGGGTAGCAAGGAGGAACAACAGGTTGCCTCGAGCTGGCCCATACCCCACTCACTTCACCTTGCCGGCCTTAGCCGCTAGGGTGAGCCAACACGAGCAACGACTTCGCACCATGGATGTCGTGTTGCAAGAAACCAACGAAAACTGGAGACTTACATCTCTCGAACGCATAGAACAAGTCTCCGACGATCTGGAAACCACTAACAACAACATGGACGTCCTTCGCAACCAAATAATAGAAATCAGGGTGGAAAATGCCCTTCTGCAACAAAGGATGGATGAATATGTGCAGCGCTCACTTGAGGCAGAAGAGTATGCGCGTGGACTAACCCAACGACTAGCGCTAGCAGAAGACAACGCCCGACAAGCTAGCAGGCTTGCAAACACTGTGGATCGCCTTGTCACGATGATGGAACAGATTAACCTACGTTAAGACTAGTGTAGTCTTTGTCTTGTAATCTATCTTGTAATCTAGTAACTATCTAAGCACTACTCTACGTTTCAGTCGGATGTAACAATTCCCGACATCTTTTGTAATACATTTGTAGGATGTAACCTTTGAACTTGTATCATCTATCAAATATTTCGTGTTGTTCAACTCATATTAATTGCCATAATTCTTTTCCATATTGATGTGATGTATTACCATCTTTATACATGTACATCTGAAATACATACACCTTTCTTGCAAAATCTCATGTATCTTCATTTCTTTTATTGAAGAGTCATGCCGCCAAAGACAAGACCTTACACGGATGCTCAGATCACCTCCCTCATAACCCAGGCTGTTACTGAAGCCTTAGCTCGGAATACTCCACCAGGTTCCACAAGAAACAGCGATGCCGCTGAAACCTCTGCTGCTAAACCTTGTTCATACAAGGATTTTCAAAACTGCAAACCCTTGAGCTTCAAGGGGATTGAAGGAGCCATCGGACTTATCAGATGGTTCGAAAAGATGGAATCAGTTTTCCGCATCAGCAAATGTGCGGAAGACGACAAGGTCAAATTCTCCACCTGCACCCTCGAAGATGGTGCCCTCTCGTGGTGGAATTCCTATACCCAGTCTGTGGGTATTGATACAGCTTATCTACTCCCTTGGGAGGATCTGAAGAAAATGCTCACTGATGAGTATTGCCCGGCCGAACAACTTTACAAACTGGACGAAGAGTTCTGGAACTTGAAAGTACAAGGAACTGATATCGTTGGATACACCACCAGATTCCAACAACTCACCGTCCTTCGCCCGACTATGGCGGGTACTGAACCCGAAAAGATCAAGAAATACATCCGCGGCCTCCCGGAACCTGTCCGGGGAAATGTCGCCTCGTCAAAACAAACCACTCTTCATGGTGCCATTCGGTTGGCCCATGAACTTCTAGCCATGAACGAGGACCCAGAACCACCCACTCCATCCTCCAACAACAATAAAAGAAAATGGTCCGACAACCACAACAACCACCAAAACAAGAAACCAGAAACCATTAAAGCCTACACCTCCAGTTCTGATGACAAGGGGGCATACAAGGGAACCAAGCCCTATTGCCCAAAGTGCCAACGACACCACCATGGTTCGTGTCCCTGTAGCAAGTGTAAGAGATTTGGACACTTGGCTAAGGACTGTAGATCAAACACCACTGACACCAACACCTCTGCACCAAAGACTTGTTATGGGTGCAACGGAACGGGGCATTTCAAGAAAGACTGCCCGAAGCTGAACAACAACAACAACAGGAACAACAACAATGCTCGAGGAAGAGCTTTTGTACTGAAATCTGGGGAAGCCCGTCAAGACCCGAATGTGGTCACGGGTACGTTTCTTCTCAACAACTTGACTGCATCTGTATTATTTGATACTGGTGCTGATAAGAGCTTTATTTCCGATGGGTTTTATCCACTACTTGACACTACACCTATTGCCTTAGATTCTAAGTACACAATAGAATTGGCAAACGGAAAACTTATTGAGGCCGACAGTGTAATACCTAATTGCACTCTGAACTTAGCTAACGAGCTCTTTTCCATTGACTTGATACCTGTCGAAATCGGCAGCTTTGACATCATCGTCGGTATGGATTGGTTGTCCAAGCACCGAGCCGAAATCGTTTGTTTCGAGAAAATTGTACGCATTCCTCTCGTCACCGGTAGAACTTTGAGCATACAAGGGGAGACCGGTGGTACGAGAATCAATATCATTTCTTGCATGAAAACCCGAAAATACTTGAGAAAAGGGTATCAGGCAATCCTCGCACACGTTATGGAGAAAAAGTCGGACGAAAAGTGACTGGAGGATGTGCCTATCGTTCGAGACTTCCCAGAGGTCTTTCCTGACGACTTGCCTGGCCTACCGCCAACTAGACAAGTCGAATTTTCTATTGACCTTGTGCCCGGTGCAGCACCCGTGGCACGAGCCCCTTACCGACTAGCCCCATCCGAACTTCAGGAGTTGTCTACTCAATTACAGGAACTCCTGGACAAGGGATTCATTCGACCAAGTTCCTCACCTTGGGGAGCTCCGGTCCTGTTTGTGAAAAAGAAAGACGGTTCTTTCCGCATGTGCATCGACTACCGTGAACTCAACAAATTAACTGTCAAGAACCGTTACCCACTTCCTCGCATTGATGACCTGTTTGACCAACTCCAGGGATCGAGTTTTTATTCAAAAATCGATCTACGGTCAGGTTATCATCAACTCCGAGTTCGTGACGATGACATTCCAAAAACAGCTTTCCGAACTCGTTACGGGCATTATGAATTCCAAGTAATGCCATTCGGCTTAACCAACGCACCAGCAGTATTCATGGATCTTATGAATCGGGTGTGCAAACCTTACCTTGACAAGTTTGTCATCGTCTTCATCGATGACATCCTGATTTACTCGCGCACCGAACAAGAACACGCGCAACACCTGAAAACCATCCTAGAGCTGCTCAAACACGAAGAGTTGTACGCCAAATTCTCTAAGTGTGAGTTCTGGATGAAAACCGTTCAATTCCTTGGACACGTCATTGACAATCAAGGGATTCATGTTGATCCTTCAAAAATCGAGGCTATCAAGGGTTGGCAAGCACCTACTACACCGACTGAGGTACGCCAATTCTTAGGACTCGCCGGATACTACAGGCGATTCATTGAGAACTTTTCGAAAATAGCCCTACCTCTCACTGCACTGACTCAAAAGGAAAAGAAGTTCGATTGGACTGACAAACAGGAGTCAGCTTTTCAGCTACTAAAACAGAAACTCTGCAGTGCACCTATCTTATCTTTACCCGAAGGCAACGATGACTTCGTGGTATACTGTGATGCTTCACACCAAGGTCTTGGTTGCGTGTTGATGCAACGAGACAAGGTCATCGCTTACGCCTCTCGACAACTCAAGGTCCACGAAAAGAATTACACAACTCATGACCTAGAGTTGGGGGCTGTTGTTTTCGCTCTGAAAATCTGGAGACACTACTTATACGGTACCAAGTGTACAATCTTTACTGACCATAAAAGTCTCCAACATATCTTCGATCAAAAGGATCTCAACATGAGGCAACGTCGATGGGTCGAGTTGCTTACTGATTACGACTGCGAGATTCGCTATCATCCAGGTAAGGCGAATGTTGTCGCCGATGCCTTAAGCCGAAAAGAACGAGTGAAACCACTTCGAGTTCGAGCTCTCGGTATGACCATTCACAACGACCTCATCAATCAAACTCTCACTGCTCAACTCGAAGCACTCAAACCAGAAAACTTGATAAACGAGGCCTTGCGGGGCATGGACAAACAACTTGAAACCAAATCTAACGGGGCCAAATACTTCTCAAATCGAATCTGGTTACCAAGTTTTGGGAACCTTCGAGACTTGGTGATGAATGAAGCTCACAAGTCTAAATACTCTATACACCCAGGTGCCGACAAAATGTATCACGGCATCAAGGAAATGTACTGGTGGCCCAACATGAAAGCTGACATTGCAACCTATGTTGGCAAGTGTCTTACTTGTTCTAAAGTTAAAGCTGAACACCAGAAACCTTCCGGTTTGCTACAACAACCTGAAATACCACAATGGAAATGGGAGCAGATCACCATGGATTTCATTACTAAACTCCCTAAAACTTCTAGCGGTTGCGATACCATTTGGGTGATCGTCGACCGACTCACTAAATCTGCTCATTTCCTAGCCATCAAGGAAACTGATAAGATGGAACGTTTGACACGGATCTACCTGAAAGAGATCGTGTCAAGACACGGCGTGCCCATCTCAATCATCTCCGACCGAGACGCTCGGTTTACTTCTCGCTTCTGGCAATCACTGCAGAAATCTCTTGGTACTCGTCTGGATATGAGTACGGCTTACCATCCTCAAACCGATGGCCAGAGCGAACGAACCATACAAACACTGGAAGACATGCTACGGGCCTGCGTAGTTGACTTCGGTAAAAACTGGGAAAATCACTTGCCGTTGTGCGAGTTTTCGTACAACAACAGTTATCACACCAGCATAAAGGCTGCACCCTTCGAGGCACTGTACGGTCGTAAGTGCCGGTCACCCATCTGTTGGACTGAGGTGGGGGATACACAACTCACCGGTCCAGAAATCATACATGAAACAACTGAAAAGATCGTCGGCATACAACATCGACTAAAAGCCGCGCGTGATCGTCAGAAAAGCTATGCTGACGTGAGACGCAAACACCTTGAGTTCCAAGTAGGGGACAAGGTACTTCTCAAGGTGGCACCGTGGAAAGGTGTCATTCGATTCGGAAAACGAGGCAAACTAAATCCTAGATACATCGGACCATTCGAAATTCTTGAAAAGATTGGTCCAGTGGCATATCGCCTGCAACTCCCTGCTGAGCTTAGCAGCGTTCACAACACATTCCACATTTCTAATCTGAAGAAATGTTTGTCTGATGAGACACTGATTATACCGCTCGACGAAATTCAACTCGATGATAAACTTCATTTTGTCGAGGAACCTATGGAAATAATGGACCGCGAGGTCAAACAACTAAAACAGAGTCGTATTCCCATCGTAAAAATCAGGTGGAATTCTAGACGTGGTCCTGAATTCACTTGGGAACGGGAAGACCAAATGCGACTGAAATACCCACATCTCTTCCCTGACAACGCACCGACCGTGCAATCAAGCTAATTTCGGGACGAAATTCTTTTAACAAGGGGAGAATGTAACAACCGCCAAATTAGGGCTAATATTAGCGCCTAACTCTTTGTTAATACATGTAATTAGTACTGAGTTAGGCTAATTTATGTATCGGATTATATGTTGGTTAATATATATACAACTTTACGATTTGATTAAATCGTACGCGACTTAAATAGAATGAAATTCTATTCGGTTAACACGGACGTTGGTGAACAAATGTTTATAAACTAAGATAACGCAATTATGACCGGAACGCTACTTTATAATAATTGGTAATTATCTCGTATTACTCGATATACACTTACACGATTTAAAAACAAAAGAAATTAAATGTAATTTAAACTATTAAAGATTTAAGGAAATAATTTAAATAAATTATTTAACAAGATTTGTGATTTATAAATATAATTAAACGCGTAAAATAAATATTTAAAGTTTCAATGACGGAGCAAACGAACACCGCGCGGAGCGGGAACACGGGGCGAAAGTGGGGATTTAACCTCCCACTTCCACCCACCTTCTTTCATTTCACTTTCTTTCTTTCTCTCTCTTTCCTTTCCTTTTCTCTCTAATCACTAAACACCACCACCAAAAATCTATCTAAATCAACAAATAAACATATCAAACGACATCCGATCTTCAAGATTTTTAGAGATTCACGACCACCGCATCCCGATCTACATTCCTATCTTTTCGGATTTTCAATCCGACACTTTGTAAGTTTCCGACAAATCCCGACAACTCTCCGTTTCTACTTATTTTTACGTTTTTATAGTTTATAATGGCTTAATATGTTCATATAAGGGTTGGGTAAAAGATTTGGACCCAACGGAAACCGGAAAACTCGTTTTCGACAAAAATTCCGGCCATCAGACCGCTACGTCGCATTTGACCACCGGCCTCTGCGACGTCGCGGCCTACGTCGCATAAAAACCCCAACGTCGCATTAGCGACGCTGCATCCTACGTCGCATTGATTTGCGAAGGTCGCATCATGCGACGTACATGCCCACGTCGCACCTGACGTCGCACCTGACGTCGCACGCTACGTCGCATCTGACGTCGCACCCTACGTCGCACCCTACGTCGCACATGACAGAACCTTGAAAACTCGGATTTTACTAAGTGTCGATCTTACACAATTTCCAATACTTATACTATACGACTTAACAAACATCATAGAATATGCTTTTCTATTACAATCACTCTAAATTGCGTTATTAACAATAAAACTTTAATTATAACAAACCACCAACGGGCCGTATATACTTTGACACGAACGTGAACGAACCAACATTTAACACAACGGGGTATGAACAACTAGCCTAGATGGTCTTGCGAGACATCTACTTACTTAACCTTATGTGTTTAGGCACTAGAAGGTTACGGGTTCGGAGAACCTACGGTTGATACTACTTACTCGTTTATTGACATAAACGTACTTGCAAAGACTCAGGTGAGTCTTACAGCCCCACTTTTACTGTTTTATACTTTGGGGTGAGATACTTAGCAACTGTTTTACGCATGAACACAATGTACTGAACTGAAAACATTAATGATTACAAACAAACGCATGAGTTACTTTTATCCACTGAAAGCCTCCTAATCGTAAGTTGTTAGTTATGGTCTTAAGCGCGAGTACTAGTAGATGGATCCATTTGGGACTGACAATCCCTGTCTGGGGTGGTAGCGCCACCACGTACTGATTTACACGTAGAAACAGACATATTAGTATTTGTTACATATGAGTGTGCGGATAACACTCACGGGGGTACGTGATTTATTTCACACTACACGGTTAAGCTTCAACTTATGAGCTCATGGCACTGTACTGATATACTGATTAACTTACTTTGCTTGATAGCAATACGGGTACATACTTGTGGTTCATAACATTTACTTATTACTAAACCTGTGAGATTCACCAACCTTTTTGGTTGACACTTTCTAGCTTTGTATCTCAGGTACACTTACGGAGTAGGTTCACTCCGGGATTGCTAGCTAGAGTCGCATGATTTACAAACTGCATTTAACGAAGATTCTTTGGCATTATCTTTTGTAACTATGATTATGTAATAGAATCTTCCGCTATACGCGCGGACTCTAGGAAACTACATTTTTGTGTACGAAAACCTACGGTTTTCAAACGATCCAAATTATGAAATGTAACTATTTTACAAACGTCTCATTTAGAGGTCGTTTGCTATATATCTTGTGCTTTGTATATTGATTAGTAACACCCAAAGTATGCTTCCGCAAACCGTTAAATTTGGGGGTGTTACACAATCCTTTAGTGTCGTAACCTTTGCGACACAATATTGTGTCGCACTCTATGTCGCATACTATGTCGTATTTTATACGACACAACCGTTCTGTCGCTATTGAATTAGCATCGCAAGCTTTTTGCGACACAACCACTGTGTCGCAGAGCTATTGTGTCGCATCCTTCATGCGACACAACCCTTGTGTCGCATACAAATCCTTGTGTCGCAGCTTATGTCGTAGAAAACAGAAAACTTGGAAATTTTAAAGGATTTTCACTATAGAAAAGTCAAAGTTACTGTAGCAAAAAGTCAAATTTTACTGTAGCAATTCACTGTACCACATTTACTGTAGCAAAGTCAACATTTTAGAATTTTTGCTACAAACCGTCACCAACGGGCCAAACATGTTTTCCAACAAACAAACAATTACAAACATACGGACAAACACTGGATATACTAGTTGTGTACAACTAAACGAAACGTCTCGTGAGACGCATACTTACATAACTTCATATGATTAGGCATTTGAAGGTTACGGGTTCAGAGAACCTACTTGCTTTACTTACTACTTGCTAATTGCAACTGATTACTACAAGACTCAGGTGAGTCTTACGGCCCCACTTTTACTGTTTTATCTTATTGGGGGAGATACATGCTACTGATTTTTCTTGAACACAAGTACTAAACTGCTTACTATACCAAACGAAATTGCATGAGTTGTTTACTATTTACAGAAGTCTCTCCATCATATATCGTTAGTTATGGACTTAAGCGCGAACACTAGTTAATGGATCCATTAGGGAAATGACCCTCCCCGCCCGGGGCAGTAGCGCTGCCACGTACCGATTTACACGTAGAAACGGGTGACTAATTATTCGTTACTGATGCTTGCTCATTTACGAGCATGTCACGGGAGCAAACTTATTACTTACGGGTTAAGCTTCGATTATGAGCCTCATGGCAACGGTATAAACTTACTTACTTACATTTGCGGGATTGCAAATACTGGTTTACGATTTCTAGATTGAAATTGCTGATTTTACGCCTGCGGGCATTACTGATGAAATCTCGTGTTCAAAGCTGATATTACTTACAAACCTGTGAGATTCACCAACCTTTTGGTTGACACTTCTTAGCATGTTTTCTCAGGTACTCGGATGGAGTAGGATTACTCCAGGATTTTTAGCTAGAGTCGCATGATTTCAACACAACTGCATTAACGGAGATTCTTAGCATTATCTTTTGTATATTTTGATTATGTAATAGAATCTCCCGCTACACGTGCGGACTCTAGGGAAACTACATTTTTGTATACGAAAACACTAAGTTTTCAAACAATATATCTATGGAATGTAACTAATTTACAAACGTTGCATATAGATGTCGTTTACTTTATCTTTGTGCTGTGATATTTGATTAGTAACACCCCAAACTATGCTTCCGCAAAACAGTGAATTTCGGGGGTGTTACATGTGTTCACATGTAAAACAAAATGAGCATGTATCTCACCCCTAGGTAAAAGCATTTAAAAAGGGGCTATGAAACTCACCTGAGTCTAATGAGATGCTATTAAGCACAAATGATGATTCACAAGACAATGATGTCGATCAATCGACTGAAACCTGCAGGGCGTCTTAGACGCGCAAGGTTTTTGATTGATTAGATGACTTAACAGACCATCTATGCTAGTTGCTCATTCAACTAGTAATATCCAAATGATTAGTTTTGGATTATTTATATTTTGTAAATATGTACGGCCCGTTGGTGAGTAATTGAAATAATAATCTAAAAACATTATTATTAAAATATTGAAACGATATACTTATAAAGTATATTTGAAATGTTTAATATTCGTATCGTACCGAATATAAATAATTTGAGTTTGTATAATTATAATACGTTTTGAAAATTATTTATAATTATTGAAGTTATACACGTCATCGTCGAAAACGTGGTCAACGGTCTCGGTTTGACCCGAAACTTTTAGGGAAGTCTTAAATATGTTAAATAAGCTTTAGAAACTTGTCGTTACGTTTTATGGTTGACCCGAAGTGTCGGTTTTGTAAAATGACTAAAACAGTCCCTTTTTATAGTTTTCGGTTTTTGTCGGTTTGTTTCGCCACTCATTTCTACACTTTCTGGACCGATTCAGTTTCCGAAATTTTTACCAGCTGTTCTTATATGATTGTAGTACTTAACCTAATTTTCCCGTGACTTGTATTGTTCATTTAGATATTTAAATAATTTTGCGCAAGAACCGAACACATATTCCGACAATGTCCGACAACAGCTCAAAGATGGGTCCATAGCTAAAAATGTGTGCATTTCTGGAAAAAGTGCAAAACATGAAAGTTGTAGCTCTCTTTCATACGAAAATTTCGGTATGTGTTTCGTTGTCTAATTCAAAGTACACGATTTTATATGATTTAATTCGTGAGACTGAAATTCTGGGCAGATTTGGTGTTTATATGAATGGGCTTCAAAAACGTATTTTAGTATGGTATTTGGACATAATATAGTTGTATGAACTATAAAACATGTAAAACATTAACATGAAAGTAAAACTAGTGAAAGTTTGAGGAATCCTCACAATGAAATGAAGATCTAAGGCGAAAACAAGATTAAGTTGCTCGGTTTGGTGCTCCTTCTTCTTTCCTTTCGATTTCCTTCAAATGAAGATGGTAGTTTTAGCTCTAGGTTATGGTGGTTGGTGAGGATGATAATAGAGGTGGTGATGGCCGGTTAGATGGAGAGAAAAAGAGAGGAAATGGGATAAAATAATAAGGGGAAATGGATGGCATGGTTTGGTCTTATTATTTCCACAACAAGATCCTAAAAATAAGGAGCTTGTTTTCCTATAGTTTGAAAACCGGTTGGTATGGGGGCCCCACCATGTGTGGTGTCTCCAAATTTTGATCCTCGTGTTTGCGCTCCGTGCGGTGTTCGTTTCCCCGGTCGTTTAAACGTTCGTTTATAATTAAAACGTAATACGTACGTATTTTAAATAACCCTTTGAATTGCGATAGATTTAATATTGAAGTATTACTCATAATACTTGGAGACATTTATAAAATGTTTGGTTACGGTGTCGGTTATTGATTTACTTGCTCGCGTTTCGATTGTTTAATCGCGTAACGTTTATATTAAACGTTTTTGTTATTGGTTTGAAATACGATATTTCAACTACATAATTTCTATCCAAAATGATATATTTTAACTTATAAAATATATTTTGACGTTTATTCGATTTTCGGGCGCGTTACACGCGTTTTTGGTCGTTTCTAAGCTTTTTATATGTTACGAAATACTTGCGTGATATTATCGAAATATTTAGAAACAACTATGTTTACTAAATAATTTCATATTATTTAATAATTTGAGTTCACCAACGTCCATATAGATGAATCGGAATTCGGCCGATTTGAAAATGCACGATTTAAACAAATCGCGTAAATGCGTATATTTATAAAATACACGTAATGAAACATACAATTAGCCTAGCATGAAACTAATTACATGTATTACAAAATGATTAGGCGAAAATTTCTAGCCCTAATTGGTCGGGTGTCACAAACCCCCTTAAAACCCATTTCTAGGTTAGAACTAATCAAGAATTGTAATTACCTCAAGTTAGAAATGATTAATCGATGAAGAATTCGAGTTCTCTAGCTTTAATTTGATGTTTTGGACTGATTTTTGTAACGGATTTTGGTTCCTGCATGTTCTCTTACTTTCTGTAGCTTACTGGAAGTGTTTGGAATGAATATAGATAGATATGTAAACGTACGTACATATATGTAAATGTATGTTAAACTTTACTCCCCGTGATTATTATTATCTGGAACTTAAAAACCATTCACAATTATTATTATTTTATACTATTTAAAATAATAATAAGTTAAAATAATTAGTTTTACCTTTACCTAAATAATACTTTTATATTTTGGGCTGTTACAACTCTCTCCCACTTATTTCATTCGTGTCCTCACGAATGTCACTCGTATCTGTTCAGCCTTAACACTTTGTCTACTTATGCTGAAGCGTTGATTCATATTAGAATACTTTACAGAATCAATTAGTTCGCGACATGAATGTAAGTCATTCATGTTATTAAACTTTATTTATTACTTAATTCATGACATGAACGTATGCCATTCATGTTTATTTACATCGTTTCTTCTTATTCATTTCTCATCCTTACATACAATTCTTGACACTTCTTTACCACAAGAAGTTTTAAACGTTTCATATTCATCTCACTATATATGTACCCTTTCACCAATACATTAATAATTTAACATACCAAAATAAAAAGGTAGGTACAATTTATACATATTGATGAAGTAGTTCATCTATTCATTTTGGTAAAGTTTTAAGTATACTATTACCAGCACTCACCTTGAGTCTGCAAATTCCCACTCTACTTCTGTAAAATAATACTCATATCTCTTTAGCTTTTCAGCTATATGTATTTCACATAACTTTAACAACATAAACAACTAATTAATCTTATCAACATAAGCACACAAAATGTGCATACATCTTAAACAACTTATGCATATAGCAATTATGCACATAACTTTATCAACACAGGCACAAAATATGCATATTGTTTTATCAACTTGCACACAAACAATGTGCATTCATCTTTATCAATGTAGGCACATAACATGTGCATTAAACTGATGATTGGGTTTGTGTTCAGTGCCGGGGATAACAATGTTATCCTCGTAGTAGCCAATACTTTCTTTTTAAGCGCTTAAACCCCTTTAAAAAAGGGTTTTTAAGCTAACATACATGAAAGTTGACAAAAGACATTCTGTCTTAAGTCAACATGCAGCTCTAACTTGTTTGAAGGCCAACCCTTATCTCATTGATTTCCCTTCGGTCATCAATGTCAGGTTGTTATGAGGCTAGGAGTACTGTGGGAAGGTCAACCCTTATCTCATTTCCCTCCCTTTGGGAGAGGAAATGTCGGGTTGGATTAGCTCCAACTTTGTTATTCATCATTATTTATTCAACTCACACACATAAAATGTGCATCCAACTCTATTCACTGTTAACTGGCACAGAGTGCAATATCCAGCACAAAGTGCAATATCAACAACTGCTTATTCACAACTGAATCGACTTTCAGTTTAACAAGTAATACACATAGAATTCGACACACAACTTAAATAGCTTATGCATAAAAACCATGCATATAAACACATTTATTCAATTCTTTCCACATGCGCACATAAAAATGTGCGTTTAACTGTATTCACCTGCGCACATACATTGTGCATATACTTGACTCACTTGAAGCAAATGACCGCTTACATGGGCCATTTATAATTAACCACTTAAACACCTTGAAACATATAATCACTGCTAATACGTGAAACACATACAACTACTTGTGACAACTTTTACAATTAGAAACTAGCAACATGCTAGAATCTTTACACTACTACAATTACTTTCATCTTTGCTACAACGACAATAGTGGTAATGAAAACCACAACACATATCAACAATGAAAATTTCAACTCTAATCATAACTAGCGAAAGAGCTAGTATTCATATATTAGCTTGGCTAGCATTATGCTAGAATTCTTCATCTTGCAACTAGTTAACCACAGAATCACAAACTGTAATTATAACACCACTTGATTATGTGAAACCTCTTACACGAATGTAATTCGGAATCACACAACCTTTACTCATTTGGTTTCACTTAAATAGTGAAATGTCTTATCGTTAATCACAAAGTGTATTGCTTCCATTTTCAAGCCACATTTTAATCCTCACTAGTTGCAATTTAACTGCTTTATCTCGCCATTAATTATACAACATATAGGCAATTACACATAAATCTCTTCTAATGGCGACATAATTATCAATCTTACGTTTTCAACAGTTAATATTCATAACATTTCACTCCTTTATCGACACAAAATTTTAAATCATTTCTCTGTTACTTTCTTTCTCTGATTTAAATGATGTCATTGCTATCTAAAATAGGCTATTCGGGCCTTTATGTCACACCCCGTCTAAAGCGGAAACAACGGGATACGATCCGCGACTAGATCATAACATATTGATATAATAGAACAACACTAAATGCAATTCAACAACGTGTCATGATATCACTTAACACAATGGCGACTTGTGCCGTGGTCAATCATAAACCCGAATACATAGTCATCAATACATAAGAATCCAATTGTCATGTCGTCACTAAGTATAATTGTATATGATCAACATTCAATCATCCAAGTCTCAAATGCAGCCTAGAAGTCTCGCTAAAGCCACTAAGTCTCAAGCTCCTTAGTCATTATTCTGATTACCTGAAAAGATATGCTCAAAAACGTCAACACGTATGTTGGTGAGTTTCGTAGGTTTGAAACAACACACACAATTAATAAACTTTTGCTGTGATAATAATAGTTTAGGACAATGTATATGAAAAGGCACATATAAAAGTGAAATTTGTGTAAATAATAAGTTTCCAAGATACTTGATATATCTAGTCAATATCCTCGAGAGAATATGACCATTGATATCAATTGATCCAAATGTTCTCAACAAACAACAATGCGTGTTGTCTTTACCCCCACAGAGTAAGACGAATAGCATAACAATAATCGGCGTGTTGTCAATACCCCTAAGGAGCAAGACGAATAGCCTCAATGATCTCAATGTTCTCAACCGGCGTGTTGTCAATACCCCCAATGGAGCAAGACGAATAGCCACAAATGTTCTCAATGTTCTCAATGACCTCAAATAAAGCACATAATCTCACATAATGTAGCACATTTCAAGCATATGTCCAAAATGAAAATGAATACGTTTCACAGCATAAAACAATTGATAAAACATGTGAGCATACTTTTCCCCCAATTTGAAAATAAGTAAATGAAAATGGGGCCACGAAAACTCACCTGAATAGCGGGTTTAAAGCAAGTCACGTATCACACATAGCCGCAATGAACTATGAACGTCCTATAGTATTTAAATAAATTTTTCATGAGTTATGTGTCTTACAGATTATTTACACGAGTCAAGTCGAAGGGTTCCTATACGTTTATGACCGTCTCATGTTTATATCCATATGATATAGTTCTCACAAATTCCCAATGAACTAAGTCCTATAGTTATTCAAGCTTATGTCTACACATTGCTAGTGATAACCGTTCCAATTCAATTATTTCATAACTATTCTCCAAAACGTTATCAAGATTTCTTATCTAACCTAAACTTAGAAAATATTTTATAAACCATGTTATATAGACATCACTTATGAAAAGGTTAATTTAAAAGAATTAAGAAAACAAGATTACAATTTAAACAATTTAAAATTTTAAACATATTAATTTAACTAATACATTTAATTAAATTCATTTAATTAATTAAATTTAAGATTATGAAAATATAAGTTTTATACAGAAAAGTTCATGTTTTAACATAATTTAAAGATCTCAAAGTAATCAAAAAGTAATTAATCCATTCAATTCAAACTAACCAAAGTTTTCCAAAAATTCGTAATACATTGCAACAGTTTACTAAATAATTTTTGTAAAATAATCCGTTTAGTTTCAGAGGCCGAAACCTCGCGGGTTTATGTAAAACATCGAGATCTACAACGTTTTAGTTTTGGCCGAATCCTGAACACGACTCTAAATGGGTCGAAACTGCTTCCGAAGTCGACTGTTCTAATTCAATCAGCATACAAAATCAACGTATAACCTAGTGCTTTTCGGTTTAGGTTTTTAACTACGCAACTAGGATCAAGTCATACCCTCGACTCGTGATACATACAAATCGATGATGAGGTTTAACTAATCTCAGAAAATATAAGAAACTTATTGGAAAAGAGTTTATGATATTACCTATGCAATAGACGAATATGTGACAATCGAAAGCAAAATACGAACTCGATCTTGTTTTCCTCTTGGTTTCGGTCGACGCAGCCCCCAACAGCCCAGGGACGATTTCTTTTTCCTTGTTTGGTGATCAAGAGCTTTAGAGTTTGATTTAAGATTATATTTATGGTTAAAATTGCTTGGCAAAACGATACAATATACTATTCGTTTTCAACTTGCCGTCATTCACATGAATTAAGGTTTCTGCTATGGGTTAGGGATTTGAATACTTATAAGGATTTAATATTATTAATTTAGTGGGCTTAAGAATTGTTTATAGTTTAAACGAATTGGGCTTGTTGGACAATACCAGAAAACGAATTTGATGATTCACGATGACACGTTTTCATTTTTCATACAATGACTATTTATAGTTAATTAATATTCATCTAATTATATTTATATTTATTAGTATATTATATATTATACTAGCTATTAAACCCGTGTATACACACGGGGTTATGTAAGGTAAGATTTAAAATTTTTTAGTATCGAATTTTTTGTTAAACATTAGTTAATTTTGTGATTAAAAGTAAGGATATTAATTGAAAGAGGAGAAAAATAAATTAATAATCCATATGCGATTGTTGGTAAGAAGAAAATAGGAATCCTATATATAGTCAAATAGCTACCATCCTATATTTAATTATTATTATTATTATTATTATTATTATTATTATTATTATTATATTATTGAATTTGATTAGGATTAAATAATTTGGTGAAGTTAGACAATTTGAATTTGATTAGGATTAAGATTATGAAATAATTAATTATGATGTCATCATTTTCCTAAATTTTAGCAATTTGATAGAATTAGACAATTTGATTGGCTAATTGAATATTTGATGATATCATCATGTGATTCTTATATATAATTTAAGATTAGTTATTATTATAGATAAATATTGCATGGATCACTTTATGGATGTAAATCTCAAAGTCGGTCAGCAACAAAATTCGGTTGTAGCAATAACAATAAATAATTAAGACTAGCGGCTAATTTAGGGGTTTTGAGTTCGTATCATTATTTGTACGGATTCTTTTACTATTGTTTTACATTAAGTATCGTAAAGATCTCTAATCTCATTGTTAAAATGGGTTCACCAAAGGGATATTTGGGTCGGTTGTAGGGCCGAGCAAAAGGGAGACACGGCGCAAAAACTTGGACCACTCGGTTTACAAATAAATAATCCTAAATTTTTTTTTTATTTTCGTTACTTGCCTATTTGTGATGATTCTTTTTGCTTTGAATTCGATTTTTAAAAACGAAGATTTTGATGTGAGGTAATCTCTAAGATGAGTCTTTATACAGAAATATATTCAAGCATTTAAGCTACGATTTCTAGGGCGTTTTGATGACGGTTGTCACACTTTAGAGCCTTCATTCAGCCTTTACCATCATAAATTAATGAACATTTGTTCATACTAATATGTATTATGGACAATTATGAGTCTACTAACTCGTTATACTTTATTAAATCATGACCTTCTTTTGTTTTAATTACGACTTCCTCCCCCACTTAAATTCTTTTTATGACTCTTTTATAACAGAAATCAAATCAAAACAACAATTAAGTGGGTTAATATTGCTTTACATCGACCGACATCTATTTCCTTTTTCAAACTTTGTGTCGATATCTTTCAAATTACTATCTTCAAACATCAAATACGAATTATATTCTTCTTTATTTTGGAATTCTCACATGAAATTCACATACTTTTACAATGTTAATACAATTTCACAACTATTTTCAAGTCTATCATACTTTTACCGACAACAACTCATTATATTTGTGGATATTTCATATCCAAATTATCACTATTCATCTCTATATACAACACATGATTCACATAGTTTAAACATCTCTTCTTTTACAAGGCATATCATCATTCGTTTCTACCTTTACTCGATAACGAGTTTATACTACTTTTACACTCAATCTCGACAATCACATTAAATCTCTCTGATACTTGATAGCCTCAACAATTCCATGTCAAATAGCATAATATAACTACGTTGCCAAGAAATCATTGATCACTCAAACCCCCTTAAAACCCATTTCTAGGTTAGAATTAATAAAGAATTGTAATTACCTCAAGTTATAAATGATGAATCGATGAAGAATTCAAGTTCCCTAGCTTCAATTTGATGTTTTGGACCGATTTTGGTAATGGATTTTGGTTCCTGCGTATTTTCTTTCTTTCTGTAGCTTACTGGAAGTGTTTGGAATGAATATAGATAGGTATGTAAACGTACGTACATATATATGGATATGTATGTTAAATTTTACTCCCCATGATTATTATTATCTGGAACTTAAAAACCATTCATAGTTATTATTATTTTATACTACTTAAAATAATAATAACTTAAAACAATTAGTTTTGCTTTTACCAAAATAATACTTTTAGATTTTAAAGTATTACAAATACCCCTCCGTGTTTTTTCTTATTGAATGAATCACAAATAAATAAATAAAAGAAAAATTATATCAACCATTGATTTGGAGGATCCAAGGGTGGAGGATGGTTCTCTCATTCTCTAAATATTTATGGTTCTTAGTTGAAGTTTTCTCGTATAATTATAAAAAGAATTTTGAAAATTGCATTTGTTTTCACTAAAAATCACATGTGATTGCTAGTTGTACATTTATTCGCATGTGATTTATTATATAATCACATATGACTTTGTATATAATCACATATGATTTTCTTTTAAAAATTGATATTTGATGAGCAATTTACCGATATATGACAATTCATGCTTGATTTCAACTTGATTTTTACTTTATTGTATAATTATAGTCAATGATTTGAAAATCCGTATTTGATTACTCTTTAATCATATGTGATTGATACTTTGATGTTCAATCGCATTTGATTACAACTTAGTTTTTCATATTTAAATCTTTTTAAATCATCAATAATTTAAATTTAAAATTTAATCGGAGATATAAGCAGGTGTGATTATTTTTTAGTGTTAAATCACATGTGATTTCACATTACAAATTTTTAAAACCCAATAAAAATGAAAAAAAAGCTTCGTCGAAATTATAGCTTGTGGGATCTATAATCGAAGAGAAAAATACGCTGATTTCGAATATGTAATTTTTATAATTTATAAACATAGATATTTAGTTTTAAAAAAAGAATGTGGAAATGGGTTTTTAAAATGGAGCAATCCTATTGGTTCCTTCATTCTTCATTTTTTTGTCATTCTTTTTTGAACTTATATATGTATATATATATATATATATATATATATTTCAAATACAAATGCTAATTTTCGTGAGAACGTAGGAAACCCCTTAAAATCACTTTTTAACTATTCGAAACACATTATTATTCAAAAATTTTTCAATGATTACTATTAAAATAACTTTTAGAAGCCATGATATAAATATCAATAAAAAACATTAACTTTTTTTTTCTAACTTTTTTTACAGTAATCGTTACTGTTGTAATTTTTTAAGATAATCTCAAAATATAACATGATAATCACATGTGATTATTCTCAAATATCATGTGTTCGAGATAATCACAAAATAGGACATGATAATCACATTTTATTCATGTGATTATCAAGTTATAAAATGTGATTATTGTGAATAAAAATATTAATAAAAAATAATAAAACGTTGAAATTATTTTTATTTGAAAAATAGATTCTAAAATGGGATTAGTGCAGGGAAATGCATCAAACTATGACCCGAAGTCTATTGTATGTACCCATCTAAATTTTGCTCTATTGTATGTACCCATCCCGGAAAAGGGTCTATTGTGTGTACTTGACCTGCTACGTAAGCAGTTAACCCACTGACCATGCCACGTTGGATGACCACGTGTACTGCCACGTCATGGATACATACAATAGACTTCGTGCCTAAGTTGGATACACACAATAGACTAGGCCCATTTTCTATTTGATATATTAAATGTGACTCGTTTGCTTATGAATGATTTGATTTATCTGTTCTAACTCGTATTTCGTTGCTTAAGTTGGATACATACAATAGACTAAGCGTATGTGTGGTTGGCTACCATATCGTATCGCGGGTCCTCAACTAGTGGGATGTTGGTGAAACAAGCATATAGTATGTCTGCAATCATGCCATTTAAAAGGTCTAATAACTGCTCTTCGCTAATTGGTTCAGTGTTCACTACTAGAAAATGACATCCATAACAACATTTTGAAAATTAGCTTCATAACTAACGACATGATAAAGATGTCGCTACAATATTGGGCGACCTACTATGAGACGTTGCGACTGTGGTCGCTAGTTTTTGCGTCGTAGATGTAGATGTTGCTAAATCTGCGACTTATTTATACCGACATGCCATTAGACGTCTCTAAGCAAGTCGCTAGCCTAAAAAAGTCGCTGAATTGTTCGTGCAATTCGGTACATTGAGTTCACAGCAATCAACTTCTTAGGAGTGTTTTCCACCAAACAATTTAAAGATCTCAGTTGCTGTTTTCCCTTTCAAAGCATCTTTTCTTAAAGTATACTATAACCACTTGCAATTATTTTTGGCCTCAAGCCATAAGGTCATGGTACCCTTTTGAATGTTTTCGTATTCACTAGCACGATTAAGCCAAGCCATCGTAAGCTACTGCAACCTTCATTTTCCACCGGTCATCATCTCTAGTTACAACTCCGATGAAGGCTTATGGATGTTTATTCTTGCAAGAATAACATTGTTCAATTTTGCATGTATTTGGAATAGTTTGAGACACAGATACGATATGATAGCCAACCACACATACAAGACCCATCAAGATTAATGCACATGCAAAAACCCATGAATGTGCCAACTTCTACCCATGTATAGAAACATGCAAAACATCAAGATTAAACCCAACAATGTTATTCTTACAAGAATAAACATCCATAAACCTTGCAACAAAATCATCCATATTAAACATATACATACACATACTGATTAGGAGATGAAATCGAATTCGAAGCGAAATCTATCGAAATCCATGTTGAATGGTTTGGTGAAATGGAGTGAAAGAAACATTCATAAGCAAACACTATTAAGCAACGAAATACGAGTTAGAACAGATAAATCAAATCATTCATAAGCAAACGAGTAACATTTAATATATCAAATAGAAAATGGGCTTAGTCTATTGTATGTATCCAACTTAGGCACACAGTCTATTGTATGTATCCATGACGTGGCAGTACACGTGGTCATCCAACGTGGCATGGTCAGTGGGTTAACCGCTTACGTAGCAGGTCAAGTACACACAATAGACCCTTTTCCGGGATGGGTACATACAATAGAACAAAATTTAGATGGGTACATACAATAGACTTCGGGTCATAGTTTGATGCATTTCCCTGCACTAATCCCTTCTAAAATTTATTTGAAAAAGAAGCTACGAAGAAATTTTTGGAAAATAACGTGGTTTGGATAGCTAAAAAATGATATTGAAGTGTTTTCTACGTTATCACGAATCTTAGCCTTCTTATTTGAACCCACAACTATATATATATATATATATATATAGTTGGGGGATCTAAAAAGAAGAGAAATTTTGTGGAGAAGAGGAAGAATGAATCCTGACCAATCATTTCAAATTTAGGTCAAAGGGTATTCTAGTCTTTTCTTATTTAGTTAATTAATTAAATAACTAATACTTTGACTTAGTAAATGCTGGACGTTTTTTGTTCATGCAATATTTTAGGAAATAAACCATAACAAGATCTACACATATCATTCTACTTTTAATCTTGATTGACGCCAAAAATTCTGATATCAACTAATATCTTTTCATTTCATTCTTATATCTTTATTGAACAAAGAAGATTCTATATGCTACATGGGAAAAGATATATGATACGTACATATTATTTCCTCTTATCCACGAATTCTCAAGTTTTTATATCTCAATTTTGGTACATATTGGCTTATAATAAACAATCTCTCAAAAGGGCGTGTATCGTATTACCGAGTTATACTGAATACGGATCTGTGAAGATTTTTGATTTGCATCCATAAGTGATTGTATTACTGTTTGAATTACGATTTATCGAAATGGCCGACGGCGATGAAGTGATGGAACTTGTAGATACGTATTCAACGGATGAATCCAATGATATTGCAAGCACATATGAACCGAGTAAGTTACTTTGGCTTATAACGCTTCAAAGTAATTAAACAATAGAGACATTGCCTACTTTCAAGAACTAATCACAACACCCATCTCGATTCCGATGCATCATACATCGGATTAAATGATATGGTTCAGATATAACTACAATATGATTCTGCATTTTTGTTCCACGATTCAGCTACACACTGATTCAGCATTCCTAATATAATGATTCAATTAATTCTTGAAACTTTTTTACTTCAGCAACACTTTGATACATTGTTCCTAATAGAATGATTGAATTTATTCTGTACACAACAAATCAGCTGCACAATGATTCAATGTTTCTAACGGAATGATTCAATGAATTCTACACACTGATTTAGTATTCCTAATATAATGATTCAATTAAATCAATGTTCCTAATAGAATGATTCAATGAATTCTACACACTTATTTAATTCGAAAACACTTTGATTCAGTATTCATAATAAAATGATTCAGTGAATGCTTTACACAATATATCAACTACACAAAGATTCAGAGTTCCTAATAGAATGATCCATTGAATTCTACAAACTTTATTACTTCGGAAACACTTTGACTCCACCGTTTGCATCTTTGATTCACTTAAGAGATTCAATAACATCAACCCAAACTTCCAACTACAAATCACCAAGTTTATCAATTGTACAAAACGTTACACAATTACACACTGAATCATTATAGATTTTGGTACCCTGGAAAACTGAACAACAACGTATCCCATCATCACAAAACACACAATCCAACCAAAATTACCATTCTCACTAAACTATTCAACAGCCATTACATAGATCGCAAACAAACCCCCAATTTTTATTCTAAATTCTAATCATCGTCCAATTTTTGTAAGAAACAAAAAAATAACTGGTGAATCAACCATTCGGCAAACAAATGTAGGAATCAAAAACGAAACTAGAAACACTACCTTTCATGGTCGATCGTTTAGCTTCTTTACTTTTGACCGATTTCCCTAATGATGCAAAACGATGCGGCCTTCAAATAACACTTTTAATCTTCACAATAATCCGTTTATCAGTGTTGATTCTTTGCGTAAATCTTCCTAGCTAAGTCAGAAGTAGGGTTTATCAAGTGTGAATCACCGATGGTTTTGGAAGAGGAGGGGTTTTTTACGGTTTTGATTCTACATGTGTAAATGATCGGCCTTTATTGTTTACATTAAATGTTAATCTTTTCCTTTTTTAGACTGGCATAGGTTATAGACGAAAGTACCCCTCACGCATCCAATTTTGTAATAAAACCCATTGACCAATCTGAACCACTGAATCACTCATCTTGGGGCCAAGATTGCTTCTCCACCTTCTCCCTATAAGAAACCTTCTCCCTCGATCCCAATCCCATATATATATATATATATATATATATATATATATATATATATTAGCCTTGGACCCACGCAAAGCGGCGGCAACAATTAATTTTGTGACATTTTTTTTAGAGCTTACAATTGTTTTAAGTTATTTCGGCTGTTTGTATTAATCAAAAATGGTTTCCGCATAAAAAAAAGAATTTTAAGCAGATCACATGAACTAACGGTGAGAATGTTTGTAAACAACACCTGCATTCATGCAATTTACTCAAATAATTAATTGGCAACACAAACATACAATTTAGAATAGATTGCAAGTCCAGAAATCTAGCAGATAACTTTAAAAATACAAGAATTTATCACTACGTACTTCAAATAGGAATGTCAATGGGGCGGGTTCAGTGCGGGGTAGTCAGCCCCAACCCCAAACCCATTATTCTAAGAAATCCCCAAATTTGCCCCAAACCCCAACGGAGAATTTATCGGCGCACCCCATTGGATGATAGAGCTTTAAGCTTTTAAATTTCTTGTTTTGATGTTAGAGCTCTAACCTTTAAATTTCTTCAAAGGCTCCTAAACGAAATGCTAGGGAATCTTGGGATTGACCAGGAAGCTTTTTAGCACGTTTGATTACATAAATGGCCCTTCTTAAGTAGGAAGAAGTGAATACACTCTTAGATTTGAGCTTTTAAACGACTCGAGTTTTTATCGAACAATTCGAGCTCGCTCAACTTTAAGCATAATCGACTTTTATTGAATTCTATCGATGCGAAAATAATTTGATATGAATACTTTATATCAGGGTCATGATTATTATTATTAATTTTTTCTTCTTTTTTATAACAAAGTAAATTATTATTATTAATATAGTAAGTGTGAAAATGATCTTACAGAGAAGCTATCAATTACATATTAGACGTGTAGTAACTTTAATACATAAAATACTATTATTTTTGTTACGTTTATAATTTAATTTTATATCGATATCTTTTATTCCATTTTACGATTGAAACGCTATAGATAATTTAGCAAACATGTGCAAATAAAGCTACAACTAAGGGTTTATGCCAATGAGAATATGAGATGGTCGATCGTCAAAAAATATATTTAAAAAGAAAGAAAAAAACCTAAAAAACTACATGATGTAACGTATAAAGTCACATTTTTACGTACATAATTCCCATCTTTTTAGCCCCAAATTGGATGAAAACATTCGATATCAAGTCTTCTTCATTATAATTCATCAACAAGGCTAAAAATAAGGCGTTGCATTAAAAATCAATTAAAATGTTTAAATAACGTACAAAATAAAGTATAAACGATACAATCACGTTCTACGTACTCATTTAAGCAAACTACCCCAAAACTGTTCTTAGTTTATCTCATTATGATCTTCAGGTAATTACGAGAACGTGAACGTTGAAAATGGACCAAGAATGAAGAAGTTAGGGCCAAACGAACTACGACTAGGCGACCAAGACTTACGATCCAGCACACGAAGGCACGAACCAAGCCATACCACCCTCTAGGGGCCGTATACCACCCCTTTAGGGCCGTATACGCCCCTCTAGAGGCCGTATACTACACCTAAAGGGTGGTATACTACCCATTTGAGGTGGTATACCCCCCTTTTTGGTGTTGAATACTACCCCGTGGGTGTTGCATACCCCCTTTTTGGTGTTGTATACCCCCTTTTTGGTGCCGAATTTCGTAGCTAGGGGTGGTATTTCAGTGCAAATCGGAAGAATTGGGTGTCAAATTGTGGTAGCTAGCTTGGTGACCTTGAGCCTATAAATAGAGGCCTTCACCTCCTCATTTCTCATCCATTCAATCATCACCTCCAACACACATAATTCACACACACATTTAGTTTCTTTGCACTAGTTTCTCACTCTAGGTTAGTTAGTTAGTTATTAGTAAGTTTCTCGTTAATATTTAACGAGACTAACGGAGGGGCTCTTTTGTAATATTTGTTGAAGATGCTAGGAGGGGTGCTTTTGTAATATCGAGGCTCTGCTCGTTGTAATCTTTCAGCTTATATTTAGACTACGCATTTCTTACGGTTATCTCTTTCCTTATCTATTATAAAGCATGCTATTGTTATTATGCTAGATTTAGGATTCGTTACCATGATTAGTGAGTAGTTAGCTTGTGTGTTTATTGTGATATAGTTAGCTGTTATAATGGGGGATGATGTTGATTTAATATATAATTGAAAACCGTGTTCTGTTTAACTTTTCATCTATGATAATAAACTATTTTCGAAACTATCGCCTTTTGTAACACCCGCCAATTTAGGACTTTAATTAGTGCCTAAACTACTTGTAATTACGTGTATTTCGTTTTGTAATACTCTGAATATATGTAACGTTTTGGTGTAATTAGATACACGTTTACGCGATTTGCTGAATCGTACACTCAAGTTTCGGACGAGGTCCGACATTACTTATAATGGATGTTGGTGACAAAACCTTTAAATAATGTGGAATTATCCAAACAAACATTATTTGCATTAACATATTGTAAAAATATATTACACGTATATCGTATCATTTAAAACACTCCAAAAGTGACGAAAGCACACGAAACACGCCCAACAAACGAGAATAACCCAAGTTATATTTTTATAATTCCTTATTAAGAGTTTTGATAAAACGTTTCATTTAAAAATATTACAGATAAACTTTAACTTAAAACGCGGAACAATATTTAATCAATCGCAGGACGTAATGCAACTGAGGAACGAGTTCACGAGACCGAGACCCAAGTTGGGTCGGCCAAACCCGCGGAGCCAACCCAACCCGCAACCCATGACCCACCCCTTATAACCTCCTTTTCTCCATTTTATTCCTCATTTCACCAAACACACCCACACTCTTTTTCTCTCAAAATTTCGGACCAAAAACAGCCCCAAATCGCCATAAAAACGCACCAAATCACGAGGTCACTTCACGAAGAAACGATCACCGCATCACGAGCTCCGTCTTCATCTTCTTCGTTTTCGATTTTGAGGTATAAAATGTTAAAACTCTTCTAAATTACTTGTAAAGCTTCATTTTACATGCTAGAACGTTTCCCCAACGAGTTTATGTCCAAAAACCGACTTAAAAAGCCAATTTTTAGAGTTTTTATGCGAACAGCCCGTCTCGAGAGCCGAGACCTGTTCGTCCAACGAGGTGAGTCGAGATTCGACTCGCGAAGCCATCCCGCGAATCGGAATCACCTACGAACCGAACTGACCCGCGAGTTGACCTGCGAGTCGAGTTGACCTGCGAGTCGAAGTTGACTTGCGAGTCGAGTTGACCTGCGAGTCGAGTTCTCCCAGCTCGGTTCGCAGCCCACTTTGTCTTTCGAACATTCTGTAATAAAAAGCACTAATATGAACCAAGATTTAACACTTGATTTTTCACCGAAATTAGATTTCAAATGCGTTTTCGATAAAGCAATATAGTAGCATGGGCTCTGCCCCTTGGACCCCGCCAGGGGCTGCCGCCCCTTGGACCCCGCTACCAGGGGCGCTGCCCCCGGACCCCCGTCATTAGATGTTGTAAATACTTTTCGCACTAAGTGTCAAACACTTACAAATAACGAAACCTAATTCAACGATACATATAATAATAACACTTTTGGATTATTATTACAAACCGTCACCAACGGGCCATACTTGTTTTTAAACTACAAACGAATTACTAAACAAACACTTGGACATTTTCTAGTTGAGTGGACAACTAGCATGGGCGATCTTTTAAGACACCAACTTATTTACTTGTTTACTTACAACCTTGTGCGTTTCGGACGCCAGTAGGTTTCAGGGTTCTGAGAACCGACATACGGACTTACATCCGCCTTACTTGGTTGATTTCACATACGCATTTACTAGACTCAGGTGAGTCTTACGGCCCCACTTTTACTGTTTTTATACTTTGGGGGAGATACTTAGCAACTGTTTTACATATGGACACAATGTACTGAACTGATTACTCCACTTTTTACACACATCGCATGAGTTACTTTTATCCACTGAAAGCCTCCTATCATAAGTTGTTAGTTATTGACTTAAGCGCGATTACTAGTAAATGGATCCATTTGGGATTGACAATCCCTGCCTGGGGTAGTAGCGCTACCACGGATTTCACCGTAGAAACAGGCATATTAGTTTTTGTTACTTTTGAGTGTTCGGATAGCACTCACGGGGGGTACGTGATGCTGTACTTGACTGTACCATTCACACTACACTGTTAAGCTTCAACTTGTGGGCTCATGGCACTTGTGTTGACTTACTGATTTACTTACTATGCTCAAGGGCATTACCGGTACATTTTTGTGGTTCATAAACGATTACTTTACTACTAAACCTGTGAGATTCACCAACCTTTTTGGTTGACACTTTTTAGCTTTGTATCTCAGGTACACAGACGGAGTAGGATCACCCCTGGAAACTAGCTAGAGTCGCATGATTTCTACTTTGCATTTAACGGAGATTCTTAGCATTATCTTTTGTATATTATGATTATGTAATAGAATCTCCCGCTTTACGCGTGGACTCCAGGGAACTATATTTTTGTAACCGAAAACACTATGTTTTCAAACATTTTATATCTGGAAGTGTATCTATTTTACAAACGTTGCATATAGATGTCGTTTGCTTTACTTTTATGCTGTGATATTTGATTAGTAGCACCCCAAAACTTGCTTCCGCTAAACAGTGAATTTGGGGGTGTTACACCTTTCCTCCAATAAACGTGGTTAAAATTCTGTAAGACAAGGAGTCGCGAACCTTGTTCTGAGAGTAATTAATTATCTGTGCTATCTATGCATGGTCTGGTTTTGAAGCTTTGGAAATACTGTAATCAGGGATTTATTGGGTAATATAAAGTGAGGGCTGTTTTATATCATAGATGGGTACACTTTAATACAAAACTTAGTTAATAGAGTCCAGAGTGACCTGAATGTGCACTACGTGTGGAATACCGTAAAATAACCTAGTACCTCGTATAGTGCTGGAACCACCTCAGGTGTAATACAAACGCATGGAAGCTATGGAACGGTCGTCAGTATATACACTCTAAGATGCATTATTGTGCAAGGCATGGAATGCCGTAAAACTTCCTAGTACCTAGTATAGTGCTGGAACCACCCCTGGTGTAGTACAAATGCATGGAAGCTATGAAACGGCCATCGGTGTATACATTCTGAGCAACACTGGGTTAATCACCAGCCTGGGATTCTAATATGCCATCGATGAAAAGTTAACAGACACATTCCCAAAATTAGGTCTTACATGCTCTATTTAAACTAGATTACTTCGTGGAGTTAAGAACGGTCAGAGATTAAATATTGGTCTGTTGCCTTATTCATGCACCCAGGAGTTAACTCCAAGAAGGGTCACTTGTCTTCACAGACAGTGTTGGGGGCAGAGCAGCCTGATCTGTTCAGAATCACGATAACCTAGTACTCAGTGACATACTGTCTGAGAAATAGTAGGGTACTAGTGTTTACACCACGAGTATTCTAGGGTAAGTAGAACACAAATATATAGGATAAATGTTTTCAAAATTCAAATAAAACATCATCCCTCCAAAAAGGCTAATGAAACCACAACAAACACTTCTCTCCATACTGATTATCACCTATTATTTTCTTTTGCTGTTTATTTAGTTTAATTTAGGACCTAAGAAAAAACCCCGACATCTGTGTTTCACAATACGGTTGATCTTAAGAACGACCCTGAGTCATTACTTACCGCTAACTAGCCTTAGCCATAGTAAAACTTAGGTCCCCTGCTCTATAAATATTAAAACTTTCCCGATCCGCGCCTCGACGGCTGGTGCAAAGACCGGAGTAAAATTCGACCGACCGCTGGGGCGCGATCAAGTTTTTGGCCCCGCTTCCGGGGAATCAATCGTAAGACTCATAGGTGTCCCGACGAAATTTTCCTTTAGTACCACCTGTAAATACCTGTAGTTTTCCTTTCCTTGTTCCAACTAACAATTCCTTCCCACAACACATAACGATACTCGACCAGATCATTTAGAACTGAACCACTCATTTTCACATCCGATCTTGAGTCGATTATCCGAACAATCCGCAAAGAAAGATGCTCTCGCTTTCAACATATGGCCGCATGGATTACTCTCACTGACCACACCAAACCTTCTATCGAAGGACGAGGAGGACCCATCAGCTATCCCGTGATTGAAGGCGCATCTTTCGAACTCAAACACCACATCGTTCAACTCAACAAAGACAACTGTCAATTCCACGGTTTACCCTGTGATGAACCTAACGCCCACATCGAAAAATTCATTCAGATTTCCAACTCTTACAAGCAGAACGGGGTTGAGCAGGATATAGTTCGCTTATACTTGTTCCCCTATTCTCTCGCTCTTTGATATCGCATAAAAAGTCACGTTTTTACTAATGATATCTCTCTCGTTTTAGAACAATACATGGAAAATAAGCTCAAATATTACATTAATCAATGATATTTTGTCAAGTAGGTTAAAATAAGGAAGCAAGAGAAAAATCAGGCAAAACGGACAAAAAAGGAAGATTACACGCGCGTTTGAAGATTCAAGGCAACCGAAACAAAGATTTCAAGAAAACAAGAGTCATCTCAGAGACTTCTCCATGCCAAAGTCTTCGTTTTCAAAAAATAGAATCCAACGCAAAAAGAATCAACTGAAATGGATGAAGAATGAAGATTCTACGCGATGTGGAAGATTCAAAACATTCGGAACAAGACATCTCAAGATCGGAAAATCATCTAGGGGAATTCTTTACATCAAAGTATTCGTTTTTAAAAATTGATTCCAACGCAAAATGAATCGTCACAATCGGACGGATAATGAAGGAGATACGCATGAAAACGTAAACCGAAAAAGTCTTACGGACGAGGCCAGCCGGTAACTGGCCGCTGCCGGCTGGCAAACGGCCGCCGCCAGCTGGATGCCACCCCCTGCCGGCCCACTTTTTGGGTCGGTGAGCCGGTGCCGGCCCGGGTCCAACCGGTGCCGGCCCGTGTCCGGCTGGTGCCGGGTGCTTTTTCGTCCGTGCGCCACCTTTTTCGTCCGGTACGCGTACCGCGCGCGCTTTTTCACTAAAATGAGCCTATCTTCGCTATCGTCATCCGGATTTCAACTATAAATATACCATTGGATTCGTAATTCAAAAACACACATTCTTAGAATACTTTCACTCTCTAAAAAACCAGTCTACTTTCTCTCTCTATTTTCTCACTCTAAATTAGTTTTAGGCTAGTTTTAGGAGCGTGTTTGGAATAGAACGAAAGCACGGAACGTGTTGCAATCTTGTGGATGTAAGCTTGGAAATATTATATAAAATTCAAGTCTTCTCCTTCTCGCATTAAATTCCAGTTATTTCTATCCTAATCTATCTTAATTAAAAATGTATTCTTCAATTATGCTAGATATAGTTATTGCCATGCTTAGTGAGTAGATTACTTTTGTATTTGTTGTGATGTAATTAGCATAAATAATTATGGGATGACTTTAATTTGTCGTGAAGTAATATGATGGCCCCTATTCGACTGTTTTCGGATATAATGATGGAAACGCTTTACTCGTAGTACAAACGTACGGAAGTCCGAGACGACCGAAGGTAATCATATTACGAATGGACCTTAGTCTATCGTGAAATAATATGACGGCCCCGATTCAACTGTTCCTTGATATAGTGCTGGAAATGCTTTATGCAAAGTACAAACGTACGGAAGTCTAGAACGACCGAAGGTAGTTATATTATGGATCGATATTATAAAAATGGAAACTTATTGTTCGGATTTACTTTATCTTTACAATTTTAAACAAAAGACTATTTAATCGCCTTTCGGTCAACAAACGTGATTGTAACTTTGTAACGAGGAGTCGTGAACCTCAATCCTTAGTCAATAATTATCTGCGTTAAAACTATGATTTAATTACAATGTCATGTAAACATCGTAAAACGCAATGTAATTGTGTTGGAATCACCATGAGTGTAGTACACTTCTGATTACAATGTAATTGCCATGTAAACGTTACGAAGTAATTAAATTCGTAAATAGAAATGTCAGTTAACGACAGATTACACTGCGGAATACCATAGCATTTTATGACATGGTCTGGGTTTAACTTCATGAAAAACGCCGCCATCATTTTAGATTAGAGTAGGTAGGCTACAGGCTAAATAACCATTTACGAAAACTAGGGATTTGTTGATTATGTTTAGCTAGGCACGTTTAAAATTCTATTTAAAGAAACGTTTCTCTTTTAATTCAGTTTTTCAAAGCAAGATATGTGCGCAACAATTAAACGTTTCTCTCGCCTATCAAGTCTTAAATTTCACTGATAGGAAACATTCAAGTAATCCGAACAAAATAACCTGAGTTAATGGTTTATCGAATATGTAATCTTTATGGTATTAAGAACGATCAGACCTTTATATGGACCTGCTACTCTGTTCCGTCGCCCATGAACAATCGTAAGGGCTGTTAGAACATAACGTTCTAACATTTTGTGACAATTGTTTGGATAAAACATTTTAGCAAGATTGACTTGTTTGACTTTTGTAACTATACACTCTCACATGGAAGTTTTGCTTGGTTTCAATTTTGCTAGTTTCGGATGGAAAGCTAGTTTCGGATGGGAAGCTAGTTTCACATGAGCTTGTACATGTGTGTATATAAATACACACTTAGATCACTTTGTAACTAAGCTTTTTGAGAGAGTTGATAGTGAGATAAACAAAGAGTTTTATTCATTATTTCTTGTTCATTTCATACGTTGCTTTCACATCACTCGTTCATTCATTTGTTGCTTATTTCGATAAACTATTCCGCAAGTTAATCGAATCCGAATCAAAGTTTAGATCCTTACGGAGCTTCAATTGGCATCAGAGCCGGTTAACAAGATTCGGTGGAGTATTACGACGAGTTTTTGTTCGAGTTTTACGAGGAGTTAACTTCGACACTAGTACAAATTTGAGATTTTGTCACACATAGTCGAAATGAAACGGTCACACATTTGAATATTTATGTGACTAAAGGTACAAAAATAAAATTCACGTTATTAGTTAGCCACATCTGAACTCCAATCGTGTGACCATTCCGAAATGTATTGCCACACCTTCGAACATTTATGTGGCTAAAGGGCACTGCTATTTTTTTGGCTAATTATTTAGTCACATATGAATTTGGAACGCGTGACAAATGAAGAGTACGTTCGAAGCATTAGTCACGTTATACACATAAAACGTGACAAATCTATGTCACACTCTTGAATACTGTGACCAAATGCCATTATATGGTCACATGAAGTAATTGTTTATGTGTCTAAATCATAGAGTCAGGTTTTGTCACTTGTGATTTAAGTGTAGCCAAAATCTGGTACATATGGTCACAAACTAATAATGTGTGTCTAAAGGTTAGCGTGTGTTAGATTGCTAAAAGCTAATGTGTATAGTCACATTTATTTCTAGCACGATCATGTGACTATACGGCTTTATAGTAGCCACATCATATCACAAATGTGTATCTAAATGTTGTTTATGGTTACATTTTAGGTGATTATAAGTGACCAATATATTCACAACAGTCACGTTGTGAAATATTCATGTGGCTATTATTTAGAGCAAAAATAGGCAAAAACGATTATCATTAAATTTGATGCTAATCACATTGAGTGTTAGTTTGTGTGTCTAAATCATGAGACTTTAGATGTCACATGAAGTAATTGTTTATGTGACTAAATCATATAGTCGAGTCACACATGATTTCAGTGTAGCCAAAATCCGGTACATATGGTCACATAACTTATTATGTGTGTCTAAAGTTTAGTGTGTGCTAGATTGCCAAAAGCTAATGTGTATAGTCACATTAATTTCTAGCATGATCATGTGACTATATGGCTTTATAATAGCCACACCATATCATAAATGTGTATTTAAATGATGTTTATGGCCACATTTTAAGTGATTATATGTGACCAATATATTTACAACAGTCACGTTGTGAAATATTCATGTGGCTATTATTTAGAGCCAAAATGGGCAAAAAATATTATCATTAAATTTGATATTAGTCACATTGAATGTTAGTTTGTGTGTTTAAATCATGAGACTTTATATGTCACATGAAGTAAATGTTTATGTGACTAAATCATAGAGTCGAGTTTGTCACACATGATTTCAGTGTAGCCAAATTAACTACAAGAAAAATGGGTATTTGGGATGGCCAAAAACCGTGCTAAATACGTGAAAAATGGTGCCAAATAGTATTTGGCACAACTTTGGCACACTTTTGGCTCTGTCCTAAATACGAGGGTGCCAAATACATTTGGATCGGATAAAAGCCGTTCCAAATAGTATTTGGCACGGTTTGTGGGACGGTTGTGTATGTTTGTGCCATTTGGCAAGCAATAGGGACGACGTGATTCTTCGTGTGACAAAAACTATTTTTTGGAACGGTCTAACACATGTGCCAACAACATTTGGCATAGTATTGTTCCCCGTTCCTAAAACAAGTATTTGGCACATTACAAAAAATGTATTTGGCACTTTAGCTCGTCGTTACCAAAAAATTAATTGGCACAATGTTGTTCGTGTGCCAAAAGAAAGTATTTGGAACCATTTTTCCATTGGCATAAGTATTTGGAACGTTTTCATTCCAGTAGGTTTTTTCATAGCCATCTACTAATTGTAATTAAAAGTAATGAATCATACTAAAATAAATAGCCAAAAAAACACATAAATCAACTTTGATATATTCTCCATAAAGTTAAAACAAACACCCCATTATCAAGTCAATACACTAAATCGAATCCAACTATGTACACATTAACTACGCTGAGCAAGATAGATATAATTCAAAATCCAAGAAGTCTTTTATGCACATCTTCATGTATCCTACACGATGATAAAAAGTTCATATATATTAGTAATGCTTACAAAGCATCAACAAACTAGAGAAAACAAAAACAAGTTGAAACAAGTGAAACGAATTCATGGTTATTCTATCGTAATTCAAAAATGTTTAAATCATGAAAATAAGTGACTGATAACCTATACTTCATCTCAGATGTTTGCATGCTATGTCCTTCCCACCTTAGGTGGAAACTATTGCTCCTTGTGATTCTTTGAATATATCAATGATTAAGCCTAAATGAACACACTTAAACAAGCTAATTAGATAGATCTCAGATGTATTAAAATATAGTAATTAGATAATAACCCAGCTAAGCCTATCCTCTTGTGAACCGCATTAACAAAAAACTTTCTGAGATGAACTTACACTTATTGAATGGATTTGGCCCCAGTTGCAAATATACATAGTAACAATGATATGCAATCTGAAACCGAAAAGTCAATGTATACATTAGAATCTTGTATGCTGCAAAAGAAGCCATCAGGGCTAGTGAAAATTACAAGTGAACCCAGCAAACAACATAAAACTTACCACAAAGTAAGGATGCGCTATAATGCTCTCTCAAGCAGTTTTGTCACCCCTAACCCGTTTGCATCAACGCATTCAATAGTCTGCACCATTATAGACAATAATATTGATGGCAAATGATTTATGCGTGCAACGGGTCAAAATCATAGTCACATGGATCGCGGATCGCTCCGGTACGGGATTGCGGTACGGGATCGCGGTTCGCTAATTCCCAAAATTCGGTACGACTGGGGGTAGGCTCATTCCGGTTCGCTTCGGTACGATGTACCCTATATTTCGGTTCGGTGTACCATACAAGTTGGTACGGAATATTTACCTTTGTAAGAATATGGTTTTTTGTGTATGGATAAAAGTTCAAAAGATTAGATTATATAAACCCACGAGCATGTAACATTTTTATTTTAAAGTACTATAAATTAAGACAATTATCTTTCATTATCATGTAAGTAGGCTATAACAAAAACAATATTTAAAATGAAAGTAAATGACATTATTTTATATTCTACGGTGATTTTATTATTATGGCTATATAACATTAAACATGTTAAAGTAAGGGGGCTAAAATGAAAATTCAATCAAGATAAGGGTTTTAATATGAATAATATGGTGGGGTCAAGCTGGAGTTGTCTTCCCCAAAAAGCTCTACACATCTCCCCCGATCCTGTGACAAAAATCTTCGTTCCCAAAAATCTTCGTTAAAAGGATGGAGATATCTTTATGAACTATGCTGGAACACGTTTCAAAGCCATATAATTTACCGATTTTTGCATTGTTGGATCGCGATCCGGTGACAAACGGAACGGTATCAATTACCGATTGGGAACGAAGATTTTCCGATCCAGGTCGCGATCCCCAGCGATCCGGATCGCAACCGTACCGCGATCTGGTACGCCCGATCCAGATCGAAATTCGCTGCAGGTTGGGCGATCCATGTGACTATGGTCAAAATAGATCATTATTATTTGGTATGGGTTGAAATTGGCCGAGTCTACTATAGTTGACACGAGAATCACTATAACAGATCACATACACTATATTTGTCCACCACAGATGAGATACAATACTTCAATCAGCGGCTACATTATTTGAACAAAAAAGCTCATGTTAAAGAGGCTACATTTAATGAAGTTGAGCCAAATGTACCTGTACATATACTCACATAGATACTTCTATCTTTAACTGTAAGAGCACAATTTTGTATAAAACATAAACCTTATCGAGATAATACACACTTACTTCATAACTCATACTTAGTATTTTCCAAGCATGATTATATACAAAATTCACACATTAAATCACTTGGGTCAAACTGAACTTAATAAATTCGATAATTATATGTACAATGTAGAGTGCCTTATGGAAGTAAAAATTATTTGGCATTGTGAATCTCCTTATGATATCAAAGAACAAACTAAAGGTACAATCTCAAACAGAGTTGAATCGTATGATTCACCATCATTGAAAGAAGAAAAAAAAAGTTAATGTCATATTAATCACGTAATGAAATATCGGAGCCCTATAGATCTGGTCCAAAGTTTTTTTTTTCAATTTAGTATATCAGTGGAAAATAATCCTTGAAAGGAGTCATGCTATGAGCAATGTTCTCCTGCTACCCATCTACAACATATTTTAATTTATTTAATGCAACTTTTTCCAAATCAAACTTCGAAGCATCTTTAACCCTTAATAATATACGTATGAGTTCTCGGATACAAACACATAACCAATTATTTTCAGCGATTAACTTCATAAACAAACTCAAAACCAGATATAAGTGAATCGACCAACATAAATGTGAACCGTATGATCCATACTTAAATCAAGAGATCAAATGATCTTATATAAAGATTGCGGTACCTGGATCCACTGCAAGTCTTCTGAATCGGTTGTACCCGTTTGGTGATAGGTAACGGAAGAGAGGCCGATAAAGTTTAAGTTTGGGAATGAACAGATAGAGAGGGTATTTTGATTTTTGGGGAAATTAAGGGAGGGAATGATTGAATTTTTGGCAGCGATCACAGTAAGTTTAGAGAAAAATATTGGGCACATGAAATTGAATTTGGTCTTATTTAATTTAGATATAAATAAAATTATAAAAATCTATACCATACATGTTAGTTGTTATATTATCCAAAAAAAGTGATGTTAGACCAACTAGTAAAATTAAAATAATTTCGTTTTCCGTATTATTTTAATTTAATTACATACTCCGTAAAAGATTAATATTTAATAACCATAACTTATGGATTTTTATTTATTTCCCACAACAACAATAATAATAATAATTACCCACATTTAAGTTATTGGACTAGCTAGTGTTATTATTTCTCCGGTGCAAACGTCCTTATGAAATGTGAAAGAGCGAAGTTGAGTGAAATTGGTGTGGATTCAATCCCAACCCCTCACGATATTACGGACGGTTGAACATTATCTGAGTTGTGGTTTCATGGGAAGGGTTACATTGAATCCAAATGATCACGGGTTTTGTGAATAACAAATAATATGAATCATCTAATTTTAAAGATAGTGATATATCCATCATAATTTTTGATAAATCTTCCATAACTGTGCATTATTTTTGTGTAGATTGCAAGCTTTCCATGCACAAATTTGGTTGATTCATCGAAAAGTATGGTAGATATATAATCACCCAATTTTAAATGACGATTATATTGTATTAGTAACAAAAAGATGCACAAATATGTAATATGTGTAAATAATTTACCAAAAAAATTATTCGAATGTAACAATTTGATAAAACTGAAAAAACTTGTAATTGTGTCGGTTATTCAAACCGTTCCTAATACATAAGTATTTGGAACAACTTTTAAAACCGTTATAAATATATAGGTATTTAGATTAGCGTCTAAAAACCATCCTAAATACCATGGGTATTTGGCACGTGATTTTGCAACTGTTCCAAATACATAATGGAATATATGACATTATCCTAAGTTTAATAATGGAATATATGATATATGACATTACCAATATCACATATGCCACTATTAAACTTAGGATAAAATTAATTCATTATTTTGGAATATATGACATTATCCTAAGTTTAATAATGAAATATATGATATATGACATTACCAATATCACACATGCCACTATTAAACTTAGGATAAAATTAATTCATCATCCGGAATCTATGACATTATCCTATGTTTAATAATGCGATATATTACCAATATCACATATGCCACTATTAAACTTAGGATAAAATTAATTCATCATTTGAGCATATATGACTTTATCATAAGTTTAATAATGGAATATATGATATATGAAATTATTAATATCACACATGCCACTATTAAACTTAGGATAAAATTAATTCATCGTTTGGGCATATATGCCATTATCCTATGTTTAATAATGGAATATATGATGTATGATATTACCAATATCACACATGCCACTATTAAACTTGGGATACAATTAATTCATCATTTTGGAATATATGCCATTATCCTAAGTTTAATAATGGAATATATGATATATGACATTACCAATATCACACATACCACCATTAAACTTAGGATAAAATTAATTCATCATTTTGGAATATATGACATTATCTTAAGTTTAATAATGCAATATATGATATATGATGTAATCTAATAGGACCCTTGTCAGGTATGTCCTATTATAACACATTATATAGGACACTTATTCGTTGATGTCCTACTATAATAGACTCTAATAGGAAATACAATATATACGTCCTATTACATTAATGTTTATAGGACGTTTATTTGTTAGGTCGTATTACGATGTAATACAAATGGACACTTTGATATAAACTTCTTATAATATTACAAGTTATTTGACACTTATATATTTTGGTCGTAACATGAAGCAAGTTATATGTTGGATCAAATTTATATGAAACTTATAAATTTGTATGTAATTTTGTATGACTTTGATTACTATTTGCACACTTATGTATCTTACGAAATTTTTATATTTTACTTCTATATCATAAATTTTGTTTTACTATATACGCGTGCTAAAAGATAACGCTTTTATATAAAAAAAATGTTTTTCATTCTCCTAAATTTTTGAATCTATCTGGTTCCCCTCTAATTGCTTGAAATCTACCGCCCAAAATCCAATTCACTCTTCAGTCTTCAAAAGTTCATCCCTAATTTATTTCTCCATCGCCTGCTGTTTAATATTCCTTTGTTTTTCGGTTAAGTGGTGTGATCTCTCCTTTATTATACTATTATTACTTATCTCTTCCAAACAAGGATTAATGGAATGGATCCTCTTATTACCAATTACGGAAACACTTCTCGAGTGCTTAAGTTCTGCGATTTATTAGTTTTCAGGTAAAACAATTTCGATTCTTATTGAAATAGTTTGATGATAATTGATTTTTTATGTTTAAGCCCTAATTTTTGACTGAATCCCACTTTGGCGTGATTATATTACGAGATGAAATTTGAAAGAGGATCCATTCTTGATATTCGATTGAATCGTAGTGGTTTTTCTTGGTTTTTTTTTATGGGTTAAGTTCATGTAATAGATTTTTAAGTAATATTTGTTGTAGTTTTCATTATTTTTGGTGTGCCCACCAAGTGTTCGATGAAATGACTATGCAAACCGTGTAGAGGCATCCATCTACATATGCCATATACCGCCTCACTCTAAACACTATCCGCTAAAACATCATGGGATATGGTATACTACCCATTGTCTGATGGAATTTCATGTTAAAATGTGCCTCCCAGTGTAAATTTATGTATATGTTCAGGGTATTCGAATAAAAAATATTTGTTCATGTGATTATGCGGTTTCCAGGTCCTTGGCCATTTTCATTATGAAAATTCAAACATGTTAAGGGATTATTCTGACCTGCATAAAAAAATAGATATATCATAGTTGTGTTGTTATTTTATCTAATGGAGTAATATTGAAAATGGTCTCTATGCGTTATTAATGATATATTATGCGGTTATGGAGTTCACTCCTCGTGTGAACTACAGGTTGGTTACAGTCATTATGGCTCTTGCTCCTACCGTTGCAATTCTGAATGTTGTCAGGACTACTGGTGTATTGGATTGATCTTTTTCAGATAATTGGTTGTGTGCAGTGATGTATGACAACTTACTTCTCCCATTACATGTAATTCAATTATTTTATTTAATCATATAATTTTGATTGTAATTATATGACATACATCAGCGTAAATCACTTGAATATTTATATAAATTGTTTTGTCGTAGCTGCCAACGAGCTATTGCATTGAACATGGAAGATGGGGCGTTGCACCTATTCCGATCATCATTTACAATTATAGGATATTAGGATAGGAAGTATGGTGAATATATCAATTTTACTCAACTTTCGTATTTATTGATAATTATATTTTTGGGCCACTATTGTTGTAGTTATTCTAGGGGCTATTGTAGAGCATGTTTATCAACAACATTTGATCATACTTTCCTAGAAGATTCAAATTGCAATAGGTTTGCGATTGATGTTTGATAGTATCTCATTTTTAGGTTGTTACTTATCTCGGGATCTTAGAGTTTTTACAATTGCATCCAATGAGTATATATGGTGATTGGTGCCTCATAACTCAAGTTTCGTTAACTTTAGTCTCAATTACTTATTAATGTAAAACTTAGCATTATAGTACAGTTTCTATTACATATATGCTACATGTAGGATCTTATGGTGAAGGTGATATCATAAGGAACAGGGAAGAGGAGTGATATGGAACGTTATCCCCTCAAAGCCAAGGATTTTGCATTAGGAGATGTAGGTATGCTCCATGACCTGACTGAACGGTCGTCACAATTCTTTTATACATATTTGTTTAGGTTTTTACATAGGTCAAACAGGTTCTCGGATATGACATGTCAATTTACTACGTTTTTCCATTGAATTAATGAAGTTGAATATTGTAATAGCTACATGTTAATGCAACAAACACACAAGGTTTCTAACTTTTAAGACTGGACTTCAAAGTTTATTACACCTGTCATATGGGCGGGTTTGGTAATGGTTTAATTTCATAATCAGTTTTGTCATGTTTACTATATAAAGGTATAATGTTCCGATGTTTTTCTCATTGATTTGGCTAGGAACATGCTAATCTACTCGTGTGGATCCGCTTAATGTTTATTACATCATAACTTTTTACGTACAATACATAAATGAGGGTTACAATTTTATTTTATTTAATGAGAAATTATAAAATTATGCTCATGTTAAGTTATGTCTAACCTTCTATAAACGGTATGTTTATCTAGCGAAAAGTCTTTACAAAAAATTACAATAAATCTCTCCATATATGTATGTATCTGTGAATTGTGATGATGAAAAGTTCCATTCAATCTTTTTTTAGTAGTCTATATTTTCTATTACACTAGTTATAAATGTTGTTGCTGAGCTGTTCCTTAACCCAATGATATGCAGGGGTGAGATTGATGTTCAAGATATAAATTGTAGAGGTCATATATATAGGGGCTAAATACGTTAAAGCTTTTGGATCTCTTGTGGGTCAATTGGGTTTGCAATTTAACGTTTACAGTGGATTGCCTGAGGTTGGTAATGTATCTATTGTTATTTCTTCATTACATGCTTTTACTCTTTATTTATTTCTTGCTTTGTTTTGTTAGTATAATTATTATTATTATAATTTCGTTAAGTTGTATGAGCAGCAGCAGAGGAGAGTCCATCCATCTAGACTTGTATTCAGTCATTACCAATGCTTGTAGTGACCTACTGTGTTTTAATGATATTGTCAAGCAAAAGAAACATCTTCAGCATAATCTTGTAATAAATCCTTATAGTCTATATACTGGTATTAGTTATTGTGCAAGTCATACTGGTTGTTCTCATTGGACTTATGAATTGTTGTATGTCATATAGTAATATTAGGCATTATTAGCTATTCTGTATGTTGGTTTTACCCGTTTATAATCTCATATGTTAGCAAGTCATATCAGTTGTTCATGTGTGTGTCTGTGTTTTTTTAATTTTGTAGGTAAAAACGTTGAAAGATGAACTTGAGGAGCAAATCGGATAAGTGACTCAATGTTAAGAGTGGGATCGATCGACAAAGGACCATATGCACACTATTAACTTTTGAATGATTGTAATGGGTTTAAACATTAAGACCATGTAATATGTATGAGGGTTTTAAGACTTTTAGTAACTGTGTGTTTCGTTGCTTTGGATTGATGTTTTATCATATTCATTTTGGACTTTTGAATCTTGATAATAGTTATTGATAAGTAATGGTATTAGGTGATGTGAACTTATTTTTCCAGATTTATCACTGAATATTTTGACATTGTGAATTATTTCGGATACCTGAAATTTCGGATTTCGGATAGCGGATTTCGGATAGCGAATTACAAAATGTCACATAAACAAAAAATTCAAGTGGCCATTGGATGAACAATAGTCACACAAAATACACGTTTATTTGACTTTAAAGAGTATAGCGTCACACTTATTAACATTTGTGGCCACTTTTATCTTAATTTTATGTGACCAAATCCCAATATAAAACAATCGTTGTGTGACTAAATGTTACAAAATGCCACACAAACATGAAATTCAAGTGGCCATTAGATGAACAATAGTCACAAAAAATACACGTTTACTTGACTTTAAAGAGCATATGGTCACACTTATTAACACTTTTGGCCACTTTTGTCTTAATTTTATGTGACCAAATCCCAATATAAAACAATCGTTGTGTGACTAAATGTTACAAAACGCCACACAAACATAAAATTCAAGTGGCCATTAGGTGAACAATAGTCACACGAAATACACGTTTACTTGACTTTAAAGAGCATATGGTCACACTTATTAACACTTTTGGCAACTTTTGTCTTAATTTTATGTGACTAAACCCCAATATAAAACAATCGTTGTGTGACTAAATGTTACAAAACGCCACACAAACATAAAATTTAAGTGGCCTTTGGATAAACAATAGTCACACAAAATACACGTTTACTTAACTTTAAAAAGCATATGGTCACACTTATTAACACTTTTGGTCACCTTTGTCTTAATTTCATGTGACCAAATCCCAATATAAAACAATCGTTGTGTGACTAAATGTTACAAAACGTTACACAAACATAAAATTAAAGTGGCCATTGGATGAACAATAGTCACACAAAATACACGTTTACTTGACTTTATAAAGCATATGGTCATACTTATTAACACTTTTGGCCACGTTTGTCTTAATTTTATGTGACCAAACCTCAATATAAAACAATCTTTGTGTGACTAACTGTTACAAAACGTCACACAAACATAAAATTCAAGTGGTCATTGGATGAACAATAGTGACACAAAATACACGTTTACTTAACTTTAAAAATCACATGGTCACACATTTTATGGATTTGGTTACTCTTTTTAAATGGATACGGCCACTAACCAGCTAATGTAACCGTATGTACCCTATGGTCGCTCGACCTTTAGTCACACAAATGCTGAAAACGCAAGTGTGACTATATGCATATCGTCACACTTTTCTGGTGTAACGAAATCGCAGATTTGTACTAGTGTTTGGAAGAGAATCTTTGGATATACCTAACCTAGATATGGCTACTGCAGCACAGGCCTTTAAGATGGGGATCAATAAGGATTCTCCATTTTATGAGGATTTTGTGATGAATCCTTGCAGAAACCTTGATGAGGTCAGGAATAGAGCTATGAGGTTCATAAGGCTAGAAGAAGATGCTTTGATCCAGAAAAGCGTGGAAATTTTATCAACATATGATAGGCCCAACAGGAAATCAAAGTCATCCTCATACAGATCCAACAAGGACAAGTCTTATGCCAGAAATGAGGATCGTCGGATAATTGCAATTGGAGAGGATGACAAAGAATATCCTAGGCTAACTGATTATTGTTTTTCTGTTGACACTACAGGGATCTTGTGTGCTATGAAGGGTCTTGGAGATAAGGCGAGATGGCCAAAAAGAAATCATAAAGCCGTCACTTGGAAGGATAAGACTAAGTGGTGCGCATATCATAAGGATTTCGATCACGTGATTGAGGATTGCATACCCCTTAGAAAGGAAATCAGCCATCTGCTCAGCAAGGGATACTTGAAGGAGCTACTTGGAAGAAAGAAGGATCACGGCCAGGATCATGACAAGGCTCTGGATCCCAAAACTCAGAATAATCATAGGATCCCACACAGAGCAAGATCATCACCGTCGGACGCCAAATCAAGATCAATAGTGATCAACGGGAAGCGAAGGGTTGCTACACAACATCAATGAGATCTGCTACCAAGCCTCCATCAGCATGGCAATCAATGGAAAAAGGCATGGATATCTTGGTTACAATAAAATAAGGTATCAAAGAAGTGCGACTCCATTCTGAGGAGCCTAAGGTGGAAAAGGATAAGACGAATGTTATTGCGTGCTGATATGTTCAAGGAAGCAAGATTCCTGATCTTGGCAAACGTGGTGGTGGAATACAAATCTAGTTGGTAAATCATTACTCGTAAACGTGGCGGTATCCTGAAATATGAACAATGCTGCATAAGTTAAAGATTCTGAAAGGTCAGCAACTTTTTATCTATCACTTAAGTAGAAGTCTACTAGATGCTGATTCCAGGTACTCCTATCTTAAAAAATTTATGTTTGCATTGGTTATCTTGAAATACATCCTATGCATGATAAGATTAATCAATTATTATATATAAAAACCAGGAATGTCACTGTGAATAACTAAATGATCTCAGAAATTAGATGTTTATAATCCTATAATGAGATTGTAGAAATATGATAAAACTTTATGTTTTGAGTAAATTTTAATGGCGATCTTTAAAATAAAATATGGATACAATATGCTTAGTTAGGTTAAGATATGGTATTAAAATCACCTTAAAGGTATGACATGCAACAGGATATTGATTATAAATTTTAAAGTGCCAATAATGAAACGGATTACGAAACACCAATTGAAGGTTTAGGATTAACTAAGGATGTCGCTGTAAAACATATAGGTGCATGTTAGTTACTAATCATCATTGGAAATATACCCTAAGGATAGTTAGACTAGTTTTGTATTTGGATATGCTTTAAGATTCTGCAGGTAACTTCGGGATCTTCAACTGATGCTATGTTAGTGGTCTTGAGTTTGAGGATAATTGGACACATCAGGTTCTGGGGGCAAGTCAGGATCATAGATGTAATCGATTATTAGAATTTTTTGCAGAAGGATCATTGTTGTTGCGATATTTTTTAGGATCCTAAAGCATAAGCGAAACTGAAGGATATGCACGGAAGAATCTGCAGAAACTATCCTGGGGGCATACATGGAGACGTTCAGAACCGATGCATCCAATTATCTATCTGTGATCAATGTTTGATTGGCGTGGGTGTTGGAAAATGGGGGCATGTTAATGGAGAACTACTTTCAAGATCCTAAAATGCTATTCACCTAAAACTCTATCGTGTGTAAGTTGAGTATTTATATTCAACATAAAAAGGTACCCCTATGATCCTTAACTTTTCATTAATTTTTATACTCTTTACTATATATGTATGTCTGTATCATAATTATATACGCATGAAAATCTTTCATAATTATTATTTTCATTCGAATCTTACACTGACTTAAGCATCGGATGAGTGTTAGGCAAACTAACACCTACCTTTACCCAAGATCCTGTGTTTTTTGTAGTTCATGCATCTAAGGATCATGGAATGAAGATTAGGGGTTGGCTACCTCTCCTCCGTTAAGAATCCCAGCGATTCTCTAAGGTTTAGAGGTTTGCTGACGCATAAACACCTCTCTAAGAATTTGGGTTTATACACCTCGCCGGGTGTGCACGATGTTTGATTATAGTGCCATGGTTAGGGAATCGGTGATGCCTCTGGTACCCGACAACTTCATTTCCGTTGGCCTATAAATCAAACTCTTCCGATTGTCAGTACTGAGTGCACTAGGTGCCGACCCAAGGTTTGTGTCGTTTTCACGTCACTCTAAGGTTTGTAATGTTTTCACATTACCTAAGGTTTTGGCGTATTCGCGTCACTAAGTACACAAGGCTTGTAATGTTTTTACATTATCTATGACGCAAGGTTTGTAATGTTTTCACATTACCAATTGGTTAGGCATATTCATGTCTCAAATGGCTTGGCCCACGAATCAAACGGTTGTAATGTTTTCACATTACCAAATGGTTTGGCATTTACATGTCACGAAAATTGATTTATCAAAAGTTTTCTTAAGATTTGTAATGTTTTACACATTACCAAAATATTTCTATTGGCGTAGGCCGTAAAAGATTCAAATGGTTGTAATATTATCATATTACCAAAATATTTTTCGAATTTAATCCAAAGATCACGATTGTTATAATGTTTTCACATTATTCAAAATTTGTGACATTTTCGAAAATAATTGCAATATTTTTTGCATTAAAAATCTTGACAGCTTTTAAGCCATTCTTAAAGATAAATAAAAATCATAATGTTTTGACATTATGAGAATAACTGGAATGTTTTTATGTTATCAGAATCATATAACAATGTTATATATCAGGATCATTGGATTATCCCAAGAGAGATCCTGATATCTTCTTTGAACGTATCAAGATTTATTTCAGGATCTTGAGATACAGGAATCTTGAGCCAAAGATCATAAAAATGATCTTAATATTTACAGGTTGTTCGAAAGACTTTGACACTATTGCGTCATCATAAAGTGTTAGTAATGTTTTCACGTTACTTTGGCAATCTTTGATGTTGTCATATTACATGATTTAATCATCATCGTTGATGGTTTTAAATATGCTTCTCAAGCTGAAGTATGTTTCAGGATCCTAAGAGATGGGAATCCTGAGTATGAAGTTATTTCAAGTTTTCTGAGGGAATCTCCTCGGAATCCTTGAGGTATAAGTAATATGAGTGTGTGATGGGGGAATCCTCCCATTATCTTGAAAGACCTACATATATGATCGGAATAAACATATACTGGGGGAATCTCCCCAATATCATAAAAACAGGTTACCTCTTGTACATCCTGAGGGAATCTCCTCAGGATCCTGGTCATAAGTATAAAACATATACATACTAGGGGAATCTCTCCAGTATCTTGAAGACAGGGGATATATAAATCCTAATTTTATTGGTAGCCTTGGTTTCTTTGGCTTCCTTCCTCTTTGAGTATCTTGAATAACTTTTCAAGATTCTGACATTACTTAGGAATTTTACGATTGAAAGATAGTCGGAGATTTCATCACTTCTTGGAAAGTAAAATTTGCGGAAATGTAAAACACGGGTTGCCTCCCGAGAAGCGCTCTTTTAAAGTCGAGAGCTAGACTTAGCCATTTCTTCAGATGATGATGCTGGATGCGTCCCTGGTGCTGGATTGGTTACCGTGGTTCCTTGGTAAGCTGTAGCGTGGAGGGAAGTATAGGAGGAATTGCTTTATCATGTCAGCAATTAGGGTTGGTGGGTTGGTAGATTCCATTATGAAGCTTTTGAAGTGATCAGTGGCCAATCGGTCGAGGATTGCCATCCCGTAGCTGATGCATCTAACTGACCATGTGACTGGTCCATTAGGGTCAATTCTGGTGCAGTTGTGAGTTTGAACAATCTCACGCTGGGGGTGGTTTCGACCTATTGAGGCGATTAGGGCCATGAACTGAGTTTTCACTTCTTCAAAGTCACTAGCCAAAGGGTCTCCTCCAATGGATATGGTTGCTTGGCATACTTTCCTGATGAGTTGATGTTGCTCGCGGTTAAAGGGGAAGTCCATGTCTGTGAAGACATAGATTAACTTGCTGAATATTTCGCGATATCCATCACGATAAACATTAAGCTCTATATCTTCTTCAGTGTACATTCCGCGAAGTGTAGTTGTCACATAAGTTGCCAGGTTGATTTGTGACAAATGCGGAATGAATCTTGGTACTTCTTGAGTTTCTTTTTCATATACTGAGTGGTTTAGTTCATCAATTATCAGCTCAACTTGATGATCAATGGTGGAGTGAATGACTATCCTGTAGTTTTCTGAAGCTGTGAGGTGTTCTCCAGTCTCGATGAGATCTAGAAGGGTTCTAAGATCTCCCACCATTCTGATATCAACATAATTCTGCGGGTTTCCTGTAGCTCTTTCCAGATGGGTTCTCATTGATGCTAGTGTAGCCTTTTGACTTGATGAGTAAGGAAAAGCTGATCCGGCTAGGGCACAATATACTTTTTGGTATATTTGCCTCTGGTTGCTGCAGAATTCGACTTCTCCTATCGGGTAGTGGGGTCTTTCTGGCTGTTGAGCTTTTCTTGTAATTTGAACTTGAAGGGAATCTGATAGTTCTTGGATATGTCTGCGTAGAGTGCGAGATTCCTGCACTCCAAAGCAGGCGATGAATGAATCGTATTCTCGTTCAATCTCCCTTATCGGGTGTCTCTGGGCGGTGGTGTAGTCATTTGTTGATTCTCTGATAGCCTCTACGATGATGCGGACATCGTCGTATTCATCAATCAAGTCAATCAACTCTTGGTGAGTATCTATGAGGGGGACTCGTATTATCTCAGTTGAGGAGGTAGGAGAATTTGCTGGAGCAGGGGGAGTTGTTGGAATAGAGCGTTTATCAACAATGACGTTGATGTATCACAAAAAGTCACGTTTTTACATGCATTAATTGTCCCATATTTAGCTCTTTTCTAACAAATACATCTTAAAATCATCATTATTCATTAACTTTTGTTAGAAAGGTATAAACTTGTCGGTCTTTTGAAAATCAAGCAAAAAGGGCAGAAAACTGACCTAAATAGGCACTATTCTGAGCCTAACCCTAATAATAGTCTTATTTTGTAAACTTCATACCAGAGCCTCATAATAGTCTTATTTTGTAGCTATGAAGATTACGAGAACGTGGATATAAGGATTGCTCAGAACGGATCAAGGACGAGAAAGTTATGCAAGTTACAGCGCAGCCGAAAGCTACAAAACGTATTCTGAACACGCCCAGGCCCCACACATCCAATTTCTACCAAATTGGCATCATTAGAAGCGTAACGGAATTACGAAGCCGTAGGCGAAAGAATCAAGTCAAACGGATGCGAAACGAAGAAGATACGGCCTTCCGAAGATGCGAGAAAAGTCGGAAAAATCACACGGCTTAGCACACGGCCACCACCAAGCTGTGTACGGCCTTGATGTGACCGTGTACGGCCCTAAACAGGCCGTGTACGGCCCTGTTTAGGCCGTGTACGGCCTCATTTGCTCTCACACGGCCTCCTTCGTGCTTTGTTGGCTTGTACGTGTGCTTGTGGACTTGTATTCTTGGATCCAAGGCTTGCCTATAAATAGAGAGCTCATTCAACCTCATTTCACACACCATTCTTCATAGAATTCTCTCACTTTCTCTCTCACACACATTCTCTCTCTAGCACTACTCTTAGGAGTTAGAGGAGAATTAGATTAGGTTAGCTTCTCTCTCTAGTTTCTCTCTCTAGAGAACTAGAGAGATGTAGGCACGGTTCGAGTGGGGAAGATAGCTGTAGCTTGGGAATTTTATTGTATTGAAGTTTTCAAGATTCTAGCTTGTACTACTTAGTGTTACGCTGCTTAAATACTGGTTATTACTTATTCCTTTTCTTACGGTTATTATGTTTTGTTTGCATGATATCTTTGTTTGTGTTGCGAATATTGCCAAGCTATTTACGTAGTTTAATACTGTGATTGTTGAAATGTAGATATTAGGATTATGGATGATATTTAATTCATTGGGGTATTCATTATGAAATAACGGAAGTAACGTTATACGGCTTTCATTTGTATAGCGCCGGAATCATCACGAATGTGTGTAGTACGGAACGTGGAAGCTATGAAAGTCGTGGGCACAATCCGTTATGGAATAATATTCCCAGTATTATGATTGGTGATTGTTTTGCTGTGTATCTGGTTGAGTTTTACATGAATATAGACTTAATAAAGTGTCCACCCTTTCCAGTCTTTCACGTGACTATTGCCTTAGGATAGGATCTGATCAACCCTAATACTACGTAGATATAGTTATCTCATATTACAGTATGAAGCTATGAATATTCCGTAAAACGGCACAGTACTTCGTATAGCGTTGGAAACACCTCGTGTGAAGTACAAATACGTGGAAGCTAAGGAACTGCCGTAGGTTTATTTCATCGTGGAATACCTAGAAGTCACCCTTTTAGAATATGGGTCTAGGAACAATAAAGCTGTGGAAATGCTCGCTGCACCATACACCATTAGTACACCAAGGTTCAAATACAGCTGTGGAAATGCTCGCTGCACCGTACACCATTAGTACACCAAGGTTAACATACATCTGTGGAACTACTTTAACGTACAGTACAGCGTTAGTATGCCTTGAGTCTGGAACACTGTGGATATGCCAAATGCACTGTACACCGTGAGTATACCTTGAGTCCGGAACACTGTGGATATGCCAATTGCACTGTACACCGTGAGTATTCCTAGGGATGAACGCCTGATAGCAAATGAGGGTCTAATTCATGACGGAGTTAATTATGCTTAAACCAGTAATAAATGAGTTTTGAAAAGAAAGCAAGTATTCGGCTGTAATACAAGATGCTTAAACCGCTTAACTCAACATAACCGACAGCTCAACGTATACAGCATACAATTAGTACTTACCTAGATAAACTCAGATAGATTTAGGTGTTAAGAAAAGTCAGATAGAAAATTGCAGTTTGTTACCTTATGCCTACACCCAGGATATATCATCCGTAGAGGTCGCTTAGTCTTACAAGGCAAGTGAGGGGGGTTTGAACAACCTGTTTCTGATCAGCATCAGGATAACCTAGGATTCAGTGACATATGCTTTTAGGCTTTTAGACTAAAACGTAGGGTCCTAGTGTTTACACCGACTGTCCATCTGATGATTTGCCCAAGGTAGTCTCCAATCATCTGTCTAATGAATATCATCCAGAAACCCTAATTATCGAAGTTTCAGCAATCACGCTCTACCTGTTGCCTACTCTCTTTTTAATTTACTTGTTTTATTTAGTATTAGTTTAGATAACCAACCAAAACCTACCTACTTTTATAAACCCATTCTATCAGAAAGCTCATTTACGGTAAGTCCCTTTTGGTTCCATTCGCTCCAATTTTAAGAACGACACTCGAGTTATACTTACTGCTTACTCCCCAAAAGTAGGTAGTACTTATAGTTTGAGCCCCAGCTCATATAAATTTAAAACCTAACACGTTCACACGTTGTTGCGTCGTTGCCTGCACGACCGCCGTGCCAACCCCCCTTGGAAAACGACCGCGGCTGTGTCAGCACTCTGACGGCGCAACAGGTTTTTGGCACCGCTGCCGGGGATCGGTTGAGCGTAGTGAACTTTAAGATTACCGTAGATAGTTGACTTTTAGGAGACCCTTCCTTAAGATTTTCATTACTTTAGGAAGTTATCTGCTTTAGTAGTTAGTTAATTTAGAAAATACAAAAAAAAAAAAAAAAAAATTATTAGAAAACCCTAGAAAACCCTAATTCTCCTTCCAATCTTATTTCTCCCATGGATGAGATAACGATCATGGACGATGCGGAATTCTTTGTGTCTTCCCATAAAGAGGTCTGTGTTAACCAGGAAGTTGAGATTGACGAATATTCATCCTTAGACCTAGGTTTTGATATATCTCAGCAGAAGATTCCACCTTCTGTCACTATTGAATTAAGTGGTCAACCCACACTTGACCCTGAGATTTTATCAATCTTATCTAGATATCCACATTACCTTAGACCTGCCACCTTACCAGAAGATGTTCCTTTCGGTATTGAAGTTTTCTTCTATCCACCAATGCCTTGGATGGATTTAAATGAGCGACTTCATTGCTTAGATGAATACTTCAGGTATGATCTTCCAGATATATTGCGAGCCTACCCCACTACTCTTTTCCAAAGTGTAGAAGTGGATGAGCGTCTCCAGTGTCCGGAGGATCCTGAACTAGAAACACCAACCTTACCCAACACTGAATCAACTAATAACCCACCAAAATCAAGTAATAAGTGTCACTTAGGAAACTTTCACAAGCCCAGTAGGAGAATAGATATCTGTGCTGATTTTCTTAGAAACCTTAAGATATCCGATTTTCCCTTTTCAACTGAGCAGAGGAAGACCTTTGTAGTGATTGATAGGATAATAACATGTCTACGTACTAATTAAGATCAAAAAGACGAGTTATCACTGAAATCAGAGTTAGACCTACTAATGGATCTAATAGCTAGCACCGAGTATCCATCTGTTTCACAGATTAAGATTAATCGTTATGTTGCTGCCCTGATTGACGAGCTCGAATTTTGGATTGAAAGAGCCCCTATCACTTATACTTTGATTTCATGCGTTAAACTGTTCTTTGTTGATCCTGCCACTTATCTGATTAATGAACTGAGATCAATTTTCCCTGATTCTACTGAGGAAGCCATGGATTCTGCTTTCTTCCAAAAGAGAAAAGGAATCCATGTTAAGCTTACTCAGTTGTTACTAACATCTAAATTCCCTTTTACTGAGCAACAAAGGATCTACATCAGAGAGATTTCACAAGTAGTTCACTCTACTACTGGAAACCCTGATTCAAAAGAAGAAAAGGAATTTCAGCATGTTATCGGAGAATTGCTCTTTGATCTATGTTTTATAGACACATGATTCAGGGATGGTATTTCGAATCCGAGGAAGGTAAGACGAGCATTTAACCAATTCATTGATGCGTTACTAGCATTAGGTCAAGAAGAAAAAGAATTCCTACGAGAATTTGAGCGTTATTATATGAATCCCGCTGACCTAATTCATAGTATCATTAAAGCGCTTCAAGGTACGTTCATTCTTCGCCACACTTTCTCGCATGCTTCAGGATTATCTGAAAGTGCTGTCACAAGCACTAACAGATAAATGGTGATGGTCTGATGTAAATAGGTTTGAATATTTTGTTAATTAGGACAAAAATAATTTTAATTAGATTTTCTTTTAATTTACTTTTATAAAAACAAAGAAAAACGTTCTTTAAAGTTTAAACGCGTAAGTTTTTAAATGAATTTTCACGAACAGTCCAAACGTTTCAAAAATTTGACAAAGTTTTTATTTAAATTTTGGAGAATTTTATTTGGATTGTTTTTGAATTTTAAAGAATACAAAAAGATTTAATAAACGTATTTAAAAACGAAAATGTTTTCGCATGTGAATTAATGTTACGTTTTTAATATACGAATTTAAATACGAAAGTTTCGTGCGTATTTTGGTTGATTTTCATAAAAAAATATATTTTAACTTTAAAAACCCAAGTATACGTTTCGTTTCGTTCGCATTTAAGTTAAAATTGCATATTAAAAATTCAATTTAAAAATGCATAAAGCAAAGGAAGCTTCTACCACTTTTTACAAAAAGTAAAAAGCAACTTCTTCTTCCTCTTTTCTTCTCAAAACCGTCACCACCATCTCCATTTCTCCATTTTTCCATCATTTTTCTTCAAATCAAGCTTCAAATCTTCCATATCTTCATCTCTTTTGCATCTAGATCATCTTTACATCAAGGTTGAGGTATGATTCTAACCTAAAACCATCATTTTGAATATTTTTATAAAGTTAGGGTTTATGCTTAGATCTTGGATTTTAATCATCAAGTTTCATGCTTTTTGCTTGCAAAGTGCTATATGCTTGATTATTAACATGTTTGCGGAAGTAATTTGAGGTTTCCATGGCTAGATTTGATGTTTTGATTTTGAGAGTTGACTTTTTGTTAGGGTTTTAGCAATTTTGACTTTCTTGAATGATAATTTGCTTATGATTGACTTTTCGGTGATTAATTGCGCTTAAAATGATTAGTTTACATAAGTAATTGATTGTTAAGAATTAGAGGATTAATTTAATTGCATGCTTATGAATTAAAGTAAGGCTTTTTATGCAAAATTATTTAAAAACCATTACTTTAACTAAAATCATTATTTTTAAATGGTATTTATTTAAACATTGTGTAATTTGCTTCATGAAAATGCAATTAAATATATTTGAAATAGCACCACTTTAATTAATAAAGTTAGTGAGATTTCGAATTAATTACCCTCTAATTAAAGTCTTATGCTTAACCAAAATGATGGATGGTAAATAAAATCGCTTTGCTTGCTTATTTTAATCAAAGTAAGGTAATTATATGATTTATGATCATGATGCTTGCTTGATTATTTGATTACGTAGCATGTTTAGAAATATTCATCTTTAAGTAATCTTAGAAAAATAGGAAAGCTACGGTTTTGTTTATTTGGATAAATTGCGGATTGATGATTGCGGTTTTTAGGGAATTCATAAAAATAATAATGGGATAATTGCAAAATCTAAAGCCTACATTTCGAATTTTTTCTGAAAATTTGGAATAAATATTATATTGTCCAATTATTGTTATATGATTTGTTTCCTTGTTTTTCTTAAACAGATGGACCCGATTCCACCTACTATTGCTTATTTGGCCAAGACTACACAAGAAAAGACTTTGATTCGGAAATGGCTGAAGAGGGCATTTGGAAGTAATCGATACATAGTTTGGGAAGACATGGGGAAACTTGGAATTAAGGATAGGTTGAGGAATTTGATAGGATACGAGGTTCAGGGACATAAGTTCGACTCTTGGATTCAGCTTTTTAGCATTCGTGAGCCCATATACCCCGAGGTTGTCACTGAGTTTCTGATGACATTTGAGCTTAACCCAGAGTTAGGAATTGGAGATGACAAGAAGATAACATTTAGATACCGAGGGAAGAGCCAGAGTGTCTCTATTTCGAGCTTAGCTAGGCACTTGGGATTGTATTCAGCGGATCAGATTAGCTCAGATTGGTTCTTACATAGTCATCAGACGATTCCTCATCATCCCGAGAGGAGCCATAGAGTCATTTGGAGTGAGCTGACGGGCACTCACTATACTTGTGGTGCCAAGTCCTCAGCTTTGATTCTACCTCAGTTACGTCTCCTACACAAGCTTATTGTTACATCTATTATGGGAAAGAAGGAGACCGGGCCGATAAATGGGGATGAGTTGTATATCGTTGATGCTATCATGAGCCGCCAGAATATCAATGTGGCTTGCATTATTGCTGAGAGGATGGCAAAGGAGAAGAACTTGGACCTGACGAAGCATGTTTTTATGGGAGCTTTCATCACCAGATTGTTGAGAGGGATGCGACTTTTGAAAAAGAGTCATGAGGCCGAGTATAGAGTGTCTTCCACTTCATTACCATGTGACTTGGACTACTGCAAGCAGATCCATTTGATCACTGAGGGTTCTGAGAGACAGTGTTACTGGAAGGACACTGATGAGCTTATCCCTGGATGTTTCATGACCAGGAAGAGGGTCAGAGAGGAGGATGATGAGACTCCGGTTTTTGATAGAGTGGATAGAGTACCGGCTGTGCCTAGGAGTACCAGGACACCAGTCAGGGATGCTGGAGTTGGGACATCAGGTCCCCGAGCTCAGATACGACATACAGATCCAGTCACTCCCTTGACTCAGTACTTCATATTGCACGCGTTGGCTGCCAACAACGCGCATCAGGCACTTATAGCTAGGGCTTTAGGTATTCCAGCTCCCGAGCCGCTCCTGTACGAGTGTGTGCCACTACCACCAGTTCCACCATCCACTACCATTCCACCATCCGTTACCATTCCACCACCTACTACCATACCACCATACATACCACCTACCACTACCATTCCACCCACACAGTCAGTCGAGCACTGTTTATCGGTTGATGCTACATTCCCACATCCTACTGTGTCAGCCCCGTAGAGCCCGTTCTTCTCAGCAGTCCGCAGGAGGAGAGGCTGTTGGTTCCTACCGACCAGATGTTGTTCATTTGGGCACTGATCCATTCACCTTATCAGAGTTTCAAGGATTGTTGGTATTAGACCCTATACCTTCTGATCAGCTTCCTACAGAGGAGATACTTAGGCACATCTACAGATCCAAGATGGAGCGAGAGGGGATGACTTTTGAGGATTTCAGACAGTTGGCATTAGATGATCCGATGAAGTTACCTGCTTGTTCCCTTAGAGATGTATTGATGCAGTATAGGCAGGTGAGGTCAGAGGAGCAGAGAGTCTCCAGTGGTCAGCAGTCAGTTGCCGGACCTTCCTCAGTTCCTCCACCGGTTCAGCCTTCTGTTCAGGATTCTGATCAGGGTTCTCCAGCACCCTAGATCTGTGCACCCATATCTACATACTTACTATTTCCTCTATTCCATACTTTTGACTTATTGTGTGGTTGTGAAACTTTACTTTGTTATACTTTTGGAACATGAACTATCAGACACAGTCTGTTTAGTTTCTTTATCTTTTAGTATTTAGTTATCAGTTATTTAGTTTACTTATTATGTTTTTATTTATGTTTTTCTTCTTAGTTAGAATAAGTGAATTGTGTTTGTGCAAATGAGAATTGAGGAAAGGAGATGCCAATCAGTCACGAATAAACCGCTTTCTGCATGGATTCAACCAAGGAATTTCAATCACCTGCAGAACGCCGCTTCTTTCTTAAAACCATCTCCCCGTCTCTATCGTAGGGAAGTTCCTTTCTTTTTGTCATGATTTTCACCATTACCACATATCCAAATATGCCTAAATTCTAAGTGTGGGATTCCATCCCACCAAATTTTTCAAAACACTTAAAATTGTTCCACTATTTCAAAACCTAAGTGTGGGATTTTTCCCGAAGAAAATCCTACGTCTTAGCAATGAACATTGAGGACAATGTTGTTTTAAGTGTGGGATACACGGTATATATATACCGCAAGTTTATATTTGCGTGTCCAAAGTAATACCTCCGTTTTAATTCAAATTTTTTCAAAAATTTTCGCAAAACCAACCCAAAAGGTTGAGATTTTTAATCACCAAAACATTCGAAAACCCAACCTCGACGATGTTCGACATCCATTCGGTTGATTTCGAATATTTTCAAAAGATTTTAGCCTCAGAATATTCTTTTAAAGAGATAAACTTTCTGTCAAAATAAATAAATTGCTTTGGAAAGTAAGATAAGGCAAAGATAAGAACGTATCTTAAACTGAAAATTGAGAAATCCTCTAGGCATCGCATGACTTGGTGCATATGACCCTTTGATTGTGAGGTACTTGAGCCTTTAATAAGCATTCACTTTTAATGCTTCACTTTCGTTTCTGAGTGTGCGCCGATGCATGTGTCTTTGAATTAGAACTTGCTCCTGAATGCGTTTCGAGACCATACCAATGAGTGCCGTACGCGGTATAGGTGCAATTAGAGGATCTTGGCATTTATTAGGATTAACCCATTTCTTTCATATCTTTTTAAGCCAACCCTTCCAACTTTCTCTCCAAGATTGTTGATGATCCGATTAGAAAACCTTTGCGCCTTAGCCATTTCATTTCTCTAAACCCTAAAACACTTCCCCACAACACAAACACTTTCCCACCAAACACCATTCCAGCTCGTGAATCTTCATAGATCATAAGTGAAGGACTGCTTGAGGTATCTTTCTATTGGTGTCTCATCTTCAAACATCTCTCTGTACCTATCAATAGTTTAAAGAAAGAAATCCAAAATGAAGATACGGTACAAAAGCGAAGTTATTACTCATCACGAAGATATTATCCGCCAAAGACAGTACGAAAAATTGGTACTTGTCAAAAGAGAAGTCAAAGATGTCTCACTATACGAAGGATCTCCAAGGTCATAAAAATAAGAAAAAAAAAAAAAAAAAAGCAAAGAAAAAAAAAGAAAAGAAAAGAAAAGCAGACCTTGGAGAGCTCCTAGAAGAAAAAAGACTACTCTCCAAAGAAGAAAAATCTATCAGAACTCAAAAGAAACATCAAAAGAAGAGATTATTCCTCTAAGAGATGAGTCTACTCTAGAAGTTATCTCAAGTGAAACTTGCTTTGATCTTTGAAAGCTCCGAGTCTGAAGTTCCAAAACCCTAAAACCATTGACCAAACTACCCCTATCCTTACCCACTTTACCCTTACTCACACAACCCACAAAAATGCCTTGGGATAATTAGCACCGTTCTCAAAGGAGTGGTGGAGATTCGATTCTCGACCAATCCTATGACGATAAGCACTGCATGACTGGCAATGAGCGATTTCGTTTCTATAGATTATAGGTAACCCGATACACTTTGAGTGAATTGAGTGACCCACTTGTGAGAATCGCCCAGTCATGTACATCTACGTCTCGAGAGTTGCAAAGTATGCCAACAAGGGTTGATCAATTTTATGTTTAAGTATAGTTAATTTTTGTTGATGCTTATTTTCCGAAAAGATTTATCTACTTTGAAGAAAGTGACTTTCTGCGGAAGATACTCTAAGCATCCAAAATAATTTTTCAAAAACTATTTTCCAAATGAGGTTTGCTTGAGGACAAGCAAAAGCTTAAGTGTGGGATATTTGATGTATCGCAAAAAGTCACGTTTTTACATGCATTAATTGTCCCATATTTAGCTCTTTTCTAACAAATACATCTTAAAACCATTAACTTTTGTTAGAAAGGTATAAACTTGTCGGTCTTTTGAAAATCAAGCAAAAAGGGCAGAAAACTGACCTAAATAGGCACTATTCTGAGCCTAACCCTAATTCTACTGTAAACTTCATACCAGAGCCTCATAATAGTCTTATTTTGTAGCTATGAAGATTACGAGAACGTGGATATAAGGATTGCTCAGAACGGATCAAGGACGAGAAAGTTATGCAAGTTACAGCGCAGCCGAAAGCTACAAAACGTATTCTGAACACTCCCGGGCCCCACACATCCAATTTCTACCAAATTGGCATCATTAGAAGCGTAACGGAATTACAAAGCCGTAGGCGAAAGAATCAAGTCAAACGGATGCGAAACGAAGAAGATACGGCCTTCCGAAGATGAGAGAAAAGTCGGAAAAATCACAAGGCCTAGCACACGGCCACCACCAAGCCGTGTACGGCCTTGATGTGACCGTGTACGTCCCTAAACAGGCCGTGTACGGCCCTGTTTAGGCCGTGTATGGCCTCATTTGCTCTCACACGGCCTCCTTCTTGCTTCGTTGGCTTGTACGTGTGCTTGTGGACTTGTACTCTTGGATCCAAGGCTTGCCTATAAATAGAGAGCTCATTCAACATCATTTCACACACCATTCTTCAGAGAATTCTCTCACTTTCTCTCTCACACACATTCTCTCTCTAGCACTACTCTTAGGAGTTAGAGGAGAATTAGATTAGGTTAGCTTCTCTCTCTAGTTTCTCTCTCTAGAGAACTAGAGAGATGTAGGCACGGTTCGAGTGGGGAAGATAGCTGTAGCTTGAAAATTTTATTGTATTGAAGTTTTCAAGATTCTAGCTTGTACTACTCAGTGTTACGCTGATTAAATACTGGTTATTACTTATTCCTTTACTTACGGTTATTATGTTTTGTTTGCATGATATCTTTGTTTGTGTTGCGAATATTGCCATGCTATTTACGTAGTTTAATACTGTGATTGTTGAAATGTAGATATTAGGATTATGGATGATATTTAATTCATTGGGGTATTCATTATGAAATAATGGAAGTAACGTTATACGGCTTTCATTTGTATAGCGCCGGAATCATCACGAATGTGTGTAGTACGGAACGTGGAAGCTATGAAAGTCGTGGGTACAATCCGTTATGGAAAAGTATTCCCAGTATTATGATTGGTGATTGTTTTGCTGTGTATCTGGTTGAGTTTTACATGAATATAGACTTAATAAAGTGTCCACCCTTTCCAGTCTTTCACGTGACTATTGCCTTAGGATAGGATCTGATCAACCCTAATACTACGTAGATATAGTTATCTCATATTACAGTATGAAGCTATGAATATTCCGTAAAACGGCACAGTACTTCGTATAACGTTGGAAACACCTCGTGTGGAGTACAAATACGTGGAAGCTAAGGAACTGCCGTAGGTTTATTTCATCGTGGAATACCTAGAAGTCACCCTTTTAGAATATGGGTCTAGGAACAATAAAGCTGTGGAAATGCTCGCTGCACCGTACACCGTTAGTACACCAAGGTTCAAATACAGCTGTGGAAATGATCGCTGCACCGTACACCGTTAGTACACCAAGGTTAACATACAGCTGTGGAACTACTTTAACGTACAGTACACCGTTAGTATCCCTTGAGTCTGGAACACTGTGGATATGCCAAATGCACTGTACACCGTGAGTATACTTTGAGTCCGGAACACTGTGGATATGCCAATTGCACTGTACACCGTGAGTATTCCTAGGGATGAACGCCTGATAGCAAAGGAGGGTCTAATTCATGACGGAGTTAATTATGCTTAAACCAGTAATAAATGAGTTTTGAAAAGAAAGCAAGTATTCGGCTGTAATACAAGATGCTTAAACCGCTTAACTCAACGTAACCGACAGCTCAACGTATACAGCATACAATTAGTACTTACCTAGATAAACTCAGATAGATTTAGGTGTTAAGAAAGGTCAGATAGAAAATTGCAGTTTGTTACCTTATGCCTACACCCAGGATATATCATCCGTAGAGGTCGCTTAGTCTTACAAGGCAAGTGAGGGGGGTTTGAACAACCTGTTTCTGATCAGCATCAGGATAACCTAGGATTCAGTGACATATGCTTTTAGGCTTTTAGACTAAAACGTAGGGTCCTAGTGTTTACACCGACTGTCCGTCTGATGATTTGCCCAAGGTAGTCTCCAATCATCTGTCTAATGAATATCATCCAGAAACCCTAATTATCGAAGTTTCAGCAATCATGCTCTACCTGTTGCCTACTCTCTTTTTAATTTACTTGTTTTATTTAGTATTAGTTTAGATAACCAACCAAAACCTACTTACTTTTATAAACCCATCCTATCAGAAAGCTCATTTACGGTAAGTCCCTTTTGGTTCCATTCGCTCCAATTTTAAGAACGACACTCGAGTTATACTTACTGCTTACTCCCCAAAAGTAGGTAGTACTTATAGTTTGAGCCCCAGCTCATATAAATTTAAAACCTAACACGTTCACACGTTGTTGCGTCGTTGCCTACAGGACCGCCGTGCCAACCCCCTTGGAAAACGACCGTGGCTGTGTCAGCACTCTGACGGCGCAAACGTCGATACAATTGTCGTCATCATTGTTTCCGCTTTCAGAATCTTCATCACGCGAATCTGGAAATTGGTGGAATTCTTCATCTGAAGGTGTGTTATTGAAAGGTTAGGAACTGTCGACTTCGATGGTCCTGACTTCCGTGATTGAATCTTGAAGGTTTTCTTTAATAAAGCCACCTGTTTGAGTTGCCTTATATGCAGCGATTCTTTGTAGGAGTTTAGCGTATATGTCCGGGGTGCTTGATGATCGGAGTTCTTCTTCAAAAGTATCTATTTCTCGGAGTCGGGTTCGGGTGAAAGGTTTCGAGGGATCAAGATGAGAGTCAAGCATGGTCTCCATTCTCTTGAGATGAGTGGATCTAAAGTGTTGACGAACGGATTCATAATCAACGGATTCGTCTGATGAGTTGATGTCTTCGGAGCATTGTATTCTTTTGACTTCAGCCATTTGTGGTGAATCCTCATCTTCCACCATTTCTTCATATCTTTCCTCTTCTTCCTCGGTTTCTTCTTCCATTTCTTCCTCTTCCTCTTCAGTTTCTTCTTCTTCCTCAGTGGGTTCTTCTTCATCTTTTTCAGGTTCAGATTCTTCCTCCTCAGATTCTTCGTCTTCCTCTGCTTCTTGGTAGTCCTCGTCCTCTTCTCGGTCAGTTTCAGTGTCATAGATCAAGGTTGTTGGTCGAGTGAAACATCGTTCTTCTTCGGATTCTGATTCGTTACTGTGGGTAATTCTGCCTGTTGATATAGCATAACATTCTTCTTGTTCTGGGGTGCATTCCGGTTGGTCAATCTTGTAAGTGATGATTTCACCGTGTGATCGTAGAACAATCGTGTGGTTATACACATCAATCACTACTCTAGCGGTGTTCATGAATGGTCTTCCAAGGATAATCGGGATGTTTATGTCCTCGTGGATATCCATTACCACGAAATCCGTAGGAAAGAAGAATTTGTTAATTTGAACTAAGACATTCTCAGCTATTCCTTTTGGGTATCTAACGGATTGGCCAGCTAGCTGGACAGTCATCTTAGTTGGTTTCAAATTTTCAAGTTCTAGCCTTTTAAACAAGGATTAAGGCATAAGGTTAATGCTAGCTCCTAGGTCGGCTAAGGCGCTTATATCTCCGGATTGGTAAATAGAACAAGGGAGTGTAAATCTACCGGTGTCTCCTAGTTTTTAGGGAAGGCTATTTTTAAGTAGGGATGAGCTTTCAGAACTAAGGGGAATGTTGTTTACTTCGGGCAGTTTATCCTTAGTGGATAGCAATTTCCTAATATAATTATTACGACCGGGAACTCTAGATATAGTATCAAGGAATTTTCCGTCTAACTTAAAGGATGATAATTTCTTAGGTTAGGCTTTAAGTCTAGCGGGGTAAGGGAATCTAACCTCTTTGTTCATGGTCGGAGTGGGTTCCACAGCTAGTTGCGGGTTGGTGCAGTTTTGGCAGGCTTGCACGTGGTGTAATTGGTGTTGTTGTTTCTTAAGCTCTCCAAACTGTTTGACAAGTGTGTCCATTTTCTCTGTTAATACTTTAATTGCTTCGAATGGAATCGGATTCGATGCAGCGATAGGTGCTGAAGATGTTGAGTGATCTCCAGAGTTCCAATCATGGTGATGCATGGTCATGTTTTCTATAAGGTTTCACCCTTCTTCGTCTGTCTTTGTCATAAAGCTTCCTTATGCGGCAGCGTCGAGGGTGGTTCGGTGGTTAGGGTCTAAACCATTATAGAAGGTACACAACTATGCGGATTTGTCGAGTCGGTGATTGGGGCATTTCTTCAGGGCTCCTTTGAATCGTTCCCATGCGGTGTATAATGACTCATCAAAAGCTTGTCGAAAATTCATGATGTCATTTTGGAGTTTGGTTTGTTTAGAGGGCGGAAAGTACTTGGTTAAAAACTTTGTCACCATTACCGTCCATGAAGGGATAGAACTGGTTTCTAAACCTTCAAACCATGTTTGTGCATGATGTGTGAGCGAATAAGGGAAAAGATACAAACGGATTGTATCTTGGCTAACTCCATTCTGTTTGTAGGAGTTTGAAAGAGATATGAACTTGTCGAGGTGAGAGTTTGGATCATCACTTGGTAATCCATGGAATTGACAGTGGTTTTGGATTAGTTGGTTGATGTGGTGATTAAGCTCGAATGATTGTCCTGGGGTTTCTGGGTAGAGAATTGGGCCTCCTCTTCCTTCAATAGAGGGCTTACTGTTGTTAGCGAGAGTGATGCGATCAGCCATTGCTTGTCTAAGTGCAGATTGTTTCTTTTCTCGTCGAATGGTACGTATTATAAGTTCTGGATCAGGAAAGTTTAAAAAGTGGTGCAGATCTAGGGGAACATGTCATACACTAAAGAAAAACAAACATTAAAGAAAATGTTTTTGTGTTTTTTTTTATAAGGTTTTATCCTAAGGGTGTACTAGAAAACAGGATTGGTTGGGCCTTTGTATCGGACAGTTAGTCTCCCTGGTAGCGGCGCCAAAAATTTGATGCGCGCGTCGCGAGCGGTTCGCAACGCCGATCGGTGGGTGTTTTAAATTTATATTTGATGGGGTCTAAGTATGACTTACTAATACTGAACCAAAGGCTAGTAGATGGTAAGTATGACCTAGAGTCGTTCTTAAAGAGAAACTGAATTGAAACGGAGGTGATCCAATCAATCTTTCTTTTCTAGTAACTGGTTTTAAAAGAGTGTGTTGGGGGTTTTGGTTCAGTTAACTAAGTAAATTAAATAAAGCGAATAAAAGATAATAATAAATCAGATAATGGAAAGTAGTATTTGTTGTGATTTCATTAGCGCGTAATATGGGATGATGACTTTTAGGGGAAACATTTAACTAAATTTGGAATATTTACTAGATTTGACAGCTTATGGTATAACCAGTAGATTCCTTATTAGTCGGTTATCAACTAATATGTCACGAGGAACTAAGGTGTCATGATTCTGATCAGACAGATAATGTTCAACTCTCCACACTTTCCTATGATGGAGTCAGTGGCCCTTATTACTGAACGCATTTGCTCATAGGCGAAGGAACAGAGTATGTAAAGTCAGAATCTAAATGGGTTGAAATAACCACTCTGTGTTATTACTGGTAATTTTGTACAAGTCATTATAACTGTGATTATGACTGCCTGAAGAAACGAGTTTTAGCTGGTTGAAGAACAGACAAGGAGTTATAACTGAATGAAGTGATTATGACTGAAGTTGTAACTGGTAGAAGAAGAGAGTTATGACTGGTTGAAGGATATTGCTGAAGTTATCACGGATCAAGTAGTTATGACTGATAATGTTATTTGTCTTTGTAAGTTATAGCTGACTATGAGTTATGACTGTTTAACCATTTGTGGTTATAACAGATAGTTGTAATGAGTAGTTATAACTGTTTATGTTTTGTATGGCGGTTATATGAGTTTGAGTTATATATGGATTGTATTTTGTTTCCATATATGTAGGATGACTTGTAAAGGACTCTATAGTGTATAAATAGAGATCCTTAGAATCTAGAATATATAATTTTAGCTTCAAGGTAGAAACCCTAATACGTCTGTGTATTCGTCTTATTTGAATTAATAAGATTGAAGCTTTTGATTATTACGTGTTGAGCAAGTTTATATTATATCTATTGTTTTGTTAAATAATTATTCCGCAGTTGTTTAACAATTAACAAAGTTTTACTGAAGATCTAGTTAGGGATTAACAAAGTGGTATCAGAGCTTTGGAAAAGCTTTGTGTTTGCAGTAGATAGTCAAAGTTTAGTAGAATATTAAGTTTGATCATAATGGCTGCAGTTGGTAATGAAGGTATTCAAGTTACAAAGATTCCCATGCTTGTTCCAGATGAGTTTGATCTCTGGAAAAATAGGATCAAACAATACATGCTTCTCACAGACTACCAGATGTGGGACATTGTTGTTAATGGTCCAAGGTATGCTAAAGATGCAGATGGGAATACATTAACTGAAAGACCACCTCCAACTATAGATAATGAGAGGAAAGAAAGAGCTACAGAGTTCAAGGCTCTGAGCACAATTCTGTTATCCATTCCTAATGAATATCAGAGAAGATTTGAAAACTGTGAGGATGCTAAAGTTCTTATGGAGGCTATTGAAAAGAAATTTGGTGGTAATGCAAATACCAGAAAGAACAAAAGGTCTCTTCTCAAACAACAGTTTGAGAATTTTAAATCTGTAAAAACTGAGACATTGACTCAGACATTTGACAGATTTTCTAAGTTAGTTGGTGATCTGGAGAATCATAAAGTCAAGATTGATAAAGATGATCTTAATAGTAAGTTTTTAAGATCATTAGGAGAAGAATGGACCATGTATACAGTGGGATTGAGACAGAAAGATGATTTAGAAGAAAAGGAGTTGGAAGACATCTATAATGATCTCAGGAATTTTGAACTTGAGATAGAGAGCAAAAAGCAAGTTTCTGGTTACTCTAATGATGCTGCTTTCATGTCTGTTGGAGTTACAAAAGGAAATCAAGCTCAAGGAGCTACTTTTGTGAATACTGGTGCAAGTTCATCAAATACCAGATCTAATGATGAAATCTTGGAATCTTTCTTTGCTAGTAATGTGAATTCTTCACTTACTAATGAAGATCTTGAACAGATCAACTCTGACGATCTGGAAGAGATGGACATTAAGTGGCAGATAGCTTTAATCACTCAAAGAGCAAAAAGGTTTATGCGAAGAACCGGTAGAAATAACTTTGCATACAAAAGGAGTGATGCTAATTGGTTTGATAAAAGCAAAGTAGAGTGCTTCAACTGTCATAAGATGGGTCACTTTGCCAGAGAGTGCAGGAGTCCAAGACAGGAGCAGAATGGACAGAGATCTATGTCATTCAATGGTGTGCAAAGAAGAAGTGTACCAATTCAAGGTGGTACATCAAGTGCTATGGTAAGTCAGGATGGACTCAACTTTGATTGGAGTGATCAGGAGGAGTATGAAGTGAAGAATGAAGCTCAAATGGCCATTGCTGAATCAGATAATAAGTTAGACGTTCCTTATGAGGTACAAGTTAAATTATGTTCTTCTGTGTGTAAACAAACTGTTAAGCATTATAGAGATAATAATCTTAAAATTTGTGAGGAACTTAAACAATGGGACATAAAGCACAGACACACAACTTTAGCCATAGAAAGTCTTGAAAAACAGATTAAAGCATATGAGGTCAATGAAACACAGTTTAAATATGACATTCAATATCCTAACTGGGAAAAAGATAATCTAAAAGCTAAGATAGAGGAATTGACTAAGAAACTTACTGATGTTACACATGAGAAAGAAAATGTTAAAATCAGTGTAGGTACCTTAGAATATGCTTCTAACAGTGTGAATAAGCTTATTGATTCACAAATCTTCACAAAGGCTAAATCTGGATTAGGTTACAATACTGTACCTCCACCTTATAACCAAAACTATTTCTCTAAAAACCTTGGAATTGATATTAATTCAATTAAGGAAGAGATGAAAGATGAGGTTAAAAAGGCTGATCCTGTAACAGAAGATGTGAATTATGATAAGGTTGAAGTTAGTGATTGGACTGAGGATGATAATAGTGATTCTAGTTCTGAGAGTGAAAAGAGTTTTAAAACCGAATCATCTTCTAAGTGTGTCAAGAAGTCTGTAACTGGTCTAGTTTCTGAACTTAAAAGTGATAAACTAGAAGACGTTAAGAAACTTTTTCAACAAAAGTTGAAGCAGGCTTTAGAGGATAGGAAGAAGGCTTTAGCAGAGATACATACTACCAAGAAAAAGTCAAAATATGGTTCAGGTTATGATAGGAGTGCAGTTAAAACAGTTAACAAATCTGTAAGTGTTAAAACTAATTTAATTAACTGTGATAATTGCAAATGTAAAGCAAGTACTACTTTGAAGCCTAATTGTTTTCAAAAACCCAGGGGCAATCAGAGAAATTGGAATCAAATGATTTCACAAAAATTGGGTTCAAATTTTTCTGTAGTAAAAGAAAAGGTTTGCTTTATATGTGGTAAAACGGGTCATTTGAAAATATGACTGTTATTTTAATCCAAGGAATAGAAAATAGTCATTATCCAATGCAAACATGATAAAGAAAAGGAATTTTAATTCAAAAGTTAATCACGTTGTTAATGATAAAAAAGTGTTCAGCATGGCTAATTCAGTTAAAACTATTCCAGTTAAAAATACTGAAGTAGTTATAACTGGTAAAATAGCCAACAGTCAAAATACTCAAGCAGGCAAAACTATTATGACGGCTAGGCAAAATTTGAAGAAAAATGTTAAGTCAAGTGTTTTAACTGATAGGCATTTTAAGAGAAAAAGTCATTTTATTACTGCCAAGCATAGTCTACCAGTCAGACCTGCTAAGTATAACATCAGTTGGATTTGGACTCCACACAGATCTAGTAGCTTTAAAAGTTCAAATACCAACAATGCTTCACAATCAATGATCTTTAAGAAAGTTGATTATGTGAATGCACAAGGGAAACCCAAATCAAAATTGGTTTGGGTTCCCAAGAGAAACTAATTTTTCTCTTTTTGTCTTAATGTGCAGAACAAACCAAGGAGCTTATGGCATATTGATAGTGGTTGTTCAAGGCACATGACTGGTGATAGAAACAAGCTGAAGAATTTCAAATCTTTTGATGGTGGATATGTAGCATTTGGTAGCAATCCAAGAGGAGGAAAAATCACAGGCAAAGGGACAGTTAACAGTGATAAGATAAGTTTTGATGATGTTTATTTTGTTGAACAACTGAGGTACAATTTGTTGAGTGTGAGTCAAATCACAGATAAAAAGAATCATGTTCTTTTTACTGACACTGATTGCTATATTCTTTTTGAAAAATTTTTAATTCCTGAAAATTTGATTTTATTGAAAATACCAAGAAAGGATAATGTATATAAGTGTGACTTAGCAAACATGGAACCTCAATCACAATTAAAATGTCTTATTTCTAAAGCAAGTGTCAATGAATCTAAATTGTGGCATAAAAGGATGTGTCATGTGAATTTCAAAACCATTAATAAGCTTGTCAAAAGCAAACTTGTTAGAGGTTTACCTGAGAAGGTATATTCATGTGATGATCACTGTGTTTCATGTCAAAAAGGAAAGCAACATACGTCCTCTTTCAAGTCCAAAGCAGTTAACACAAACACTACACCCTTACACCTACTGCATATCGACTTATTTGGACCAACCAATATAAGTAGTGTAGGTAAAAAGTCTTACTGTCTTGTAGTAATTGATGACTATACCAGATTCACTTAGGTTTTCTTTCTTAGAACAAAAGATGAGACAGGTGAACAACTTTAGATCATTTATAACTAAGATGGAAAATCAATTGGATATGAAGGTTAAAGTCATTAGGAGTGATAATGGGACAGAATTTAAAAATTATGAGATGGATAAGTTCTGTGAATCTAAGGGTATTAAGAGGGAATTTAGTGCACCTAGGACTCCACAACAGAATGGAGTAGCTGAGAGGAGAAATAGGACACTAATTGAGGCTGCCAGAACTATGCTAGCTGATGCAAAACTACCTATGTCTTTTTGGGCAGAAGCAGTTAGCACAACTTGCTATGTTCAAAATAGAGTATTAGTTGTTAAGCCTCACACTAAGACACCATATGAATTGTTGTTTAAAAGAAAACCTTTGGTTAGCTTTCTAAAATCTTTTAGATGTCAGTGTACAATCTTAAATACCAAAGATCACCTAGGCAAGTTTGAGAGCAAGGCTGATGAGGGATTATTTGTTGGATATTCTGTTCAGAGTAAGGCTTATAGAGTATTCAATCAAAGAACCAGAATCATAGAAGAGACAATCAATGTTACCTTTAATGAACACACTGCTAATCCTGTAGGAAAAGGACCTCCTTCTTTGTTTGATCTTGATGCACTTAATTCTGCTTTTAGATATACAACTGTAGACTCTAGTGCAGGTACAAGTAATATTGCAGGTTCAAACACAGGAAATGATGCAGCTGTGACAGGAGAAGAAATGCAAAAGAAGACTTCACAATTGGAGTATGCCTTATTTCCAATATGGAGTCCTGATCCCCAGAGGTACCTGATTCGTCTACAAAGCAACCATTTCAGCCAGAGGATGAGGATAAATCTGAAGGACAGAATAAAAGTGATGGTATTCATCAGGATATGTCAAGTGGGAGTGATAAGACTCCAGTTCAAAAGAGTTACAGTAATACAGAGCAAAGAACAAGTACTTCAAGATTGCTTGTTGATGCAGTGACAAAAGATGTTAGGAAAACTCTTAGAGGAGAATTTGATGATCTTTCACCTTCAAGGTTGGAACAGATGAATTATCTGCATAAGATGAATACAACTCCTTTGACACAAAGGATTTCACAGTCAGTAACCAGTTCTGATTCTGGTCCAGAGTTGAACTATACCAACTTGGAATCTGAGATACTAGAAACACCTAATTCTCATTATATCTCTCATAGGGATCATCCACTTGAGAATATTATTGGATCCATTAATTCTGCTGTTCAAACCAGGAAACAGATCCAGAAAAATACATCTTTTGAAGAAGGTGAGCAGCTCCAAAGCTCATCTGATGATGAAGGAGAACAGTATTCTTCCTTAAATGCTTGTTTCTTATCTCAGATTGAACCTAAAAAGATCACTGAAGCTTTAAAGTATCCAAGTTGGATTGAGGCAATGCAAGAAGAGCTTCTTCAATTCAAGATTCAAGAAGTATGGACTTTGACTGATTTGCCAAAAGGAAAAAGGGCAATTGGCACTAGATGGGTTTTCAGAAATAAGAAGGATGAAAGAGGTATTGTGATCAAGAATAAGGCAAGATTGGTAGCACAGGGATATACTCAAGAGGAAGGCATTGATTATGAGGATGTGTTTGCACCTGTTGCTAGAATAGAAGCTATTAGGTTGTTTCTGGCTTTTGCTACTTTTAAGGGATTCAAAGTGTACCAAATGGATGTTAAAACTGCTTTTCTGCATGGTAGAATAGATGAAGAAGTGTATGTATGTCAACCACCAGGGTTTGAAGATCCAGAGTATCCTGATAAAGTGTTAAAACTACAAAAAGCTCTTTATGGCTTACATCAAGCACCCAGGCTTTGGTATGACACTTTGTCAGTTTATTTAATGGAGAGTGGATTCAAGAGAGGTACAATAGACAAGACTCTATTCATAAAAAAGAATTAAGAATGATATTCTACTAGTTCAAGTCTATGTAGATGATATCATTTTTGGTTCTACAAATGATAGTCTTTGTAAGGAATTTGAGGCTACAATGCACAGTAGGTTTAGTATGAGCTCTATGGGAGAGTTAACATTCTTTTTAGGACTATAAGTACTACAAAAACCTGATGGAATTTTCATCTCACAAGAAAAGTATGTTAAAGACATATTACAGAAGTTTGGGTATATGGATGCTAAGGTAGCAAGCACACCAATGGAAGCTCATAAGTCTTTAACAGCTGATCCAGATGGAGAAGAAGTGGATGTACATTTGTATAGGTCTATGATAGGTTCACTCATGTATCTGACCTCTTCTAGGCCAGATATAATGTTTGCTGTATGTGTTGCTACAAGATTTCAAACATGTCCAAAGCAATCACATCTGTTTGCAGTTAAAAGAATTTTTAGATATTTAAAGGGACAACCCAAATTGGGCCTTTGGTATCCAAAAAGTAATTCCTTTGATCTAATTGCATACACAGATAGTGATTATGGTGGTGCAAATTTGGACAGAAAGTCAACCTCAGGAGGATGTCAATTTTTAGGAGAAAGGCTAGTCTCATGGCAATGTAAGAAGCAAACCACAGTCTCAACATCAACTGCAGAAGCTGAATATGTAGCTGCTGCAAGCTGTTGTTCTCAGGTCTTATGGATTCAGAATCAAATGCTTGATTATAGTTTGACTCTTCTTAATACTCCTATATTAATTGATAATACTTCTGCTATCAGTATCATTAATAACCCTGTGAAGCATTCCAAAACTAAACATATAGAGATAAGATATCATTTTATAAGAGATTGTAATGAAAAACGACTGATTCAAATTGAAAAGGTGCATACTGATAATCAACTTGCAGATCTGTTTACTAAAGCTTTTGATGTTAGCAGGTTTACATTTTTGGTTACCAGTATTGGCATGTTAAATTTTACTTAATCTTTTCCTTTGAAATAGTTTTCCTGTAAATATTCTTATTCTCTATTGGGTTATTAACTGATACTGTAGGTACTGATGTCACAGTATAATTATGATTGTTGTTATCAATGGTTATGGTTATTGCTGTCTTTTTTTCTTTTTCTGTCATCGTTTTAACTGGTTAAGTTATACTTATAACTGGTTGTTATTGTTGCTATCTTGTTATGCCTGACTTATAGTTATGACTGGTAGTAACAATTCTTACATAGTTATTCTTATAACTGTCTTAGTTATTATGATTGTATATTATTATTGCTGTACTAACCACGCATGTTATAGCTTGGAGTTTTTATTTGGTTATTAAAAAAACAAAAAAGGGGGTGTATATTTTTGAATAATTTTGGCTATCTTTTATTTACTATTTATATTTATATTAATTGGATAATGCCTTGGTCGGTTATTACCAGTTATATAAATTAGTAATTAGCCTGGTTAGTTATTACTGATTTCTTGTTATAGCTGGTTCAGTCATAGTTTTGCCTGATACTTTTAAGTTAAGACGGCCTTTGTTCTTCACAGTTATTACGGAAAGTGTTTTCTTGAAGTTATTACCGGTTGTTATTTCTTCAGTTATAACTGACTTCTTTAGTTCAGTTATTCCTGATCTTTATATACCGGTTATAACTGATTCTTTTAAAATTAGGGCTTTTTACCTGGTATATATCTCTCAGTCATAAACCCTAAAACACTTTACGCTTACAATAAAGGCAGTTATTTCTTTCATTTATCATTTTTCTCTGCGCGCCCAACTAACATTCAAATCATTCACTATTCGATTCAATGGCTGAACAACAAAATCTAAATCAAGAACAATTACCTTTCGCACCTCTTCACAATCAAGTTGCTTATTTGGTGAGACACGATTCTGCGAAAGCTTTCTGGCCTATAGTTGGTTTCTTGCGTAATAGCCACATATATCATGCTTTAACGGTTAATCCTAAAGTGTTTCATGGCTATCTGAATGATTTCTAGATAAATGCTGCCATCGAAACAGTTGAGGGGGAGAAACGGATTGTGTCTACTGTTCATCAGACACAAATTATTGTATCTGATGCATCTATTCGAACTCTTCTTCAATTAGATGATGCTGAAGGTATATCTGAACTTGATTCTGCTTTAGTTTTTGAAAATATCTCATTGATGGGCTATGAGGGGGAAATGGGAATTTGGACCTTTTATAAATGCAAATTTAGCCCACAATGGAGATTTTTGATTCATGTCATTCAATTATGTTTATCTTCAAAAAGAGCTGGACATGATCAGTTTCCAAGCAACATTGCTTATGCACTTGTATGTTTGGCAACTGCAAGAAGGTTCAATTTTTCAAAATTCATATTTGATGGCATGATTAGAAATTTAGAAGGAAAATCAGATCAAAAGTTTTTAATGTATCCCAGGTTTGTGTCACTTTTTATAAAAGCAAGCATTCCTGATCTTCCTAATCAGGAGCTTATTTATTCTGTGATACAACATAAACCAAAAACTTTTTCAAACATGTCTAGATCAGTGGGTGGGTTTAAAGGGAAGGCAGTACCATTGTTTACTACAATGGTTACTACTTCTGCTACAGAGGAGGTAATACCAACCACTTCTGAACCAATTGTTACAGAGAATGTGGATATACCCACCACTTCTTAACCCACAACAGTTGGTGGCACCAAAAAGAGAAAACAAGGGACCAAGAAAGCCAAATCACCCAAAGCCAAAAGGGCAAAATCACAGTCATCTGAGGCTCATGCTGCTCAGATGTCTCAGCCATTGGACAGGAGTCCAGAACAGCATGTGGTCCATAAGGAGCAGGGTGACCATTCTGAAAGGGCTACTTCTACTGTTTCTAGCCCACTGGCAGAACAGGACAGAAGCAACATCAATAAGACCCAATCAGAGGCAACACTTGGACATGATTCTACTCATGTAGATGATCTAATTGGACCCAGTACCAATAACCAAGGGGATCCATCTGATCATACTAGGTATGATGATGAATTTCATATTCCCCATGATACACCAAGGGATTCACATTCTGAAGGTGTTGAGGGTAGTACTAACCAGGAATTGATGAAAAAGATTTTAAATTTTATGTGGGTAGAGATTAAGGAGAATAAGAAGGTTATTGAAAGGCATGAGAAAGCTTTGGGTAAGCAGGCTGTTGTGATTCTGAAGCAGGATAAGGAGATTAAGAGGCTGAAAAGGTTGATTGAAGGAATGGAAATACCTAAGAAGTCTGATGAAGGGATAAACATAAGAAGTGTTAGATCAGAAGATGCTCAAAGGATTTTATCTGATAGTTCTGATGAGGATGTTGATGATAGAGGTAATAGATTTGAGATGAAGATGAGAAATGATGATGAAGCAGGAGGTAGTGGGGTTGTACCTGATGATGAATCTGATGATTTTGTTCATACTCCACTTACTTCTCATGATGATTCTGTTGATGATAGAGTTAATGAAGACGTGATTAATAATCTTCAAATGATTGTGTATGGTGAAAATAAAAGTGATAAGCATGATGAGGAGAAGGTTGAAAAGCTGCCTGATGTGTCTGATAAGAAGATGGAAAAGGAGATTGATTCTTTGATTGATGAAATTGATATTGCTTTTGGGATAAAAAGTGATGACTTGGTAAAAAATGTGATAGCTGATGTGAAGGATGATCAAGAAAATGAAAAGAAGCTCTAAACTTTTCATAGGAAGAAATTGACTCCAAAGAAAGTGATGAAGGAAACTGGTACAGGAAAGAAAGTAGAAAAGAAACAATCATCTACTACTTTGCCTGGTATCAAAATAAGTGAGCCAACTGAAGTAGTAAAGCATGTGCAAGATGCTCCAAAGATTGATGCTAAGGAGAAAGGAAAAGGACAATTGGTGGAAGAGCCAAAGAAAAAAATACATCAGTTCCATCTAAGTTGATTGAAAAAGATGAAGAATATGCTCATCAACTTCACAACGAATTGAATGAACCAGAAGAAGTATTATATGAAGTTGAAGTTGCACCTGGTGTATTTGAGATGATGGATAAGTATCAACTTGCATTTGGGATGAACAACAATTACAGCCACAGAAGAAGGATGATATAGAATATCTGATTGAAGTAGTAGCACAAAAGAGAAAGACAGAAGCTAAAATGAAAGCTGAAGAGAAAAGAAAGAAAAGAGCTGCTAGACCAAAACCTGTTGGTCAAAGGAAAAAGGATGCATATTATAAGCTAAGAGGATGTATTCCAGAAGGACCCTTAAGGAGAATGAATTTGAAAGAAATGGAAGAAATAATACAAAGGGGAAAGTATGATCAAATGGAATCATGGCAAGAGTCAAAGAGAAAGGATGAAGAAAAGAAAAGAAAAAGGCAAGAATTGGAAGAGAAAAAGAAAAGAGAACAAGAAAAGGCAGAGGAAGAAGCTGAGAAAGAAAGAGAGAGAGCTGCAGAAGAAAAGAAACAAAAAGAAATAGCTGAGTTAAAGGCTAAAAGAGAAAAGAAAGTGAAAGCTTCAAATGATAAAGTGAGAAAAGAAATGGAGCAGGTAGCTGATTTGGAGAGGAATGAAAAGGATTTGCAGGCTATGATTGAGGTTAAGTTACCTATTTCTGTTGAGCCATTAGATGTTGATCTTCTAGAAATTATAGATTGGTCTGTTGATGAATATGTTTTGACTGGAAAGTTTGATAAACCTGGTTCAAAGGTAGAAAAGATCAAGATTGTGAGAATGGATGGAAGCTCAAAGTTGTTTAGATCAATGAATGCAACAATAAGAGATATCAGTAGAGCTGATCTGATCAAGTTATATGATATTGGTATTCAGAAAGGGATGAAGCAGAAAAAGGAATTCAAAGGCTATGTTGAGAAATCTACATGGAATAATATTTGTATGATGTTTGAGCCTGAGAATTACTTTGATATTTGGGGATATTTCAGAAAAGCTGTAAAATGGGAATATTATGCCAGACCTGGAATACACAGCATTTTATTTGAGGACAATTCTTATCTGTGGATGCTAACTGAAAGAGAGTATGATATGCATATTGGATTATTGAGGAGCTTGAGGCATGCAAGGTTATTTGCTAATCTTAATGATAAAGTTGCTCAGAATCTGGTATATATGATTTTAAATCAGTTGCACAAGAAGGAATTGATTGAAAAGGTAAGGCATGGAACAAAGAATTAGGATTGAAGCTCATAATGGAGAATGTTTTTGGAAACTTAAATTTGTGCAAGACAGATTAAGTTTAGGGGGAGATTGTAAAGTCAGAATCTAAATGGGTTGAAATAACCACTCTGTGTTATTACTGGTAATTTTGTACAAGTCATTATAACTGTGATTATGACTGCCTGAAGAAACGAGTTTTAGCTGGTTGAAGAACAGACAATGAGTTATAACGGAATGAAGGGTGATTATGACTGAAGTTGTAACTGGTAGAAGAAGAGAGTTATGACTGGTTGAAGGATATTGCTGAAGTTATCACGGATCAAGTAGTTATGACTGATAATGTTATTTGTCTTTGTAAGTTATAGCTGACTATGAGTTATGACTGTTTAACCATTTGTTGTTATAACAGATAGTTGTAATGAGTAGTTATAACTGTTTATGTTTTGTATGGTGGTTATATGAGTTTGAGTTATATATGGATTGTATTTTGTTTCCATATATGTAGGATGACTTGTAAAGGACTCTATAGTGTATAAATAGAGATCCTTAGAATCTAGAATATATAATTTTAGCTTCAAGGTAGAAACCCTAATACGTCTGTGTATTCGTCTTATTTGAATTAATAAGATTGAAGCTTTTGGTTATTACGTGTTGAGCAAGTTTATATTATATCTATTGTTTTGTTAAATAATTATTCCGCAGTTGTTTAACAATTAACAAAGCTTTACTGAAGATCTAGTTAGGGATTAACAGAGTAGCAAGTCCATAACAAGTCTAACCGTTCTTAATACCATAAAGACTACAAATTCAGCAAACAACTAACTTAGAAAATATGTTCCGGACTTTAATTGATCAATTCCTATTAGTGAAACTCAAGAATGATAAGCGATGGAAAACGTTTAGGTTTCTTGCGTACCTTACTTTAGGTTTCATAGCTTAAGGGAAAAGTATCATTTTAAATTGGGTTTTAAACTTGCTTTTCTCAATACAATTAACAAATCCCTAGGTTTTCGTGAATGGTTATTTAGCCTATAGCCTACAGCCTACCTACTCTAATCTAATCTAAACTAATTAAGCTAATTAAAATGCTGACAGCTTTTAGCATAAAGTTAAACCCAGACCATGTCAGAAAGTGCTATGGTAATTCACAATGTGTTTAATCGTTAACCGATGTTTCCATTGTGAGTTTAATTGCTTCGCGATGTTTTCATGATAAGTACATTGCGATTGGAAGTGTACTATACTCATGGTAATTCCACATAATAACATTTCATTTTATGATGATTGCATGACGTTACAATTAAACCATAGTTCTGACTCAGATAACTATTGACCAAGTATTAAGGTTCACGACTTCTCTTTACAAGGTTACAATCACGTTTGTTAATCAAAAGGCGAATATAAGTTTTATGTTTAAAATCATAAGGAAAAGATAAGCCCGTTCATAAAGTTTCCATTTTTATAATGTCGATTCATAATACAACTACCTTCGGTCGTTTACTGACTTCCATACATTTGTACTCCGCTCTAAAGCGTTTCCAGTACTATATCAAGTAAACAGTCGAATAGGGGCCGTCATATTATTTCACGACATATTTAAGGTCATCCCATATTTATTTTTGCTAACTACATCACAACAAATACAATAGTAATCTACTCGCCAAGCATGGCATAAACTATCTCTAGCATAATTAAAGCATACATATTTAATTAAGATAGATAAAGATAGAAATAACCGAGATTAATATGCGAGAAGAAATAGACTTGAATTAATAAGAGTTGCTCCAAGCTTACACCAAAGATTACAAGCACGTTCCTTGCTTTCGTTATATTCTAGCAAGCTTCCTAACTAGCCTAATACTAATAAAATAAAATGAGAAAGAAAAGCTAGAAACTAGAGAAATGAGAAAGATATGGAAGGTGTATTTCCAATGTGTGGAAGGTGTGTCTTGCAAATGAACCATTGGCCTCCTATTTATAGGTGAAATCCGGCTCATGTTAGCATCTTGAGGAGCACATTAGAAAAAGGTGCAAAAGTTAGTGGCACATGTACCCTAAAGCGTGTAAAGGTGTAGCACATGTACCCTAAAGTTGCGGAAATATGTGGCACCAAGTACGAGGCGACTATGGGCAAGGACTAAAAAGCAGCCGGGGGAAGGGCGGCAGGCATTCGGCGCCGCCACCATGGCAGCCGGCGGCGGTGGGCAGGTGGCCGGCGGCGGCTGGCCTGCTGCCGCCCCGGTTCGCTTTCTTTTCGCTCGTTTCTTGATTCGTGCGTTTTCTTCGTTATGCGTACGTTTGCATCGATTCTTTTTTTGTTGGATTCGTCTTTCAAAAACGAAGACTTTGATGAAAAGAAATCCCAAAAATATGTCTCTGAACTTTGGATGTGTCGTGCGAATCGTTTGAATATTTCGGCGTACGTAGAATCTTCATTCTTCATCCATTTTTGCCGATTCTTCTTCTGTTGGATTCGTATTTTGAAAACGAACATCTTGGATAATAGAAATCTCAGTGGTGGGTGCTTTGTCTCTAAATCTTGTTTTGATGTCTTGAATCTTCATTTGTGCGTGAAATCTTCGTTTTACGTCCGTTTTGCTTATTTCTCTCGTGCAACCTTGTTTTGGCCTTCTTGGCATAATATCATTGATTTGTGCAGTATTTGAGTTCAAATGCCAAGTATCGTTCTAGAATGAGAGAGATATCGATAGTAAAAACGTGACTTTTTACACGATATCATCGTTTATCTGCCCAACTCATGTTGTGACTAATACCTTATCAAAAAATGAACGTAGCTAACTCATAGGGTATAGGTCACTTAGTTATACTATGTTAGATTGAATCATTGAGCTCGGCATGGCCGGTGTTCTCGAAACTGAAATAAGATCTAAGAGACACGGAACATGGGAATAGAGGTAGATTAAGATCAAATTCGTACAGATGATATTTTTTAGACAACTTTCGGAATATCCTCAACTTAGATAATACCTTTTTATGCTTATATTGAACTATTGTTTTGATCGTCTTATTGCATGTTCTTGTTTGATTGTTGCCTTAGGATTATCATAATAGTGAAATAATAACGGCCTTAATTATCGTGAAATAATATGACGGCCCCTATTCGACTGTTCTTCGATATAGTACTGGAAACGCTTACGGCGGAGTACAAATGTACGGAAGTCAAGAACGACCGAAGGTAGTTATATTATGAATCGAATAACAAACGTATTACTTAGGTTTCTATTTGTAGCATAAACCATCCCTATTTTCTTGCATACTTGAGTAATGTTGATAACTCGTACGAATAAGTGATGACATATTATCCGGCCACCCAGACCAGTTATTCCAACCTATTCCAGCGAGGGTAAACCCCGTTCATAAGATTGTTTATTCAACAAACTATGCCATGATTCGGACATCTCTGACGACCGAGATTGGGGAATAGGATTCGAGATTAACTATCGGATAATATGGACATACATTTGAGAGAACTTTCGGTGTATGCTTTAATATATTCTGCAACCCACGTGACATTCTGTTTGCCTGATTGTGGACACCTCTGCGTTAGCCCGATAGAAGGATTGTAGTAATAGCTCACATTAACTTACGAACTTATCATCATTAGAACTCTTCATATATAACACCTCCTAAACTACTTCATAATAGACAATCGCTTTAATCGCTGAACGTCCGAAGTAACCTGCACTATTAGTTTAGTTTGATTTAGTTTAATTTAGGATAGAAAACCTAAAATCAAAACCAACTCTCTTATCCCTAGCTAAATACATAAAAGTTTCTAAATCCCACTAGTACAAAATGAGGCTTTGGTCACACATGCTCGAAATCAGATAGTCACACATTGGAACATTTGTGTGACTATGAGTACGAAAATAAAAAGCACGTTATTATTTAGTCACACACGTTCGAACATTTATGTGGCGAAAGATATCTGCTTTTTTTTGCTGATTATTTAGTCACATATGAATTTGGAATGCGTGACAAATGAAGAGTAAGTTCGATGAATTAGTCACATTATACAAATTAAACGTGACGAATCTTTGTCACACTCTTGAACACTGTGACCAAATTCCACTATATGGTCACATGAATCAATTGTTAATGTGACTAAATCATGTAGTCGAGTTTGTCACACATAATTTCAGTGTAACCAAAATCAGGAACATATGGTCACATAACTTTTTATGTTACCATATGTGCAGTGTGTGTTAGAATGTGGAAAAGCTAGTGGTCACACATATGGATTTACAATAGCCACACCATTTCACAAATGTGTAACCTACTGATGTTTATGGTAACGTTTAAGTTGATTTTATGTGATGAATATATTCACAACAGTCACTTTGTGAAATATTCATGTGGCTATTTTTTAGAGCCAAAATGGACATCAATTATTACTAAATTTTATATTGGTCACATACAATGTTATTTTGTGTGTCTAAATCATATGCCACTATAAGGTCACTTGAAGTAACTGTTTATGTGACTAAATCATGTAGTCGAGTTTGTCACACATGATTTCAGTGTAGCCAAAACCAGGTACATATGGTCACAAATATGGCTTTACAATAGCCACACCATTTCACAAATGTGTAACCAAATGATGTTTATGGTCACGTTTAAGCTGATTGTATGTGACAAATATATTCACAACAGTCACTTTGTGAAATATTCATGTGGCTTTTTTTTAGAGCCAAAATGGACATCAATTATCATAAAGTTTTATATTGGTCACATACAATGTTATTATGTGTGTCTAAATCATATGCCACAATATGGTCACTTGAAGTAATTGTGTATGTGACTAAATCATGTAGTCGAGTTTGTCACACATGATTTCAGTGTAGCCAAAACCAGGTACATATGGTCACACATATTGCTTTACAATAGCCACACCATTCCACAAATGTGTAACCAAATGATGTTTATGGTCACGTTTAAGTCATAGAAATTAAGATACAAATAATCATTGTTTAAGTCATAGAAATTAAGATACAAATAAACATTCCAAAAAATAATTAAAAAGTTATTTACAAGGCTAATGTATTACAATTATATAGCTAGTGTTCCGGCATGACATGGTGCGGTCACTTGGATTTTATAACAATACCTCCACTGTCGGTTCGATAGTAATCATCTCGTGATTCATTACCCAAGTCACGTGGATCCACCTGTGGCAAAATGTTATCATTGTGCGGGTGAATGACGGTACTAAATTCCTCATCGATTTCATCATATGTATCTCTGTAATTCTTGGGAGGTGTGTTCAAGACAATATAATTTCTACTTGCCTAGTCTTTCACATAAAACACTTGTCGTGCTTGTGAGGCTAATATGAACGGATCAACCTTGTGTCCTAAATTATTCAGGTCAACCAATGTATAACCAAGCGTAGTATCGCGTTTGACCGCACCATTCCGATGGTTAACCCAATCACATTTGAAAATAGGGAGTTGCCTGAAATGGTAATCTAGTACACATATCTTGTAACACCCCGCAAATTTAAACGCAATTACTAACGCTAAACTCATGTATTTTTAGGCTAATTCCCTACTTGAGTGAATTCACAACGCATTTTAGAGGTAAGTCTAGCAAAGCCCAACTAGTGAATTCGTGTAGTATTACGTTTCATAATTATTATAATTGCACGCAAAAACGATTGGAACAAACGCGACAAAAATATACGACTGTTGGTGAACTAAATTATTCAAGAAAAGTAAATTTGTTGAATAACATTATTTATTACTAAATATTATGTTGATGATATTTACAAAGTATGTTATAACGTATAAACGTTTATTTCGTAAACTAAAACAAAACAAAGTTAAAATTTCATAAACTTAATTAAATTATTTCCATAAAATATTCCAACCAAATATATAAGCGAAAACGTATTTAATTAGTTATTATTTAAAAATATTGTAACATTTAACGATCGGGTAAAATACCACAAAGCGGGACAAAGTCCCCTTCCCCTTTTTGGAACAAAAACTGGCCCAACCCCCTTTCCCCACCTCACTTTCACCTTTCACACTCTCTCTCTACTCTCAAACTCTCTCTAGTCTCTCTCTCTCTAAAAACTAAACAAAAACCTCACTAATCACACAAAAACTACCTCAAAAACTCGTCGAATCATCAAACTCCTTTAGTGAAAAACGATCACCACGACGAGGGCTACACAACCATCTTCTCGGATTTCTCTCGCGTAAACTTTGTAAGATCCCGACACTTCTCGAAACTCTTAGATTTCGGTTTTTCTTTGATATTTCATGTTTAAAATACTTAATATACCATGTATTAGTGTTACATTAACTTATTGTGTCCAAAAACATCATTAAAAACGCTTTAAAAGTCGAAATTTGCATAAAAATCGCAAACAGCCAATTTCGCGAGTTGAGATCCAATCTCGGTTCGACTCGCGGTCTCAGCTCGGTTCGTGGACTCGGTTCGGTTCACAATCTCGACTCGGTTCGCGGACTCGGTTCGGTTCACAATCTCGGCTCGGTTCGCAAACTCGGTTCGGTTCACAATCTCGGTTCGGTTCACAATCTCAGTTCGGTTCGCGATCTTGGTTCGGTTCGCGGTCAACCCTGGTCAACATTTTTCAGCACTTTAAAATTTGCTTAAAATGGTTACCCAAAAGATAATACTTTGACATTAAAGTTTAAAAATGATATAAAAACTTAATTTCAATCATAAAAGTACTATTTACAAACACTTTGGACATAATTTAGTAGCGTGAACACTAACATGGATGGTCAAACTTAGACATCCACGTACTTATTAAATCTCATGCATTTAGGACGTTAGGAGATTTCGGACTAGACTTGGGTTTTAGGCTTTGCTAGCACTCACACTTTACTCAACTCAACAGGTGAGTTCACAACCCCTACTTTTACTGTTTTAACTGCTTTTGAACAGGGGTGGAAAACATAGTCAACATTGTTGCTACGTGAGCAAACTTTTATATAACTACTGTGTTATATATTGTACAAACTATTTGTGACTGCGGTCAAACTCTTACAACTGCTTTATTAATGGCCATAACTACTTTATTACATGATTGTATACTGGTTTTACTCGAACGATTAGAGTACATTGAAACTGTTAAACTGTTACACAACTAATGTTTATGAAATAACGTTTTCATACGACAAACCATTACAAACGGGATAAACTATACTTGATAAACCGGAGAACGACCGGTACTGTTTTGAAAACGCTGGAGAACGACCAGCAACACTATTTAATTAACTGATTGAACTATTAAAAAGTCCCTACTGACACGGGCACAAGCAACTGAAAAGTCCCTACTGACATGGGCACAAACTATTGAAAAGTCCCTACTGACATGGGCACTAACTGTTGAAAAGTCCCTACTGACATGGGCACAAACTCTTAAAAAGTCCCTACTGACATGGACACAAACTATTGAAAAGTCCCTACTGACATGGGCACTAACTGTTGAAAAGTCCCTACTGACATGGGCACAAACTATTAAAAAGTCCCTACTAACATGGGCACAAACTATTGAAAAGTCCCTACTGACATGGGCACTGACTGTTGAAAAGTCCCTTCTGACATGGGCACTAGATCCTGTGAACATGGGTCTACTATTGTTATTGAACTGATGAAAAGCCCCTACTGACATGGGCACTGGGTTCCTACTGACATTCCTACGAGACACAACTATTAGGATACTGACACTCCTACGATCATCTAATAGGATACCTACGTTCCTACTATAACTTGAAATATACTTTTGGGCAACATCCCACGAAACATACCTACTACTAGGATACGTATATTTCTACAGAACGTACTTGGAAATAAGATACTGCTTTCCTATAACTACTAGGATACGAACTTTCCTACAAACAACTATTTGGAAACGTATTTCGTTTTACGAATCACACTTTTGGGTGACATCCCAACGATACTGTATAAATAACGAGTGGGTTACCAACTGTGCTTACAAACTTGAAACAATAAATTGAAAACATAAAACCTGTGAATTCACTCAACCTCGTTGTTGACTTTTTACTATGTTTTTCAGGGAATTAGCTGCGCACGTAACAACCACCTGCACATACGGAATCTTAGGCGACCTGCTATGCTTTAGGATGCCAACTTTTGGAACTTATGGATTTCTTTTGTATAACTAAAGTGATTTTAGTCATATTTACGAAATCTACTTTTGTAAACTTAATAACTTTTACACTTGTACTATTCGATGAATCGTAAACTTTGTAACTATTACTTTTGGCATCTTAATATATATGTTCTGTTGTAATCATATGCTCTGATACGTATGCATGTACAATGTGTGATGTGGCACTCCCCATACTTAACTAAATGCTTCCGCTAATCGAAACCAACAAATTTGGGGGTGTTACATATCTCTTGCAAAACCCCATAATACAATTTGCGTCTTGTGGTTGCTACTCCTTTGGATATGTGCATATCTTCTGTCACAACACTAACCCCACTGTTTTGGTAAACATTGCCATCACTACATTTAGTACAAAATGTATACCCATTGATGTTGTATGCACTGTATTTCACTATGGTAGCGCGTGGTCCATGTGAAATCCACCTTACGGTTTCTGATACAGTTTCTTTGGAGATAGCTAATTCTCTGGCAACCTGAATATCATTACAAGTATATACAAATGAGCTTCAAATTGAAGGTACAACAAACAAGCAGTTACAAAAAATAATTAATTACCTCTTCGCGTAACCAGGTACCAAAAGATATAATGAGCTCATTCTACAGCAACGCTTTTCGCATACCCGGGTTTTGTGTTTCTAAAACCTGCTTGTGTCGCCTGAAACAAGTTGTCTGGTTATTATGTTTGTTGGAACAATTTAAGTAACTAAACAGACATGTGTTAGTAATACTTACTCGATATAGGGTAGAATTTCATCTGTGTTTTGTATTACATACAAATGCGCTTTCTGAAGGAGTTCTGCAGAAACACCACTTGATTTGCCTGCCGACAGTGGCTTTCCGTCCTCATTGTTTTCATCAGTTTCATGTTCATCATGTGGGATACCGATAGTTTTCATGGATTTTTTATATTCTGCGAAAAACTCTATTGTTTCTTCTGCAATAGTCTCCTCAGCAATGCATCCTTCTGGTTTATTTCTGTTTTGCACATGTCCTTTAATAACCTTCATACAGCATTCGAAGGGATACATCCAACGAAAGCATACCGGACCACATAATTTTACCTCCCTGGTTAGGTGCACAGTCAAATGGACCATAATATCAAAAAATGACGGAGGAAAGAACTTTTCGAGCAGGCAAAGTGTGACACAAAGTTCTTCTTGCATCTTATCTAGTTCATCCAATACTATTTCTTTGCTACATATCGATTTAAAAAAAAAAAAAAGCAAAACTTGATGATAGCATATCGTGTGGGTTGGTCCATGATTGACCGTATTGCAATGGGCAAAAACTCTTGCATTAGCATGTGATAGTCATGTGATTTAAGGCCGATGAGCTTCCTGTCTTTTAGGCTGACTAAAGATGAGAAATTTGAACAATAGCCTTGAGGTACCCTGATGTTGTATAACGTTTCACAAAAGATGTCTTTATCGGCATTCGTTAATGTGTAACCTGCTGGAGGTAGTATTATTTTGTCTCCTTCTTTCCTAGCAAACAACTCTGGTTTATCTATCCCCAACTCTTTCAGATCCAATCGAGCATTCTCTCCATCTTTCGTCTTTCCTGGAACATTTAGCAAAGTTCCGACTAGACTCTCACCAACATTCTTTTCTATATGCTAGAAATCAATACAGTGGTTAACTTCATTATGCCTCCAATACTTCAGCTTTCGATACCAAATGTTGAATTTCTTCCAGTACGCATCATGTTGATCATCTATCTGGCTTGAACTACCATCTTGAGCTCCTCTTTTCCTTTTGTGCTTTTGGATCTTCCCACCTATCCCTCTTGCATCTTTCTGGTTTCCTGATGCCTTATTGTTTGGTCGGTTTACCCTTCCCCACTTATTTTCAATATGTTTGACCTCGTTGTATATTTCTTCCCCAGTCATTGGAATTGGAGACGGGCGGAATTCTTGTTGCCCATTAAACGCCTTCTTTTGCTTTCTTAACGCGTGTGTATATGGTAGATATCTTCTGTGACCAACATAACTCTGCCTGGATGACGCAGGAAGTCTAACACAATCTGTTTGTTTCCCACATACTACACAACCTTTGTATCCACTGGTTGAGCAGCCACATAAAGTACCGAGTGCAGGGTAATCATTTATTGTCCATAACATAACCCCAAGTAGATTAAAGACTTCTTTTGTTGAAGCATCATATGTGTCAACCCCTTTCTCGAATAAGGTTTGCAGATCATCAACCAATGGTTCCAAAAAAACATCGATATCATTTCCCGGGTATCCAAGTATCAACACAGAAAGCGATATAAACTTTCTTTTCATACACAACCATGGAGGAAGGTTGTAAATGACAGTTAAAACTGGCCACACACTGTGATGTCTATTTCCTCTGTTGACGTTAACCCCATCAGCCAATATTCCTAGCCTTAGATTTCTTGGATCTTTTGCAATTTCGGGGAATTTTGTATCTATGGTACGCCATGCCTGTGAATATGCGGGGTGACGTAACACACCATCTGTTTCCCTCCTAGTCGCATGCCATCTTAATTCTTCGGCAATATTTTCTATCCTAAAGAGTCGTTTCAATCTTGGTATTATTGCAAAATACCACATTACCTTTGCTGGAATTTTTCTTTCACTTTATTTGTTTTCTGATCCAGCTTCCGTCTTGATGTCCCACAAGTTCTACACACAGTCGATCCCTCATCGTCTTTCCAGTAAAGAAGGCAATTGTTTACACATACATCTATCTTTTGGTATCCTGACCCCATTAATTTCAAAAAAAATTTGCCTGATAAGTTTTTTCCGGCAGTTCATTATCATCAGGTAGCATCTTTTTTAACAATCCTAGTAGTTCAGTAAAGAACTTATCAGAACAACCATACTTACTTTTCAAGTTTAGTAGTTGAACAATTGCTGACAACTTTGTGAACGGACATCCTTTGTAAAGCGGCTTCTCTGCGTCTGAAAGTAGTTCATGAAACTTGACTTGGTCATCCGGATCCTCATCATCAAAATTATCGTTTACAGCATTTACCATTTCAACTGTTTCTGAGGCATCTGTTGGAATGTCTGAATCAAAATCCGTTTGGGTGTCAACAAAATCTGTTGCACCATTGTGATGTTCCACGGCACTTGATGATGAATCATCATTTTCTCCATGTTTAGTCCACTTTGTGTAGTTTAGATCAATGCCATTACCGAATAAATGGAAATGCACTTCCTCCACTTTACGCACTACATGGTTTAAACATATGGTACATGGACATGGGATCTCAACATGTTTATTTACTTAAGGGTCGATGTTAGTCGTCTTCTTCAAGTTGCCTACCGCGTAATCAATAAATGATTTTACTACATCTATATAACGTGTGTTCATCCTGTTTGTTCCTGTAACATCCTCTCTTCTGGTCCGGTAATTTCTAATTTTAAATTGATATATTTTATTGTATTAGAAATTATTTGATAAAATATGTTTAATTGCGAAACTTAGTTAAATAAGCCTCAGGACTTATTGTGCTTAGTAAATTGTTGCTTGATTTAATTTACTATAGTTAACGGTGCAATAAAATAAGTTTCTCGCAAATGGATTTTAGGTTCCAGGCAATAGATAAAAAGGGGATTAGTTTTAAGTGGATGCGGGTCGGTGTTAAAAAGTTAGCCGACTTAAATAGTTTCCTTTTTAGGAAAGATCTTTATTTTTTTTTAGAAACTTAAACCTAGAACTCAAAAATCCCTAAAACCCTTGAAACCGCAAGATTAAATCAAGAGAACTTTGAGCTGTGATCTTGTGTTATCATAATCATCATCATCTTCTAGTAGTAATTCCTTGATTGTAAGTTAGTTTTCATGTTCAAATTCATGGTTATGATCATTTGAAGTTTTGGCATGAATTGATGTTGAACTTATGCTTTAAACATGTTATGGTATGTATATATGATGATTTGTGAACTGAAAACTGTTGCTGTACTCGAATTGTGGTTAGTTTGTATAATTTTCGTAGCTGGGTTTTGAGCTGGGCGAAGCTTGCTGGTGCAGGGTTGGTACCCGGCGGGTAGATCCCGTACCCGGCGGGTAATGTACCTAAACCGGGGATCCGGCGGGTAGAACCCGTACCCGGCGGTTTCTCTAGCCTTTAAAACGCATAAGTGTTCTGTTACCATGAAAACTTAATTGACCCGATGGGTTAGAGTGTGACCCGGCGGTTATGAGGGGGTACCCGGCGGGTAATGTTGCTACCCGGCGGGTAGTGACTTGTCCTGTGGCCTTTTGACTTTAAACAACTTCAAACTTAAAAGGTTGACAAGTGATTAATTGATATGCTGTAATATGAATGTTGTACATGATTAGAGACTAAATAGTTATACAAATACTATCTAGTTCCTTGAATTAAGTTGATATAAGTTTAGTACTGATGATCCTGATTTCTAACTTATATCTGATTTTGATTCTCAGATCCTCAAAGGACTCAGCGAGATAAGATTGCTGAGTAAGTGAAACGAGATAATCAGGTGAGTGGATTTGAAACTCATAGTTTGATTTGGTTGTGTCAGTTTGATTTCAATCAGTAATTATAGGATTACTATTGATAGTATGTTAAATTTGAAAGGATATGCCATATGATTGGTAGTTTGATTAGCCTGTGAGCTTGATTGATAAATCCAGAGGTCAACTAGATTGTCAGTTGGACATGATTGCTAATGTTGGTCAACACAGGGTTGCGTACATGTGTTGATGGAGATTAGCATTTAGTTAGCGGTTAATCACTGTTTTGGCCTACAATTGATTTAAGTGTTCTGATGGGGCCACCCGGCACAGGGTCCTTAGGAACCACCGTTCCTCTTGACGATATTTGTTGCATTATTGATTGTGAACAGATTGCTAGCTAAATTGAATTGTAGTTGATAATTCATTCACTTAGCTTCGTGCTAATCCCTCAATTTACTTCCTGCAGGTGATGTATATTTTGTGGGTAGACGGGAAGGATGTTTTGATGCTGGGAATGTTTGAAACTTGCAACTCTGATCCAGTTTGTAATATATAATGTTTTATAGTATATAATGCCCCGGTTTGTAAACATGTTGTATAAAGGTTTGCGAAAATTTCAAGCAAGTTTTAATAGAATATGTATTTCAAGTAGTCGCTTCCGCCAACTTTAATATTATATTGTTGTATTAAATGAGGGGTGTTATAAGTTGGTATCAGAGCAATAGTTTGGGGCAATTGAATATGATTGTATGTTCAATCCTAAACTTTGATTGTGTTGTGTCAAACATTCTTGGGAATGGAACTATGTACTGAATGTGAAATTGTTAGTAGGATAGGTGCTAACGATTAACGATTTGTGAGCTGTTGTTGTGTTTACAGACATGGCGGATAATGAGCGACCACCTGTTAACCCTAATAATGTCTCAAGGCCGGAAGTAACTGTTGAAACTCATGACAATCGGGCTGAGCATACTGGTACTTCTTTCCTTGCTAGAGAAGAGTTAGAAAGAGACGAGTATCTCCTTCAATTGGAAGAGGAAAACCAAGTACTTAGAATGTATAAACAACAAAAAGAGGCTGAATCTTCTCATCCTGTGTTTAGTACGATTTCACCGCCAAAACAAAAGGGGTGTTCATTTAAAACCTTTATGAGCAGTAATCCGTCTGTGTATTCTGGTAGTACAAATCCTTCGGTAACTCTTGATTGGTTGAGGGATATTGAAAAGAAATTTGAAGTTTGCCAATGTGAAGAAGAGTTAAAAGTTCCCTATGCAACTCCACTTTTAAAAGGAGCCGCTATGAATTGGGGGAATTCGATTACTTCTGTGTTATCTCCTTTTCAGAAAGCATCTATTCGATGGCCTGATTTTCATAATGAAGTTTGTAAGCAATATTGTTCAAACTATATATAGCTCAGATTAGAAAAGAGTTTATGGATTTGCAATTAACTGATAAAATGTCAATGGATGATTTGATTAATCAGTTTACAGAGAAACTCAGGTTTGTTCAACAGTGGGTTCCTGATGAGAGAACTCAAATAGATCAGTTTGTTGGTACTTTACCTAATCAGTATCGAACTTCAGTGAGGTTAGCTGGATCTCTTTCCCAAGCTTTTATGTTAACTCGGTCAGTTGACAGTGATTTGAGTCCTCAAGAGGCGCCAAGTAAAGAAATGGTTTCTCAGAAATCTAGGAGTGAATCTTCTGGTAAAGGTAAGCAGCGGTGGCAAGGAAATCAGCAGGGTAGGAAACAAGAAAGTCGTGGTGGTACCTCTGATCGTCCCAATTGGTGTATTAAGTGTAGAGCTAGACATTTTGGGCCGTGCACTGTGCAAACCACTAGATGCGTGAAATATGGTGTGATTGGGCATGAAGCCAAAGATTGTGTTTTTCCTACTTATGTGTGTTGGAATTGCCATAAGGAAGGTCATCATGCAAATCAGTGTTCTGAGGCAAAGAGACAGGGTTCTGGGTCGGTTGTTAGTTCGTCATCCTCCGGTCAGAAGCGGAAGAATCCGCCATCTGCAGTTAGTAGGGCTTTTCAAATGACAGTGGATGAAGCTGTCCATACAGATGACGTGATCACGGGTACTTTTCTTGTATATTCTGTACCAGCTCGTGTTTTGTTTGATTCTGGTGCAAATTGTTCGTTTGTATCTATGTACTTCTGTGATAAGTTGAAAATGATGCCTACTGTGATAACAAACCCAGTTGAAGTAGAAATAGCTAGTGGCAAGTTAGTTCCTGTTACCACTGCGGTAATTGGAGCTAGTATTATGATAGATGGCCAAACTTTCCCAATTTCCTTTATGTTGATGCCAATTGCTAGTTTTGATGTGATCATTGGTATGGATTGGTTATGTCAGTGTAAAGCAAGCATAGATTGCCACAATAAGCTGATTAGAATTCCAATCTCTGAAGAGTCATATGTCGTGGCTCGAGGAGAACGGGATAATGTTTGTATACCTTTGATTAGTATGATGAAAGCTAGGAAATCTTTGTTTAAGGGCTGTAAATCGTATCTAGCTTATGTGATTGATGCTAAGTTAGAAAAGAAGTCTCTTTTTGATGTACCGGTTGTTTCTGAGTATCCGGAAGTGTTCCCTGATGAATTACCTGGTCTACCACCGGTTAGGGAAGTTGAATATCAGATTGATCTTGTTCCTGGCTCTTCACCTATAGCTAAAGCCCCTTATAGATTAGCTCCGTCTAAAATACGTGAAATGATGAATCAGATACAGGAGTTGTTGGATAAAGGATTTATTAGACCTAGTTCTTCTCCCTGGGGTGCACCAGTTCTGTTTGTGAAAAAGAAAGATGGGTCTTTTCGAATGTGCATTGATTATAGGGAATTGAACCAATGGACTGTAAAGAATAAATATCCTCTGCCTCGCATAGATGATTTGTTTGATCAGTTGCAGGGATCTTCATTTTATTCAAAGATTGATTTGAGGTCAGGTTATCATCAAGTTCGTGTTGGTGATTGTGATATTCCTAAAACTGCATTTCGAACCAGGTATGGTCATTTTGAATTCCTGGTTATGCATTTTGGATTAACGAATGCTTCAGCAGTTTTTATGGATTTGATGAATCGTGTTTGTCGACCTTTTCTTGATAAATTTGTGATTGTATTTATCGATGACATTTTGGTATATTCTAAATCCGAATCAGAACATGGAATGCATTTGAGGTTAGTATTGGAAACCTTAAAGAGAGAATATTTATATGCAGAGTTTCTAAATGTGAATTTTGGATTCGGGAAGTACAGTTTTTGGGTCATATTATTTGTAATGATGGTGTTAAAGTTGATCCTTCAAAGATTGAAGCTGTAATGAATTGGAAAGCTCCAAAGTCTGTTTCAGAAATAAAAAGTTTTCTTGGTTTGGCGGGTTATTACCGGAAGTTTATTAAAGACTTTTCTAAAATTGCCGGTTCATTGACTAAATTGACCCGTAAGGATGAAAAGTTTGTGTGGACTGAACAACAGGAGACAGCTTTTCAGACTCTGAAACAGTTGTTATATCAGGCTCCTGTGTTAGCATTGCCAGATGGGTCCGATGATTTTATTGTTTATTGTGATGCATCGATTGCTGGTTTGGGTTGTGTGTTGATGCAGCGAGATCGTGTGATTGCTTATGCTTCTCGTCAGCTCAAACCTCATGAAAGAAATTATCCTACCCATGATTTAGAACTTGCAGCAGTTGTGTTTGCTTTGAAGATATGGAGACATTACTTGTATGGTACCAAATGTATTATTTGTACAGATCACAAGAGTCTTCAGTATATATTTTCACAGCAAGAATTGAATATGCGTCAGAGACGATGGTTAGAGTTAATCAAAGACTATGATTGTGAAATTAAATACCATCCAGGGAAAGCCAATGTGGTTGCGGATGCTTTAAGCCGCAAGGTAACTTCTGATCGAGTTTATGTTATGCGTTTAGAAGTTTCTTCTGATTTGGTGGCTCAGATAAAAGTTGCACAGTTAGAGGCTTTGTTAGATCATAATTTGAAATCTGAAATTATGTTGAATCGAAAAGAATTGTTATTGGATGATTCGAGAGGATTAAAAACCTTCCAGTCTCGTGTTTGGATTCCTTTGTTTTGTGGTCTTCGGGATGTTATTCTGAATGAAGCCCATAAGTCCAGATTGTCTGTACATCCTGGAAGTACGAAAATGTATAATGACTTGAAACCTGTGTATTGGTGGCCTACAATGAAGATGGATGTAGCAAGGTTTGTAAGTTCTTGTCATATTTGTTCTCAAGTTAAAGCTGAACATCAGAAGCTGTATGGGTCGTTGAAACAGCTTGAGATTCCTGAATGGAAATGGGAACATTTGACTATGGATTTTGTTACTAAGTTGCCTCGAACTGCCCGAGGAAATGATATGGTTTGGGTTATTGTTGATCGATTGACCAAGAGTGCTCATTTTCTCGCTACTAAAGAAACTGCATCTTTGAGTAAACTTGCACAGTTATATGTAAGTGAGATTGTTTCTCGGCATGGTATTCCTTTATCGATAGTATCTGATAGAGATCCGAGGTTTGTATCTCATTTTTGGCAAAGTTTGCAGCATGAATTGGGTACACGTGTAAATCTTAGTACAGCTTATCATCCTCAAACAGATGGACAATCAGAACATACGATTTAGACATTGGAGGATATGTTAAGAGCTTGTATTTTAGAGTATGGTGGTTCTTGGGATTCTCATTTGCCATTAGTTGAGTTTGCTTATAATAACTCATATCATTCTAGTATCGGCATGCCTCCATATGAAATGCTTTATGGTCGCCGTTGTAGAACTCCAACTTGTTGGCTAGAGGCAGGTGAGAAACAGTTTGCAGGTCCCGATATTGTTCAGATGACAGCTGATAAAGTTGCAGTGGCTCGTGAAAAGTTGAAAGCTGCACGTGATAGACAGAAACAATATGCTGATCCTAAACGTCGACCAGTTACTTTTGTTGAAGGTGAACTTGTTTACTTGAAAGTTTCGCCTTGAAAGGGGTAATTCGGTTTGGGAAACGTGGCAAATTGGCTCCTCGATATATTGGACCGTTTAGAATTCGTCAGATTGTTAATGATCAGTCTGTTACATTGGATCTTCCTCCAGAGCTTGCTGGTATTCATGACACGTTTAACATTTGTTATTTGAGGAAATGTAATGTTGAGGACCAGTCTCAGATTCTTCCTTTGAAAGATTTGAAAGTTGATCAAAGTTAGAAGTTAGTTGAAGAACCAGTTGAACTTCTTGACAGAAAAGTTACTAAACTTAGGAAGAAACATATTCCCATGGTGTTAGTGAAATGGAGACATAGTTTAGGTGCAAACCTAACATGGGAAACTGAGGATAGTATGAAATCCAGATATCCTGGATTATTTGATCGTGATGAGATTTCGGGGACGAAATCTTCTTAAGGGGGGAGAGTTGTAACATCCTCTCTTCTGGTCTGGTAATTTCTAATTTTAAATTGATATATTTTATTGTATTAGAAATTATTTGATAAAATATGTTTAATTGCTAAACTTAGTTAAATAAGCCTCAGGACTTATTGTGCTTAGTAAATTGTTGCTTGATTTAATTTACTATAGTTAACGGTGCAATAAAATAAGTTTCTCGCAAATGGATTTTAGGTTCCAGGCAATAGATAAAAAGGGGATTAGTTTTAAGTGGATGCGGGTCGGTGTTAAAAAGTTAGCCGACTTAAATAGTTTCCTTTTTAGGAGAGATCTTTATTTTTTTTTAGAAACTTAAACCTAGAACTCAAAAATCCCTAAAACCCTTGAAACCGCAAGATTAAATCAAGAGAACTTTGAGCTGTGATCTTGTGTTATCATAATCATCATCATCTTCTAGTAGTAATTCCTTGATTGTAAGTTAGTTTTCATGTTCAAATTCATGGTTATGATCATTTGAAGTTTTGGCATGAATTGATGTTGAACTTATGCTTTAAACATGTTATGGTATGTATATATGATGATTTGTGAACTGAAAACTGTTGCTGTACTCGAATTGTGGTTAGTTTGTATAATTTTCGTAGCTGGGTTTTGAGCTGGGCGAAGCTTGCTGGTGCAGGGTTGGTACCCGGCGGGTAGATCCCGTACCCGACGGGTAATGTACCTAAACCGGGGATCCGGCGGGTAGAACCCGTACCCGGCGGTTTCTCTAGCCTTTAAAACGCATAAGTGTTCTGTTACCATGAAAACTTAATTGACCCGACGGGTTAGAGTGTGACCCGGCGGTTATGAGGGGGTACCCGGCGGGTAATGTTGCTACCCGGCGGGTAGTGACTTGTCCTGTGGCCTTTTGACTTTAAACAACTTCAAACTTAAAAGGTTGACAAGTGATTAATTGATATGCTGTAATATGAATGTTGTACATGATTAGAGACTAAATAGTTATACAAATACTATCTAGTTCCTTGAATTAAGTTGATATAAGTTTAGTACTGATGATCCTGATTTCTAACTTATATCTGATTTTGATTCTCAGATCCTCAAAGGACTCAGCGAGATAAGATTGCTGAGTAAGTGAAACGAGATAATCAGGTGAGTGGATTTGAAACTCATATTTTGATTTGGTTGTGTCAGTTTGATTTCAATCAGTAATTATAGGATTACTATTGATAGTATGTTAACTTTGAAAGGATATGCCATATGATTGGTAGTTTGATTAGCCTGTGAGCTTGATTGATAAATCCAGAGGTCAACTAGATTGTCAGTTGGACTTGATTTCTAATGTTGGTCAACACAGGGTTGCGTACATGTGTTGATGGAGATTAGCATTTAGTTAGCGGTTAATCACTGTTTTGGCCTACAGTTGATTTAAGTGTTCTGATGGGGCCACCCTGCACAGGGTCCTTAGGAACCACCGTTCCTCTTGACGATATTTGTTGCATTATTGATTGTGAACAGATTGCTAGCTAAATTGAATTCTAGTTGATAATTCATTCACTTAGCTTCGTGCTAATCCCTCAATTTACTTCCTGCAAGTGATGTATATTTTGTGGGTAGACGGGAAGGATGTTTTGATGCTGGAAATATTTGAAACTTGCAACTCTGATCCAGTTTGTAATATATAATGTTTTATAGTATATAATGCCCCGGTTTGTAAACATGTTGTATAAAGGTTTGCGAAAATTTCAAGCAAGTTTTAATAGAATATGTATTTCAAGTAGTCGCTTCCGCCAAATTTAATATTATATTGTTGTATTAAATGAGGGGTGTTATAGTTCCCATCCAAGACTTGTCCATTGGAGGTTTTGAATCTTAAATTAGTTGTGTACGGCGGTGTTTTGTAAATAATTAGGGTTTTAATTAAGTAAATTAGGGGAATTATAGAAAACTCAGCTTCATACACTTTAAAATGAATACATTACATAAATATGAACAAAAAGATCTTGTTCTTGAGTGGTTTCTGTGTGTTGTGTACGACGGTGTTTTGTAAATAATTAGGGTTTTAATTAAGTAAATTAGGGGAATTATAGAAAACTCACCTTCATACACTTTAAAATGAATACCTAACATAAAAATGAACAAAAAGATCTTGTGCTTGAGTGGTTTCTGTGTGTTGTATAAAGGTATATGACGGCTACCATTTAAACCTGTGTTCGAATCTAGGCTGAGGCATGTTTTTTTTCTTTTAGTTTCATTGATTAATACAACTTATCCCAAGTTTCATTCCATCATCAATTGAATAATAACACTTAGAATATAATTATTTCATCATTTATAGAATAATAATTATATCATAAGTTTTGTACCAAGGTATGTCACACGCGCCACAAACAAACTTAGGATATAATTATTTCATCATTTACGGAATAATAACACTTAGGATATAATTATTTCATCATTTATGGAATAATAATTATATCATAAGTTTTATGGAATAATGACACTTAGGATATAATTATTATATCATTTATGGAATAATAATTATATCATAAGTTTTGTACCAAGGTATGTCACACGCGCCCCTAACAAACTTAGGATATAATTATTTCATCATTTACGTAATAATAACACTTAGGATATAATTATTTCATCATTTATGGAATAATAATTATATCATAAGTTTTGTACCAAGGTATGTCACACGCGCCACTAACAAACTTCGGATATAATTATTTCATCATTTATAGAATAATAACACTTAGGATATAATTATTTCATCATTTATGGAATAATAATTATATCATGAGTTTTGTACCAAGGTATGTCACACGCGCCCTAACAAACTTAGGATATAATTACTTCATCATTTATGGAATAATAACACTTAGGATATGATTATTTCATCATTTATGGAATAATAATTATATCATAAGTTTTGTACCAAGGTATGTCACACGCGCCACTGACAAACTTAGGATATAATTATTTCATCATTTATGGAATAATAATTATATCATAAGTTTTGTACCAAGGTATGTCACACGCACTACTAACAAACTTAGGATATAACTATTTCATCATTTATGGAATAATAATTATATCATAAGTTTTGTACCAAGGTATGTCACACGCGCCACTAACAAACTTAAGATATAATTATTTCATCATTTATGGAATAATAACACTTAGGATATAATTATTTCATCATTTATGGAATAATAATTATATCATAAGTTTTGTACCAAGGTATGTCACACGCGCCCCTAACAAACTTAGGATATAATTATTTCATCATTTATGGAATAATAACACTTAGGATATAATTATTTTATCATTTATGGAATAATAATTATATCATAAGTTTTTACCAAGGTATGTCACACGCGCCACTAACAAACTTAGGATATAATTATTTCATCATTTATGGAATAATAGTTATATCATAAGTTTTGTACCAAGGTATGTCACACGCGCCACTAACAAACTTAGGAAATAATTATTTCATCATTTATTGAATAATAATTATATTATAAGTTTTGTACCAAGGTATGTCACACGCGCCACTAACAAACTTAGGATATAATAACACTTAGGATATAAATATTTCATCATTTATGGAATAATAATTATATCTTAAGTTTTGTACCAAGGTATGTCACACGCGCCACTAACAAACTTAGGATATAATTATTTCATCATTTATTGAATAATAATTATATCATAAGTTTTGTACCAAGGTATGTCACACGCGCCACTAACAAACTTAGGATATAATAACACTTAGGATATAATTATTTCATCATTTATGGAATAATAATTATATCATAAGTTTTGTACCAAAGTATGTCACACGCGCCACTAACAAACTTAAGATATAATTATTTCATCATTTATGGAATAATAATTATATCATAAGTTTTGTACCAATTTATGTCACACGCGCCCCTAACAAACTTAGGATATAATTATTTCATCATTTATGAAATAATAACACTTAGGATATAATTATTTCATCATTTATAGAATAATAATTATATCATAAGTTTTTCCAAGGTATGTCACACGCGCCACTAACAAACTTAGGATATAATTATTTCATCATTTATGGAATAATAATTATATCATAAGTTTTGTACCAAGGTATGTCACACGCGCCACTAACAAACTTAGGATATAATTATTTCATCATTTATGGAATAATAATTATATCATAAGTTTTGTACCAAGGTATGTCACACGCGCCACTAAAAAACTTAGGATATAATTATTTCATCATTTATTGAATAATAATTATATCATAAGTTTTGTACCAAGGTATGTCACACGCGCCACTAACAAACTTAGGATATAATTATTTCATCATTTATGGAATAATAATTATATCATAAGTTTTGTACCAAGGTATGTCATACGCGCTACTAACAAACTTAGGATATAATTATTTCATTATTTATTTAATAATAATTATATCATAAGTTTTGTACCAACGTATGTCACACGCGCCAGTAACAAACTTAGGATATAATTATTTCAACATTTATGGAATAATAATTATATCATAAGTTTTGTACCAAGGTATGTCACACGCGCCACTAACAAACTTAGGATATAATTATTTCATCATTTATGGAATAATAGTTATATCATAAGTTTTGTACCAAGGTATGTCACACGCGCCACTAACAAACTTAGGAAATAATTATTTCATCATTTATTGAATAATAATTATATTATAAGTTTTGTACCAAGGTATGTCACACGCGCCACTAACAAACTTAGGATATAATAACACTTAGGATATAAATATTTCATCATTTATGGAATAATAATTATATCATAAGTTTTGTACCAAGGTATGTCACACGCGCCACTAACAAACTTAGGATATAATTATTTCATCATTTATTGAATAATAATTATATCATAAGTTTTGTACCAAGGTATGTCACACGCGCCACTAACAAACTTAGGATATAATAACACTTAGGATATAATTATTTCATCATTTATGGAATAATAATTATATCATAAGTTTTGTACCAAAGTATGTCACACGCGCCACTAACAAACTTAAGATATAATTATTTCATCATTTATGGAATAATAATTATATCATAAGTTTTGTACCAATGTATGTCACACGCGCCCCTAACAAACTTAGGATATAATTATTTCATCATTTATGGAATAATAACACTTAGGATATAATTATTTCATCATTTATAGAATAATAATTATATCATAAGTTTTTCCAAGATATGTCACACGCGCCACTAACAAACTTAGGAAATAATTATTTCATCATTTATTGAATAATAATTATATTATAAGTTTTGTACCAAGGTATGTCACACGCGCCACTAACAAACTTAGGATATAATAACACTTAGGATATAAATATTTCATCATTTATGGAATAATAATTATATCTTAAGTTTTGTACCAAGGTATGTCACACGCGCCACTAACAAACTTAGGATATAATTATTTCATCATTTATTGAATAATAATTATATCATAAGTTTTGTACCAAGGTATGTCACACGCGCCACTAACAAACTTAGGATATAATAACACTTAGGATATAATTATTTCATCATTTATGGAATAATAATTATATCATAAGTTTTGTACCAAAGTATGTCACACGCGCCACTAACAAACTTAAGATATAATTATTTCATCATTTATGGAATAATAATTATATCATAAGTTTTGTACCAATTTATGTCACACGCGCCCCTAACAAACTTAGGATATAATTATTTCATCATTTATGAAATAATAACACTTAGGATATAATTATTTCATCATTTATAGAATAATAATTATATCATAAGTTTTTCCAAGGTATGTCACACGCGCCACTAACAAACTTAGGATATAATTATTTCATCATTTATGGAATAATAATTATATCATAAGTTTTGTACCAAGGTATGTCACACGCGCCACTAACAAACTTAGGATATAATTATTTCATCATTTATGGAATAATAATTATATCATAAGTTTTGTACCAAGGTATGTCACACGCGCCACTAAAAAACTTAGGATATAATTATTTCATCATTTATTGAATAATAATTATATCATAAGTTTTGTACCAAGGTATGTCACACGCGCCACTAACAAACTTAGGATATAATTATTTCATCATTTATGGAATAATAATTATATCATAAGTTTTGTACCAAGGTATGTCATACGCGCTACTAACAAACTTAGGATATAATTATTTCATTATTTATTTAATAATAATTATATCATAAGTTTTGTACCAACGTATGTCACACGCGCCAGTAACAAACTTAGGATATAATTATTTCAACATTTATGGAATAATAATTATATCATAAGTTTTGTACCAAGGTATGTCACACGCGCCACTAACAAACTTAGGATATAATTATTTCATCATTTATGGAATAATAGTTATATCATAAGTTTTGTACCAAGGTATGTCACACGCGCCACTAACAAACTTAGGAAATAATTATTTCATCATTTATTGAATAATAATTATATTATAAGTTTTGTACCAAGGTATGTCACACGCGCCACTAACAAACTTAGGATATAATAACACTTAGGATATAAATATTTCATCATTTATGGAATAATAATTATATCATAAGTTTTGTACCAAGGTATGTCACACGCGCCACTAACAAACTTAGGATATAATTATTTCATCATTTATTGAATAATAATTATATCATAAGTTTTGTACCAAGGTATGTCACACGCGCCACTAACAAACTTAGGATATAATAACACTTAGGATATAATTATTTCATCATTTATGGAATAATAATTATATCATAAGTTTTGTACCAAAGTATGTCACACGCGCCACTAACAAACTTAAGATATAATTATTTCATCATTTATGGAATAATAATTATATCATAAGTTTTGTACCAATGTATGTCACACGCGCCCCTAACAAACTTAGGATATAATTATTTCATCATTTATGGAATAATAACACTTAGGATATAATTATTTCATCATTTATAATATAATAATTATATCATAAGTTTTTCCAAGGTATGTCACACGCGCCACTAACAAACTTAGGATATAATTATTTCATCATTTATGGAATAATAATTATATCATAAGTTTTGTACCAAGGTATGTCACACGCGCCACTAAAAAACTTAGGATATAATTATTTCATCATTTATTGAATAATAATTATATCATAAGTTTTGTACCAAGGTATGTCACACGCGCCACTAACAAACTTAGGATATAATTATTTCATCATTTATGGAATAATAATTATATCATAAGTTTTGTACCAAGGTATGTCATACGCGCTACTAACAAACTTAGGATATAATTATTTCAACATTTATGGAATAATAATTATATCATAAGTTTTGTACCAAGGTATGTCACACGCGCCACTAACAAACTTAGGATATAATTATTTCATCATTTATGGAATAATAGTTATATCATAAGTTTTGTACCAAGGTATGTCACTCGCGCCACTAACAAACTTAGGAAATAATTATTTCATCATTTATTGAATAATAATTATATTATAAGTTTTGTACCAAGGTATGTCACACGCGCCACTAACAAACTTAGGATATAATAACACTTAGGATATAAATATTTCATCATTTATGGAATAATAATTATATCATAAGTTTTGTACCAAGGTATGTCACACGCGCCACTAACAAACTTAGGATATAATTATTTCATCATTTATTGAATAATAATTATATCATAAGTTTTGTACCAAGGTATGTCACACGCGCCACTAACAAACTTAGGATATAATAACACTTAGGATATAATTATTTCATCATTTATGGAATAATAATTATATCATAAGTTTTGTACCAAAGTATGTCACACGCGCCACTAACAAACTTAAGATATAATTATTTCATCATTTATGGAATAATAATTATATCATAAGTTTTGTACCAATGTATGTCACACGCGCCCCTAACAAACTTAGGATATAATTATTTCATCATTTATGGAATAATAACACTTAGGATATAATTATTTCATCATTTATAATATAATAATTATATCATAAGTTTTTCCAAGGTATGTCACACGCGCCACTAACAAACTTAGGATATAATTATTTCATCATTTATGGAATAATAATTATATCATAAGTTTTGTACCAAGGTATGTCACACGCGCCACTAAAAAACTTAGGATATAATTATTTCATCATTTATTGAATAATAATTATATCATAAGTTTTGTACCAAGGTATGTCACACGCGCCACTAACAAACTTAGGATATAATTATTTCATCATTTATGGAATAATAATTATATCATAAGTTTTGTACCAAGGTATGTCATACGCGCTACTAACAAACTTAGGATATAATTATTTCATTATTTATTTAATAATAATTATATCATAAGTTTTGTACCAACGTATGTCACACGCGCCACTAACAAACTTAGGATATAATTATTTCATCATTTATTGAATAATAATTATATCATAAGTTTTGTACCAAGGTATGTCACACGCGCCACTAACAAACTTAGGATATAATTATTTCATCATTTATGGAATAATAGTTATATCATAAGTTTTGTACCAAGGTATGTCACACGCGCCACTAACAAACTTAGGAAATAATTATTTCATCATTTATTGAATAATAATTATATTATAAGTTTTGTACCAAGGTATGTCACACGCGCCACTAACAAACTTAGGATATAATAACACTTAGGATATAAATATTTCATCATTTATGGAATACTAATTATATCATAAGTTTTGTACCAAGGTATGTCACACGCGCCACTAACAAACTTAGGATATAATTATTTCATCATTTATTGAATAATAATTATATCATAAGTTTTGTACCAAGGTATGTCACACGCGCCACTAACAAACTTAGGATATAATAACACTTAGGATATAATTATTTCATCATTTATAGAATAATAATTATATCATAAGTTTTTCCAAGGTATGTCACACGCGCCACTAACAAACTTAGGATATAATTATTTCATCATTTATGGAATAATAATTATATCATAAGTTTTGTACCAAGGTATGTCACACGCGCCACTAACAAACTTAGGATATAATTATTTCATCATTTATGGAATAATAATTATATCATAAGTTTTGTACCAAGGTATGTCACACGCGCCACTAAAAAACTTAGGATATAATTATTTCATCATTTATTGAATAATAATTATATCATAAGTTTTGTACCAAGGTATGTCACACGCGCCACTAACAAACTTAGGATATAATTATTTCATCATTTATGGAATAATAATTATATCATAAGTTTTGTACCAAGGTATGTCATACGCGCTACTAATAAACTTAGGATATAATTATTTCATTATTTATTTAATAATAATTATATCATAAGTTTTGTACCAACGTATGTCAACTGCGCCAGTAACAAACTTAGGATATAATTATTTCAACATTTATGGAATAATAATTATATCATAAGTTTTGTACCAAGGTATGTCACACGCGCCACTAACAAACTTAGGATATAATTATTTCATCATTTATGGAATAATAGTTATATCATAAGTTTTGTACCAAGGTATGTCACACGCGCCACTAACAAACTTAGGAAATAATTATTTCATCATTTATTGAATAATAATTATATTATAAGTTTTGTACCAAGGTATGTCACACGCGCCACTAACAAACTTAGGATATAATAACACTTAGGATATAAATATTTCATCATTTATGGAATAATAATTATATCATAAGTTTTGTACCAAGGTATGTCACACGCGCCACTAACAAACTTAGGATATAATTATTTCATCATTTATTGAATAATAATTATATCATAAGTTTTGTACCAAGGTATGTCACACGCGCCACTAACAAACTTAGGATATAATAACACTTAGGATATAATTATTTCATCATTTATGGAATAATAATTATATCATAAGTTTTGTACCAAAGTATGTCACACGCGCCACTAACAAACTTAAGATATAATTATTTCATCATTTATGGAATAATAATTATATCATAAGTTTTGTACCAATGTATGTCACACGCGCCCCTAACAAACTTAGGATATAATTATTTCATCATTTATGGAATAATAACACTTAGGATATAATTATTTCATCATTTATAGAATAATAATTATATCATAAGTTTTTCCAAGGTATGTCACACGCGCCACTAACAAACTTAGGATATAATTATTTCATCATTTATGGAATAATAATTATATCATAAGTTTTGTACCAAGGTATGTCACACGCGCCACTAAAAAACTTAGGATATAATTATTTCATCATTTATTGAATAATAATTATATCATAAGTTTTGTACCAAGGTATGTCACACGCGCCACTAACAAACTTAGGATATAATTATTTCATCATTTATGGAATAATAATTATATCATAAGTTTTGTACCAAGGTATGTCATACGCGCTACTAACAAACTTAGGATATAATTATTTCATTATTTATTTAATAATAATTATATCATAAGTTTTGTACCAACGTATGTCACACGCGCCACTAACAAACTTAGGATATAATTATTTCATCATTTATTGAATAATAATTATATCATAAGTTTTGTACCAAGGTATGTCACACGCGCCACTAACAAACTTAGGATATAATTATTTCATCATTTATGGAATAATAGTTATATCATAAGTTTTGTACCAAGGTATGTCACACGCGCCACTAACAAACTTAGGAAATAATTATTTCATCATTTATTGAATAATAATTATATTATAAGTTTTGTACCAAGGTATGTCACACGCGCCACTAACAAACTTAGGATATAATAACACTTAGGATATAAATATTTCATCATTTATGGAATACTAATTATATCATAAGTTTTGTACCAAGGTATGTCACACGCGCCACTAACAAACTTAGGATATAATTATTTCATCATTTATTGAATAATAATTATATCATAAGTTTTGTACCAAGGTATGTCACACGCGCCACTAACAAACTTAGGATATAATAACACTTAGGATATAATTATTTCATCATTTATGGAATAATAATTATAACATAAGTTTTGTACCAAAGTATGTCACACGCGCCACTAACAAACTTAAGATATAATTATTTCATCATTTATGGAATAATAATTATATCATAAGTTTTGTACCAATGTATGTCACACGCGCCCCTAACAAACTTAGGATATAATTATTTCATCATTTATGGAATAATAACACTTAGGATATAATTATTTCATCATTTATAGAATAATAATTATATCATAAGTTTTTCCAAGGTATGTCACACGCGCCACTAACAAACTTAGGATATAATTATTTCATCATTTATGGAATAATAATTATATCATAAGTTTTGTACCAAGGTATGTCACACGCGCCACTGACAAACTTAGGATATAATTATTTCATCATTTATGGAATAATAATTATATCGTAAGTTTTGTACCAAGGTATGTCACACGCACTACTAACAAACTTAGGATATAACTATTTCATCATTTATGGAATAATAATTATATCATAAGTTTTGTACCAAGGTATGTCACACGCGCCACTAACAAACTTAAGATATAATTATTTCATCATTTATGGAATAATAACACTTAGGATATAATTATTTCATCATTTATGGAATAATAATTATATCATAAGTTTTGTACCAAGGTATGTCACACTCGCCCCTAACAAACTTAGGATATAATTATTTCATCATTTATGGAATAATAACACTTAGGATATAATTATTTTATCATTTATGGAATAATAATTATATCATAAGTTTTTACCAAGGTATGTCACACGCGCCACTAACAAACTTAGGATATAATTATTTCATCATTTATGGAATAATAGTTATATCATAAGTTTTGTACCAAGGTATGTCACACGCGCCACTAATAAACTTAGGAAATAATTATTTCATCATTTATTGAATAATAATTATATTATAAGTTTTGTACCAAGGTATGTCACACGCGCCACTAACAAACTTAGGATATAATAACACTTAGGATATAAATATTTCATCATTTATGGAATAATAATTATATCTTAAGTTTTGTACCAAGGTATGTCACACGCGCCACTAACAAACTTAGGATTTAATTATTTCATCATTTATTGAATAATAATTATATCATAAGTTTTGTACCAAGGTATGTCACACGCGCCACTAACAAACTTAGGATATAATAACACTTAGGATATAATTATTTCATCATTTATGGAATAATAATTATATCATAAGTTTTGTACCAAAGTATGTCACACGCGCCACTAACAAACTTAAGATATAATTATTTCATCATTTATGGAATAATAATTATATCATAAGTTTTGTACCAATTTATGTCACACGCGCCCCTAACAAACTTAGGATATAATTATTTCATCATTTATGAAATAATAACACTTAGGATATAATTATTTCATCATTTATAGAATAATAATTATATCATAAGTTTTTCCAAGGTATGTCACACGCGCCACTCACAAACTTAGGATATAATTATTTCATCATTTATGGAATAATAATTATATCATAAGTTTTGTACCAAGGTATGTCACACGCGCCACTAACAAACTTAGGATATAATTATTTCATCATTTATGGAATAATAATTATATCATAAGTTTTGTACCAAGGTATGTCATACGCGCTACTAACAAACTTAGGATATAATTATTTCATTATTTATTTAATAATAATTATATCATAAGTTTTGTACCAAGGTATGTCACACGCGCCAGTAACAAACTTAGGATATAATTATTTCAACATTTATTGAATAATAATTATATCATAAGTTTTGTACCAAGGTATGTCACACGCGCCACTAACAAACTTAGGATATAATTATTTCATCCATTATGGAATAATAGTTATATCATAAGTTTTGTACCAAGGTAAGTCACACGCGCCACTAACAAACTTAGGAAATAATTATTTCATCATTTATTAAATAATAATTATATTATAAGTTTTGTACCAAGGTATGTCACACGCGCCACTAACAAACTTAGGATATAATAACACTTAGGATATAAATATTTCATCATTTATGGAATAATAATTATATCATAAGTTTTGTACCAAGGTATGTCACACGCGCCACTAACAAACTTAGGATATAATTATTTCATCATTTATTGAATAATAATTATATCATAAGTTTTGTACCAAGGTATGTCACACGCGCCACTAACAAACTTAGGATATAATAACACTTAGGATATAATTATTTCATCATTTATGGAATAATAATTATATCATAAGTTTTGTACCAAAGTATGTCACACGCGCCACTAACAAACTTAAGATATAATTATTTCATCATTTATGGAATAATAATTATATCATAAGTTTTGTACCAATGTATGTCACACGCGCCCCTAACAAACTTAGGATATAATTATTTCATCATTTATGGAATAATAACACTTAGGATATAATTATTTCATCATTTATAGAATAATAATTATATCATAAGTTTTTCCAAGATATGTCACACGCGCCACTAACAAACTTAGGAAATAATTATTTCATCATTTATTGAATAATAATTATATTATAAGTTTTGTACCAAGGTATGTCACACGCGCCACTAACAAACTTAGGATATAATAACACTTAGGATATAAATATTTCATCATTTATGGAATAATAATTATATCTTAAGTTTTGTACCAAGGTATGTCACACGCGCCACTAACAAACTTAGGATATAATTATTTCATCATTTATTGAATAATAATTATATCATAAGTTTTGTACCAAGGTATGTCACACGCGCCACTAACAAACTTAGGATATAATAACACTTAGGATATAATTATTTCATCATTTATGGAATAATAATTATATCATAAGTTTTGTACCAAAGTATGTCACACGCGCCACTAACAAACTTAAGATATAATTATTTCATCATTTATGGAATAATAATTATATCATAAGTTTTGTACCAATTTATGTCACACGCGCCCCTAACAAACTTAGGATATAATTATTTCATCATTTATGAAATAATAACACTTAGGATATAATTATTTCATCATTTATAGAATAATAATTATATCATAAGTTTTTCCAAGGTATGTCACACGCGCCACTAACAAACTTAGGATATAATTATTTCATCATTTATGGAATAATAATTATATCATAAGTTTTGTACCAAGGTATGTCACACGCGCCACTAACAAACTTAGGATATAATTATTTCATCATTTATGGAATAATAATTATATCATAAGTTTTGTACCAAGGTATGTCACACGCGCCACTAAAAAACTTAGGATATAATTATTTCATCATTTATTGAATAATAATTATATCATAAGTTTTGTACCAAGGTATGTCACACGCGCCACTAACAAACTTAGGATATAATTATTTCATCATTTATGGAATAATAATTATATCATAAGTTTTGTACCAAGGTATGTCATACGCGCTACTAACAAACTTAGGATATAATTATTTCATTATTTATTTAATAATAATTATATCATAAGTTTTGTACCAACGTATGTCACACGCGCCACTAACAAACTTAGGATATAATTATTTCACCATTTATGGAATAATAATTATATCATAAGTTTTGTACCAAGGTATGTCACACGCGCCACTAACAAACTTAGGATATAATTATTTCATCATTTATGGAATAATAGTTATATCATAAGTTTTGTACCAAGGTATGTCACACGCGCCACTAACAAACTTAGGAAATAATTATTTCATCATTTATTGAATAATAATTATATTATAAGTTTTGTACCAAGGTATGTCACACGCGCCACTAACAAACTTAGGATATAATAACACTTAGGATATAAATATTTCATCATTTATGGAATAATAATTATATCATAAGTTTTGTACCAAGGTATGTCACACGCGCTACTAACAAACTTAGGATATAATTATTTCATCATTTATTGAATAATAATTATATCATAAGTTTTGTACCAAGGTATGTCACACGCGCCACTAACAAACTTAGGATATAATAACACTTAGGATATAATTATTTCATCATTTATGGAATAATAATTATATCATAAGTTTTGTACCAAAGTATGTCACACGCGCCACTAACAAACTTAAGATATAATTATTTCATCATTTATGGAATAATAATTATATCATAAGTTTTGTACCAATGTATGTCACACGCGCCCCTAACAAACTTAGGATATAATTATTACATCATTTATGGAATAATAACACTTAGGATATAATTATTTCATCATTTATAGAATAATAATTATATCATAAGTTTTTCCAAGGTATGTCACACGCGCCACTAACAAACTTAGGATATAATTATTTCATCATTTATGGAATAATAATTATATCATAACTTTTGTACCAAGGTATGTCACACGCGCCAATAAAAAACTTAGGATATAATTATTTCATCATTTATTGAATAATAATTATATCATAAGTTTTGTACCAAGGTATGTCACACGCGCCACTAACAAACTTAGGATATAATTATTTCATCATTTATGGAATAATAATTATATCATAAGTTTTGTACCAAGGTATGTCATACGCGCTACTAACAAACTTAGGATATAATTATTTCATTATTTATTTAATAATAATTATATCATAAGTTTTGTACCAACGTATGTCACACGCGCCACTAAAAAACTTAGGATATAATTATTTCATCATTTATTGAATAATAATTATATCATAAGTTTTGTACCAAGGTATGTCACACGCGCCACTAACAAACTTAGGATATAATTATTTCATCATTTATGGAATAATAGTTATATCATAAGTTTTGTACCAAGGTATGTCACACGCGCCACTAACAAACTTAGGAAATAATTATTTCATCATTTATTGAATAATAATTATATTATAAGTTTTGTACCAAGGTATGTCACACGCGCCACTAACAAACTTAGGATATAATAACACTTAGGATATAATTATTTCATCATTTATGGAATAATAATTATAACATAAGTTTTGTACCAAAGTATGTCACACGCGCCACTAACAAACTTAAGATATAATTATTTCATCATTTATGGAATAATAATTATATCATAAGTTTTGTACCAATGTATGTCACACGCGCCCCTAACAAACTTAGGATATAATTATTTCATAATTTATGGAATAATAACACTTAGGATATAATTATTTCATCATTTATAGAATAATAATTATATCATAAGTTTTTCCAAGGTATGTCACACGCGCCACTAACAAACTTAGGATATAATTATTTCATCATTTATGGAATAATAATTATATCATAAGTTTTGTACCAAGGTATGTCACACGCGCCACTAAAAAACTTAGGATATAATTATTTCATCATTTATTGAATAATAATTATATCATAAGTTTTGTACCAAGGTATGTCACACGCGCCACTAACAAACTTAGGATATAATTATTTCATCATTTATGGAATAATAATTATATCATAAGTTTTGTACCAAGGTATGTAATACGCGCTACTAACAAACTTAGGATATAATTATTTCATTATTTATTTAATAATAATTATATCATATGTTTTGTACCAAAGTATGTCACACGCGCCAGTAACAAACTTAGGATATAATTATTTCAACATTTATGGAATAATAATTATATCATAAGTTTTGTACCAAGGTATGTCACACGCGCCACTAACAAACTTAGGATATAATTATTTCATCATTTATGGAATAATAGTTATATCATAAGTTTTGTACCAAGGTATGTCACACGCGCCACTAACAAACTTAGGAAATAATTATTTCATCATTTATTGAATAATAATTATATTATAAGTTTTGTACCAAGGTATGTCACACGCGCCACTAACAAACTTAGGATATAATAACACTTAGGATATAAATATTTCATCATTTATGGAATAATAATTATATCATAAGTTTTGTACCAAGGTATGTCACACGCGCCACTAACAAACTTAGGATATAATTATTTCATCATTTATTGAATAATAATTATATCATAAGTTTTGTACCAAGGTATGTCACACGCGCCACTAACAAACTTAGGATATAATAACACTTAGGATATAATTATTTCATCATTTATGGAATAATAATTATATCATAAGTTTTGTACCAAAGTATGTCACACGCGCCACTAACAAACTTAAGATATAATTACTTCATCATTTATGGAATAATAATTATATCATAAGTTTTGTACCAATGTATGTCACACGCGCCCCTAACAAACTTAGGATATAATTATTTCATCATTTATGGAATAATAACACTTAGGATATAATTATTTCATCATTTATAGAATAATAATTATATCATAAGTTTTTCCAAGGTATGTCACACGCGCCACTAACAAACTTAGGATATAATTATTTCATCATTTATGGAATAATAATTATATCATAAGTTTTGTACCAAGTTATGTCACACGCGCCACTAAAAAACTTAGGATATAATTATTTCATCATTTATGGAATAATAATTATATCATAAGTTTTGTACCAAGGTATGTCACACGCGCCACTAACAAACTTAGGATATAATTATTTCATCATTTATGGAATCTCTTTAATATATTATAATAGAATGTTAATTAGGTAGTCCAAACTAATCTCACCCCTTAAATTAGTTATCTAAATAAATATAAACCATTGATTTAGGCTTAAAATACATGACTACCTAAATAGTGGGAGGAGATAACAAAAAGACTAAAATGACCATGTTTTGACTTTTTAAGAAATTAATTTGGTAACTATTTATTGATTAGTGATTTATTAAAGGAAATATTTAACATTGAAGTCTTTTTTCTGTAAACTAATTATCTCACAAACGGCAAGTCAAAAAATTATAAAAATTGCACCATAAAATTCAGTGTTCTTTCCTCTTCGTTTTAAGATCTCTCAAGGTATACTTTCGAAAATGTTTTTTTTTTCCACTTTTTGGTGGGTTACAAATTATCAACACATGTGTTATCGTTCATTCTATATTTGATTTAGGGTTACAGTTAGGGTTTATGATTTAATGTTTAGTAGGGTTTAATGTCAGAGGGTTTAGGGTTTAATAAAGCGTTTAGGGTTTACATTTGATAGTAATTCGTAAAGATTTATTAAAGGAAATATTTAACATTGAAATCTTTTTTTTGTAAATTAATTATCTCACAAACGGCAAGGCGAAAAATTATAAAAATTGCACCATAAAATTCAGTGTTCTTTCCTCTTCGTTTTAAGATCTCTCAAGGTATACTTTCGAAAATGTTTTTTTTTTATCACTTTTTGGTGGGTTACAAATTATCAACACATGTGTTATCGTTCATTCTATATTTGATTTAGGGTTACAGTTAGGGTTTATGATTTAATGTTTAGTAGGGTTTAATGTCAGAGGGTTTAGGGTTTAATAAAGCGTTTAGGGTTTACATTTGATAGTAATTCGTAAAGATTTATTAAAGGAAATATTTAACATTGAAATCTTTTTTTTGTAAATTAATTATCTCACAAACGGCAAGGCGAAAAATTATAAAAATTGCACCATAAAATTCAGTGTTCTTTCCTCTTCGTTTTAAGATCTCTCAAGGTATACTTTCGAAAATGTTTTTTTTTATCACTTTTTGGTGGGTTACAAATTATCAACACATGTGTTATCGTTCATTCTATATTTGATTTAGGGTTATAGTTAGGGTTTATGATTTAATGTTTAGTAGGGTGGGTTACAAATTATCAACACATGTGTTATCGTTCATTCTATATTTGATTTAGGGTTACAGTTAGGGTTTATGATTTAATGTTTAGTAGGGTTTAATGTCAGAGGGTTTAGGGTTTAATAAAGCGTTTAGGGTTTACATTTGATAGTAATTCGTAAATATTTATTAAAGGAAATATTTAGCATTGAAATCTTTTTTTTGTAAATTAATTATCTCACAAACGGCAAGTCGAAAAATTATAAAAATTGCACCATAAAATTCAGTGTCTTTCCTCTTCGTTTTAAGATCTCTCAAGGTATACTTTCGAAAATGTTTTTTTTTTATCACTTTTTGGTGGGTTACAAATTATCAATACATGTGTTATCGTTCATTCTATATTTGATTTAGGTTATAGTTAGGGTTTATGATTTAATGTTTAGTAGGGTGGGTTACAAATTATCAACACATGTGTTATCGTTTATTCTATATTTGATTTAGGGTTACAGTTAGGGTTTATGATTTAATGTTTAGTAGGGTTTAATGTCAGAGGGTTTAGGGTTTAATAAAGATTTTAGGGTTTACATTTGATAGTAATTCGTAAAGATTTTTAAAGGAAATATTTAACATTGAAATCTTTTTTTTGTAAATTAATTATCTCACAAACGGCAAGTCGAAAAATTATAATTATAATAGAGTGTTAATTAGGTAGTCCAAACTAATCTCACCCCTTAAATTAGTTATCTAAATAAATATAAACCATTGATTTAAGCTTAAAATACATGACTACCTAAATAGTGGGAGGAGATAACAAAAAGACTAAAATGACCATGTTTTGACTTTTTAAGAAATTAATTTGGTAACTATTTATTGATTAGTGATTTATTAAAGGAAATATTTAACATTGAAGTCTTTTTTCTGTAAACTAATTATCTCACAAACGGCAAGTCGAAAAATTATAAAAATTGCACCATAAAATTCAGTGTTCTTTCCTCTTCGTTTTAAGATCTCTCAAGGTATACTTTCGAAAATGTTTTTTTTTTCACTTTTTGGTGGGTTACAAATTATCAACACATGTGTTATCGTTCATTCTATATTTGATTTAGGGTTACAGTTAGGGTTTATGATTTAATGTTTAGTAGGGTTTAATGTCAGAGGGTTTAGGGTTTAGGGTTTAATAAAGCGTTTAGGGTTTACATTTGATAGTAATTCGTAAAGATTTATTAAAGGAAATATTTAACATTGAAATCTTTTTTTTGTAAATTAATTATCTCACAAACGGCAAGGCGAAAAATTATAAAAATTGCACCATAAAATTCAGTGTTCTTTCCTCTTCGTTTTAAGATCTCTCAAGGTATACTTTCGAAAATGTTTTTTTTTATCACTTTTTGGTGGGTTACAAATTATCAACACATGTGTTATCGTTCATTCTATATTTGATTTAGGGTTATAGTTAGGGTTTATGATTTAATGTTTAGTAGGGTGGGTTACAAATTATCAACACATGTGTTATCGTTCATTCTATATTTGATTTAGGGTTACAGTTAGGATTTATGATTTAATGTTTAGTAGGGTTTAATGTCAGAGGGTTTAGGGTTTAATAAAGCGTTTAGGGTTGACATTTGATAGTAATTCGTAAATATTTATTAAAGGAAATATTTAGCATTGAAATCTTTTTTTTGTAAATTAATTATCTCACAAACGGCAAGTCGAAAAATTATAAAAATTGCACCATAAAATTCAGTGTCTTTCCTCTTCGTTTTAAGATCTCTCAAGGTATACTTTCGAAAATGTTTTTTTTATCACTTTTTGGTGGGTTACAAATTATCAATACATGTGTTATCGTTCATTCTATATTTGATTTAGGGTTATAGTTAGGGTTTATGATTTAATGTTTAGTAGGGTGGGTTACAAATTATCAACACATGAGTTATCGTTTATTCTATATTTGATTTAGGGTTACAGTTAGGGTTTATGATTTAATGTTTAGTAGGGTTTAATGTCAGAGGGTTTAGGGTTTAATAAAGATTTTAGGGTTTACATTTGATAGTAATTCGTAAAGATTTTTAAAGGAAATATTTAACATTGAAATCTTTTTTTTGTAAATTAATTATCTCACAAACGGCAAGTCGAAAAATTATAAAAATTGCACCATAAAATTCAGTGTTCTTTCCTCTTCGTTTTAAGATCTCTCAAGGTATACTTTCGAAAATGTTTTTTTATCACTTTTTGGTGGGTTACAAATTATCAACACATGTGTTATCGTTCATTTTATATTTGATTTAGGGTTATAGTTAGGGTTTATGATTTAATGTTTAGTAGGGTTTAATGTCGGAGGGTTTAGGTGATAATAAAGCGTTTAGGGTTTTACATGTGATAGTAATTCGTAAAACCCACCAAAAAATTTAATCTACATTTATGTGCATAATTCTACACATAATTTAGCAAAACAAAAATAAAATTCTACATAATTATAAAATAAATGATTAGGATGTTGTTGTCTATTAAAGAATTTGGCGACGCAACGCCTTTTCAGCTGAATTTTAAATTTGTATAAATATAATCCAATTTAATTAGTTCGTAATTAAATGGGTTGAAAGTTTCATCTCAATCTATTGTTTGTTTTTCATTTTCAACGGTATTGTGTACACTTGAACTATATATGGGTTATTTGGTCTTCCACAAATCAAAATTCTTTATAATTCGCATCGGCTTAAAGGAAATATTTAACATTGAAGTCATTTTTTTGTAAACTAATTATCTCACAAATGGCAAGTCGAAAAATTATAAAAATTGCACCATAAAATTCAGTGTTCTTTCCTCTTCGTTTTAAGATCTCTCAAGGTATACTTTCGAAAATGTTTTTTTTTTTCACTTTTTGGTGGGTTACAAATTATCAACACATGTGTTATCGTTCATTCTATATTTGATTTAGGGCTACAGTTAGGGTTTATGATTTAATGTTTAGTAGGGTTTAATGTCAGAGGGTTTAGGGTTTAATAAAGCGTTTAGGGTTTACATTTGATAGTAATTCGTAAAGATTTATTAAAGGAAATATTTAACATTGAAGTCTTTTTTTTTGTAAATTAATTATTTCACAAACGGCAAGTCGAAAAATTATAAAAATTGCACCATAAAATTCAGTTTTCTTTCTTATTCGTTTTAAGATTTCTCAAGGTATACATTCGAAAATGTCACTTTTTGGTGGGTTGCAAATTATCAACACATGTGTTATCGTTCATTCTATATTTGATTTAGGGTTATAGTTAGGGTTTATGATTTAATGTTTAGGAGGGTTTAATGTCGGAGGGTTTAGGTGATAATAAAGCGTTTAGGGTTTTACATGTGATAGTAATTCGTAAAACCCACCAAAAAATTTAATTTACATTTATGTTCATAATTTTACACATAATTTAGAAAAACAATAATAAAATTCTACATAATTATAAAATAAATGATTTAGGATGTTGTGGTCTATTAAAGAATTTGGCGACGCAACGCCTTTTCAGCTAAATTTTAAAATTGTATAAAGATAATCCTATTTAATTAGTTCGTAGTGTCATCTCAATCTATTGTTTGTTTTCATTTTCAACGGTATTGTGCACATTTGAACTATATATTGGTTATTTGGTCTTCAGCAAATCAAAATTCTTTATAATTCGCATCGGCTTTTTAGTTGAAGTTTTCTAATCCGTATAAATATAATCCAACTTGATTAGTTCGTAATTAAATGGATTGAAAGTGTCATGTTAAGCTCTTGTATGTTTTTCATTTTCAACGGTATACATACGGGAAATGATTTGGGAGGTTGTGGGCTTTTAGATAATTTGGGGACGCATCGCCTTTCAGCTGATTTTTTTAAATTTGTATATATATAACCCAAGCTGATTAGTTCGTAATTAATGGGTTGAAAGTGTCAACTTAAGTTTCTATATGTATTCATTTTCAACGGTATTGTATACACTTGAACTACAAACATATTATTTCGTCTTCGACAAATCAAAATTTTATATATATCAAAAAAATGATTTGGGATGTTGTGTGCTTTTAAATAATTTGGGGACGCATCACCTTTTCAGTCGAATTTTTTAGATTCGTATAAATATAATCAACTTGATTAATTCGTAATTAAACTGGTTGAAAATGTCATCTCAAACTCTTGTATGTTTTCATTTTCATTGGTATTATGCACATTTGAACCACAGACGAGTTAGTTGGTCTTCGAATAATCAAAAGTCTATATAATTCCAAAAAACAATTTGGGATGTTGTTGGCTTTTAAATAATATGGGGATGCATCGTTTTCTCTGCTGAATTCTTAAATTCGTATGAATATAATCCAAGATAATTAGTTGGTAATTAAATGGGTTGGAAGTGTCATCTCAAGTCCTTGTATATTTTCATTTGCAACGGTATTGTGCATACTTCAACCACTAACACATTATTTGGTCTTTGAAAAATCAAAATTTTATATAATCTAAAAAACGATTTGAGATGTTGCGGTGCTCTTATAGAATTTAGGGATGCATTTGCTTTTTAGCTGAATTTTTTTTAATTCTTACAAAATACAATTCAACTTGATTAGATAGTAATTAAATTAGTTGAAAGTTTAGTTGAAAGTGTCAGCTTAAGGTCTTGTATTTTTCATTTACAATTACACATTTGAACTTCAAACGAGTTATTTGGTCTTTGACAAATCAATTTGATACTCTACTTTGATCATTCTAATAATATTGGTGAAAATGTATAAGAACAGTTTATAGTGATTATTACAACTATAAACAAATTATTTTTTTGTTTACTTCTATTTGTGAGGTGTATATATATATATATATATATATATATATATATATATAAACTATTCGCAGGATGTACTTGTAAATTATTGTGATAGCTGCCAAGCATAAGTAGGGGAACTGTTAATATATATCACTAAAATGGCATGATATATGCATTACAATATCTACAACATTTTATGCATTATGGTATTGAAGGAAAAGAGTTGTTTATGATCATTCACATAGTTATTATGTAAGATGGACAATCATTAACTAATAACATTCTTAAGAGGGAACTTGGTTCCATCTAATATGATGATCAATGTATGTTTTCACTATTATGGTTGGACTGAAAGAATACCAAATGTGTTTGAGTACTTTGATGGCACCAAATTCCTTGATCTTTATATAATTTTCGGTCAATTATTGTCATATCATATATACGTGTAATTGTACGCATTGGTTTTGTACGATAGTTAGATAGTATGACAGTCAATATGAATCACTTATTATTATTGAAGATGACGATGACTTGCAAACTTTATGGTTTATATTTTTTGATTGTTTAACCGTTACACATAAAGTTGATCATTTTAAACATTTATCTTTATGTGTTGCCTCTTTGTTGTTAAGTTTTTATTTTATTATTTAATGTTATTAATCGTTTTTAATAATGGAGATATCCAAAGCTATTGTATTGAACTGTTAATATATATCACTAAAATGGCATGATATATGCATTACAATATCTACAATGCTTTATGCATTATGGTATTGAAGGAAAAGAGTTGTTGATAATCATTCACATAATTATTATGTAAGATAGACAATCATTAATTAATAACATTTTAACAGGGAATTTGGTTCCATCTAATATGATGATCAATGTATTTTCCAGTATTATGGTCGGACTGAAAGAATAACAAATGTGTTTGAGTACTTTGATAGCACGAAATTCCTTGATCGTTATATAATTTTTGGTCAATTATTGTCATATCATATATACGTGTAATTGTGCGCATTGGTTTTGTATGATAGTTAGATGGTATGACGGTCAATATGAATCACTTATTATTATTGAAGATGACGATGACTTGCAAACTTTATGGTTTCTATTTTGTTGATTGTTTGACCGTTACACATTAAGTTGATCATGTTAACATTTATCTTTATGTGTTGCCTCTTTGTTGTTTAGTTTTCTATTTTATTATTTAATGTAATTAATTGTTTATTAATAATGGAGATATCCAAAGCTATTGTCAATAGATAAACATATATATTTTAATTTCAAGATATGTTTATAGTGTCATCACTAAAAAAATGTCAATTTAGACATTATACACTAAAATACATTATAATATAAACATTTATATCAAAATTATGAAATAGCCCGCAAAATTTGCGGGTTATAATCTAGTGTTATTATCATATAAGTGTGTTATTATATCATAAGTTTTGTACCAAGGTATGTCATACGCGCTACTAACAAACTTAGGATATAATTATTTCATTATTTATTTAATAATAGTTGTATCATAAGTTTTGTACCAACGTATGTCACACGCAACACTAACAAACTTAGGATATAATTATTTCATCATTTATTGAATAATAATTATATCATAAGTTTTGTACCAAGGTATGTCACACGCGCCACTAACAAACTGAGGATATAATTATTTCATCATTTATTGAATAATAATTATATCATAAGTTTTGTACCAAGGTATGTCACACGCGCCACTAACAAACTTAAGATATTATAACACTTAGGATATAATTATTTCATCATTTATGGAATAATAATTATATCATAAGTTTTTTACCAAGGTATCTCACACGCGCAACTAACAAACTTAGGATATACTTATTTTATCATTTATGGAATAATAACACTTAGGATATAATTATTTCATCATTTATGGAATAATAATTATATCAGAAGTTTTATACCAAGGTATGTCACACGCGCCCCTAACAAACTTAGGATATAATTATTTCATCATTTATGGAATAATAACACTTAGGATATAATTATTTCATCATTTATGGAATAATAATTATATCATAAGTTTTGTACCAAGGTATGTCACACGCGCCACTAAAAAACTTAGGATATAATTATTTCAACATTATGGAATAATAATTATATCATAAGTTTTGTACCAAGGTATGTCACACGCGCCCCTAACAAACTTAGGATATAATTATTTCATCATTTATTGAATAATAATTATATCATAAGTTTTGTACCAAAGTATGTCACACGCGCCACTAACAAACTTAGGATATAATTATTTCATCATTTATGGAATAATAATTATATCATAAGTTTTGTACCAAGGTATGTCATACGCGCTACTAACAAACTTAGGATATAATTATTTCATTATTTATTTAATAATAGTTATATCATAAGTTTTGTACCAACGTATGTCACACGCGCCACTAACAAACTTAGGATATAATTATTTCATCATTTATGGAATAATAATTATATCATAAGTTTTGTACCAAGGTATGTCACACGCGCCACTAAAAAACTTAGGATATAATTATTTCATCATTTATTGAATAATAATTATATCATAAGTTTTGTACCAAGGTATGTCACACGCGCCACTAACAAACTTAGGATATAATTATTTCATCATTTATGGAATAATAATTATATCATAAGTTTTGTACCAAGGTATGTCATACGCGCTACTAACAAACTTAGGATATAATTATTTCATTATTTATTTAATAATAGTTATATCATAAGTTTTGTACCAACGTATGTCACACGCGCCACTAACAAACTTAGGATATAATTATTTCATCATTTATGGAATAATAATTATATCATAAGTTTTTTACCAAGGTATCTCACACGCGCAACTAACAAACTTAGGATATACTTATTTTATCATTTATGGAATAATAACACTTAGGATATAATTATTTCATCATTTATGGAATAATAATTATATCAGAAGTTTTATACCAAGGTATGTCACACGCGCCCCTAACAAACTTAGGATATAATTATTTCATCATTTATGGAATAATAACACTTAGGATATAATTATTTCATCATTTATGGAATAATAATTATATCATAAGTTTTGTACCAAGGTATGTCACACGCGCCACTAAAAAACTTAGGATATAATTATATCATCATTTATGGAATAATAATTATATCATAAGTTTTGTACCAAGGTATGTCACACGCGCCACTAACAAACTTAGGATATAATTATTTCATCATTTATTGAATAATAATTATATCATAACTTTTGTACCAAGGTATGTCACACGCGCCACTAACAAACTTAGGATATAATAACACTTAGGATATAATTATTTCATCATTTATGGAATAATAATTATATCATAAGTTTTGTACCAAAGTATGTCACACGCGCCACTAACAAACTTAAGATATAATTATTTCATCATTTATGGAATAATAATTATATCATAAGTTTTGTACCAATGTATGTCACACGCGCCCCTAACAAACTTAGGATATAATTATTTCATCATTTATGGAATAATAACACTTAGGATATAATTATTTCATCATTTATAGAATAATAATTATATCATAAGTTTTTCCAAGGTATGTCACACGCGCCACTAACAAACTTAGGATATAATTATTTCATCATTTATGGAATAATAATTATATCATAAGTTTTGTACCAAGGTATGTCACACGCGCCACTAAAAAACTTAGGATATAATTATTTCATCATTTATTGAATAATAATTATATCATAAGTTTTGTACCAAGGTATGTCACACGCGCCACTAACAAACTTAGGATTTAATTATTTCATCATTTATGGAATAATAATTATATCATAAGTTTTGTACCAAGGTATGTCATACGCGCTACTAACAAACTTAGGATATAATTATTTCATTATTTATTTAATAATAGTTATATCATAAGTTTTGTACCAACGTATGTCACACGCGCCACTAACAAACTTAGGATATAATTATTTCATCATTTATGGAATAATAATTATATCATAAGTTTTTTACCAAGGTATCTCACACGCGCAACTAACAAACTTAGGATATACTTATTTTATCATTTATGGAATAATAACACTTAGGATATAATTATTTCATCATTTATGGAATAATAATTATATCAGAAGTTTTATACCAAGGTATGTCACACGCGCCCCTAACAAACTTAGGATATAATTATTTCATCATTTATGGAATAATAACACTTAGGATATATTTATTTCATCATTTATGGAATAATAATTATATCATAAGTTTTGTACCAAGGTATGTCACACGCGCCACTAAAAAATTTTAGGATATAATTATATCATCATTTATGGAATAATAATTATATCATAAGTTTTGTACCAAGGTATGTCACACGCGCCACTAACAAACTTAGGATATAATTATTTCATCATTTATTGAATAATAATTATATCATAACTTTTGTACCAAGGTATGTCACACGCGCCACTAACAAACTTAGGATATAATAACACTTAGGATATAATTATTTCATCATTTATGGAATAATAATTATATCATAAGTTTTGTACCAAAGTATGTCACACGCGCCACTAACAAACTTAGGATATAATTATTTCATCATTTATGGAATAATAATTATATCATAAGTTTTGTACCAAGGTATGTCACACGCGCCACTAAAAAACTTAGGATATAATTATTTCATCATTTATTGAATAATAATTATATCATAAGTTTTGTACCAAGGTATGTCACACGCGCCACTAACAAACTTAGGATATAATTATTTCATCATTTATGGAATAATAATTATATCATAAGTTTTGTACCAAGGTATGTCATACGCGCTACTAACAAACTTAGGATATAATTATTTCATTATTTATTTAATAATAGTTATATCATAAGTTTTGTACCAACGTATGTCACACGCGCCACTAACAAACTTAGGATATAATTATTTCATCATTTATGGAATAATAATTATATCATAAGTTTTTTACCAAGGTATCTCACACGCGCAACTAACAAACTTAGGATATACTTATTTTATCATTTATGGAATAATAACACTTAGGATATAATTATTTCATCATTTATGGAATAATAATTATATCAGAAGTTTTATACCAAGGTATGTCACACGCGCCCCTAACAAACTTAGGATATAATTATTTCATCATTTATGGAATAATAACACTTAGGATATAATTATTTCATCATTTATGGAATAATAATTATATCATAAGTTTTGTACCAAGGTATGTCACACGCGCCACTAAAAAACTTAGGATATAATTATATCATCATTTATGGAATAATAATTATATCATAAGTTTTGTACCAAGGTATGTCACACGCGCCACTAACAAACTTAGGATATAATTATTTCATCATTTATTGAATAATAATTATATCATAACTTTTGTACCAAGGTATGTCACACGCGCCACTAACAAACTTAGGATATAATAACACTTAGGATATAATTATTTCATCATTTATGGAATAATAATTATATCATAAGTTTTGTACCAAAGTATGTCACACGCGCCACTAACAAACTTAAGATATAATTATTTCATCATTTATGGAATAATAATTATATCATAAGTTTTGTACCAATGTATGTCACACGCGCCCCTAACAAACTTAGGATATAATTATTTCATCATTTATGGAATAATAACACTTAGGATATAATTATTTCATCATTTATAGAATAATAATTATATCATAAGTTTTTCCAAGGTATGTCACACGCGCCACTAACAAACTTAGGATATAATTATTTCATCATTTATGGAATAATAATTATATCATAAGTTTTGTACCAAGGTATGTCACACGCGCCACTAAAAAACTTAGGATATAATTATTTCATCATTTATTGAATAATAATTATATCATAAGTTTTGTACCAAGGTATGTCACACGCGCCACTAACAAACTTAGGATTTAATTATTTCATCATTTATGGAATAATAATTATATCATAAGTTTTGTACCAAGGTATGTCATACGCGCTACTAACAAACTTAGGATATAATTATTTCATTATTTATTTAATAATAGTTATATCATAAGTTTTGTACCAACGTATGTCACACGCGCCACTAACAAACTTAGGATATAATTATTTCATCATTTATGGAATAATAATTATATCATAAGTTTTTTACCAAGGTATCTCACACGCGCAACTAACAAACTTAGGATATACTTATTTTATCATTTATGGAATAATAACACTTAGGATATAATTATTTCATCATTTATGGAATAATAATTATATCAGAAGTTTTATACCAAGGTATGTCACACGCGCCCCTAACAAACTTAAGATATAATTATTTCATCATTTATGGAATAATAACACTTAGGATATATTTATTTCATCATTTATGGAATAATAATTATATCATAAGTTTTGTACCAAGGTATGTCACACGCGCCACTAAAAAATTTTAGGATATAATTATATCATCATTTATGGAATAATAATTATATCATAAGTTTTGTACCAAGGTATGTCACACGCGCCACTAACAAACTTAGGATATAATTATTTCATCATTTATTGAATAATAATTATATCATAACTTTTGTACCAAGGTATGTCACACGCGCCACTAACAAACTTAGGATATAATAACACTTAGGATATAATTATTTCATCATTTATGGAATAATAATTATATCATAAGTTTTGTACCAAAGGATGTCACACGCGCCACTAACAAACTTAGGATATAATTATTTCATCATTTATGGAATAATAATTATATCATAAGTTTTGTACCAAGGTATGTCACACGCGCCACTAAAAAACTTAGGATATAATTATTTCATCATTTATTGAATAATAATTATATCATAAGTTTTGTACCAAGGTATGTCACACGCGCCACTAACAAACTTAGGATATAATTATTTCATCATTTATGGAATAATAATTATATCATAAGTTTTGTACCAAGGTATGTCATACGCGCTACTAACAAACTTAGGATATAATTATTTCATTATTTATTTAATAATAGTTATATCATAAGTTTTGTACCAACGTATGTCACACGCGCCACTAACAAACTTAGGATATAATTATTTCATCATTTATGGAATAATAATTATATCATAAGTTTTTTACCAAGGTATCTCACACGCGCAACTAACAAACTTAGGATATACTTATTTTATCATTTATGGAATAATAACACTTAGGATATAATTATTTCATCATTTATGGAATAATAATTATATCAGAAGTTTTATACCAAGGTATGTCACACGCGCCCCTAACAAACTTAGGATATAATTATTTCATCATTTATGGAATAATAACACTTAGGATATAATTATTTCATCATTTATGGAATAATAATTATATCATAAGTTTTGTACCAAGGTATGTCACACGCGCCACTAAAAAACTTAGGATATAATTATATCATCATTTATGGAATAATAATTATATCATAAGTTTTGTACCAAGGTATGTCACACGCGCCACTAACAAACTTAGGATATAATTATTTCATCATTTATTGAATAATAATTATATCATAACTTTTGTACCAAGGTATGTCACACGCGCCACTAACAAACTTAGGATATAATAACACTTAGGATATAATTATTTCATCATTTATGGAATAATAATTATATCATAAGTTTTGTACCAAAGTATGTCACACGCGCCACTAACAAACTTAAGATATAATTATTTCATCATTTATGGAATAATAATTATATCATAAGTTTTGTACCAATGTATGTCACACGCGCCCCTAACAAACTTAGGATATAATTATTTCATCATTTATGGAATAATAACACTTAGGATATAATTATTTCATCATTTATAGAATAATAATTATATCATAAGTTTTTCCAAGGTATGTCACACGCGCCACTAACAAACTTAGGATATAATTATTTCATCATTTATGGAATAATAATTATATCATAAGTTTTGTACCAAGGTATGTCACACGCGCCACTAAAAAACTTAGGATATAATTATTTCATCATTTATTGAATAATAATTATATCATAAGTTTTGTACCAAGGTATGTCACACGCGCCACTAACAAACTTAGGATTTAATTATTTCATCATTTATGGAATAATAATTATATCATAAGTTTTGTACCAAGGTATGTCATACGCGCTACTAACAAACTTAGGATATAATTATTTCATTATTTATTTAATAATAGTTATATCATAAGTTTTGTACCAACGTATGTCACACGCGCCACTAACAAACTTAGGATATAATTATTTCATCATTTATGGAATAATAATTATATCATAAGTTTTTTACCAAGGTATCTCACACGCGCAACTAACAAACTTAGGATATACTTATTTTATCATTTATGGAATAATAACACTTAGGATATAATTATTTCATCATTTATGGAATAATAATTATATCAGAAGTTTTATACCAAGGTATGTCACACGCGCCCCTAACAAACTTAGGATATAATTATTTCATCATTTATGGAATAATAACACTTAGGATATAATTATTTCATCATTTATGGAATAATAATTATATCATAAGTTTTGTACCAAGGTATGTCACACGCGCCACTAAAAAATTTTAGGATATAATTATATCATCATTTATGGAATAATAATTATATCATAAGTTTTGTACCAAGGTATGTCACACGCGCCACTAACAAACTTAGGATATAATTATTTCATCATTTATTGAATAATAATTATATCATAACTTTTGTACCAAGGTATGTCACACGCGCCACTAACAAACTTAGGATATAATAACACTTAGGATATAATTATTTCATCATTTATGGAATAATAATTATATCATAAGTTTTGTACCAAAGTATGTCACACGCGCCACTAACAAACTTAAGATATAATTATTTCATCATTTATGGAATAATAATTATATCATAAGTTTTGTACCAATGTATGTCACACGCGCCCCTAACAAACTTAGGATATAATTATTTCATCATTTATGGAATAATAACACTTGGGATATAATTATTTCATCATTTATAGAATAATAATTATATCATAAGTTTTTCCAAGGTATGTCACACGCGCCACTAACAAACTTAGGATATAATTATTTCATCATTTATGGAATAATAATTATATCATAAGTTTTGTACCAAGGTATGTCACACGCGCCACTAAAAAACTTAGGATATAATTATTTCATCATTTATTGAATAATAATTATATCATAAGTTTTGTACCAAGGTATGTCACACGCGCCACTAACAAACTTAGGATATAATTATTTCATCATTTATGGAATAATAATTATATCATAAGTTTTGTACCAAGGTATGTCATACGCGCTACTAACAAACTTAGGATATAATTATTTCATTATTTATTTAATAATAGTTATATCATAAGTTTTGTACCAACGTATGTCACACGCGCCACTAACAAACTTAGTATATATAATTATTTCATCATTTATTGAATAATAATTATATCATAAGTTTTGTACCAAGGTATGTCACACGCGCCACTAACAAACTTAGGATATAATTATTTCATCATTTATTGAATAATAATTATATCATAAGTTTTGTACCAAGTTATGTCACACGCGCAACTAACAAACTTAGGATATTATAACACTTAGAATATAATTATTTCATCATTTATGGAATAATAATTATATCATAAGTTTTTTACCAAGGTATCTCACACGCGCAACTAACAAACTTAGGATATACTTATTTTATCATTTATGGAATAATAATACTTAGGATATAATTATTTCATCATTTATGGAATAATAATTATATCATAAGTTTTATACCAAGGTATGTCACACGCGCCCCTAACAAACTTAGGATATAATTATTTCATCATTTATGGAATAATAACACTTAGGATATAATTATTTCATCATTTATGGAATAATAATTATATCATAAGTTTTGTACCAAGGTATGTCACACGCGCCACTAACAAACTTAGGATATAATTATTTCATCATTTATGGAATAATAATTATATCATAAGTTTTGTACCAAGGTATGTCATACGCGCTACTAACAAACTTAGGATATAATTATTTCATTATTTATTTAATAATAATTATATCATAAGTTTTGTACCAACGAATGTCACACGCGCCACTAACAAACTTAGTATAAAATTATTTCATCATTTATTGAATAATAATTATATCATAAGTTTTGTACCAAGGTATGTCACACGCGCCACTAACAAACCTTGGATATAATTATTTCATCATTTATTGAATAATAATTATATCATAAGTTTTGTACCAAGGTATGTCACACGCGCCACTAACAAACTTAGGATATTATAACACTTAGGATATAATTATTTCATCATTTATGGAATAATAATTATATCATAAGTTTTTTACCAAGGTATCTCACACGCGCAACTAACAAACTTAGGATATACTTATTTTATCCTTTATGGAATAATAACACTTAGGATATAATTATTTCATCATTTATGGAATAATAATTATATCATAAGTTTTATACCAAGGTATGTCACACGCGCCTCTAACAAACTTAGGATATAATTATTTCATCATTTATGGAATAATAACACTTAGGATATAATTATTTCATCATTTATGGAATAATAATTATATCATAAGTTTTGTACCAAGGTATGTCACACGCGCCACTAACAAACTTAGGATATAATTATATCATCATTTATGGAATAATAATTATATCATAAGTTTTGTATCAAGGTATGTCACACGCGCCAGTAACAAACTTAGGATATAATTATTTCAACATTTATGGAATAATAATTATATCATAAGTTTTGTACCAAGGTATGTCACACGCGCCACTAACAAACTTAAGATATAATTATTTCATCATTTATGGAATAATAATTATATCATAAGTTTTGTACCAATGTATGTCACACGCGCCCCTAACAAACTTAGGATATAATTATTTCATCATTTATGGAATAATAACACTTAGGATATAATTATTTCATCATTTATAGAATAATAATTATATCATAAGTTTTTCCAAGGTATGTCACACGCGCCACTAACAAACTTAGGATATAATTATTTCATCATTTATGGAATAATAATTATATCATAAGTTTTGTACCAAGGTATGTCACACGCGCCACTAAAAAACTTAGGATATAATTATTTCATCATTTATTGAATAATAATTATATCATAAGTTTTGTACCAAGGTATGTCACACGCGCCACTAACAAACTTAGGATATAATTATTTCATCATTTATGGAATAATAATTATATCATAAGTTTTGTACCCAGGTATGTCATACGCGCTACTAACAAACTTAGGATATAATTATTTCATTATTTATTTAATAATAGTTGTATCATAAGTTTTGTACCAACGTATGTCACACGCAACACTAACAAACTTAGGATATAATTATTTCATCATTTATTGAATAATAATTATATCATAAGTTTTGTACCAAGGTATGTCACACGCGCCACTAACAAACTGATGATATAATTATTTCATCATTTATTGAATAATAATTATATCATAAGTTTTGTACCAAGGTATGTCACACGCGCCACTAACAAACTTAGGATATTATAACACTTAGGATATAATTATTTCATCATTTAAGAAATAATAATTATATCATAAGTTTTTTACCAAGGTATCTCACACGCGCAACTAACAAACTTAGGATATACTTATTTTATCATTTATGGAATAATAACACTTAGGATATAATTATTTCATCATTTATGGAATAATAATTATATCATAAGTTTTATACCAAGGTATGTCACACGCGCCCCTAACAAACTTAGGATATAATTATTTCATCATTTATGGAATAATAACACTTAGGATATAATTATTTCATCATTTATGGAATAATAATTATATCATAAGTTTTGTACCAAGGTATGTCACACGCGCCACTAACAAACTTAGGATATAATTATATCATCATTTATGGAATAATAATTATATCATAAGTTTTGTACCAAGGTATGTCACACGCGCCACTAACAAACTTAGGATATAATTATTTCATCATTTATTGAATAATAATTATATCATAAGTTTTGTACCAAGGTATGTCACACGCGCCACTAACAAACTTAGGATATAATAACACTTAGGATATAATTATTTCATCATTTATGGAATAATAATTATATCATAAGTTTTGTACCAAAGTATGTCACACGCGCCACTAACAAACTTAAGATATAATTATTTCATCATTTATGGAATAATAATTATATCATAAGTTTTGTACCAATGTATGTCACACGCGCCCCTAACAAACTTAGGATATAATTATTTCATCATTTATGGAATAATAACACTTAGGATATAATTATTTCATCATTTATAGAATAATAATTATATCATAAGTTTTTCCAAGGTATGTCACACGCGCCACTAACAAACTTAGGATATAATTATTTCATCATTTATGGAATAATAATTATATCATAAGTTTTGTACCAAGGTATGTCACACGCGCCACTAAAAAACTTAGGATATAATTATTTCATCATTTATTGAATAATAATTATATCATAAGTTTTGTACCAAGGTATGTCACACGCGCCACTAACAAACTTAGGATATAATTATTTCATCATTTATGGAATAATAATTATATCATAAGTTTTGTACCAAGGTATGTCATACGCGCTACTAACAAACTTAGGATATAATTATTTCATTATTTATTTAATAATAGTTGTATCATAAGTTTTGTACCAACGTATGTCACACGCAACACTAACAAACTTATGATATAATTATTTCATCATTTATTGAATAATAATTATATCATAAGTTTTGTACCAAGGTATGTCACACGCGCCACTAATAAACTGATGATATAATTATTTCATCATTTATTGAATAATAATTATATCATAAGTTTTGTACCAAGGTATGTCACACGCGCCACTAACAAACTTAGGATATTATAACACTTAGGATATAATTATTTTATCATTTATGGAATAATAATTATATCATAAGTTTTTTACCAAGGTATCTCACACGCGCAACTAACAAACTTAGGATATACTTATTTTATCATTTATGGAATAATAACACTTAGGATATAATTATTTCATCATTTATGGAATAATAATTATATCATAAGTTTTATACCAAGGTATGTCACACGCGCCCCTAACAAACTTAGGATATAATTATTTCATCATTTATGGAATAATAACACTTAGGATATAATTATTTCATCATTTATGGAATAATAATTATATCATAAGTTTTGTACCAAGGTATGTCACACGCGCCACTAACAAACTTAGGATATAATTATATCATCATTTATGGAATAATAATTATATCATAAGTTTTGTACCAAGGTATGTCACACGCGCCACTAACAAACTTAGGATATAATTATTTCATCATTTATTGAATAATAATTATATCATAAGTTTTGTACCAAGGTATGTCACACGCGCCACTAACAAACTTAGGATATAATAACACTTAGGATATAATTATTTCATCATTTAAGAAATAATAATTATATCATAAGTTTTTTACCAAGGTATCTCACACGCGCAACTAACAAACTTAGGATATACTTATTTTATCATTTATGGAATAATAACACTTAGGATATAATTATTTCATCATTTATGGAATAATAATTATATCATAAGTTTTATACCAAGGTATGTCACACGCGCCCCTAACAAACTTAGGATATAATTATTTCATCATTTATGGAATAATAACACTTAGGATATAATTATTTCATCATTTATGGAATAATAATTATATCATAAGTTTTGTACCAAGGTATGTCACACGCGCCACTAACAAACTTAGGATATAATTATATCATCATTTATGGAATAATAATTATATCATAAGTTTTGTACCAAGGTATGTCACACGCGCCACTAACAAACTTAGGATATAATTATTTCATCATTTATTGAATAATAATTATATCATAAGTTTTGTACCAAGGTATGTCACACGCGCCACTAACAAACTTAGGATATAATAACACTTAGGATATAATTATTTCATCATTTATGGAATAATAATTATATCATAAGTTTTGTACCAAAGTATGTCACACGCGCCACTAACAAACTTAAGATATAATTATTTCATCATTTATGGAATAATAATTATATCATAAGTTTTGTACCAATGTATGTCACACGCGCCCCTAACAAACTTAGGATATAATTATTTCATCATTTATGGAATAATAACACTTAGGATATAATTATTTCATCATTTATAGAATAATAATTATATCATAAGTTTTTCCAAGGTATGTCACACGCGCCACTAACAAACTTAGGATATAATTATTTCATCATTTATGGAATAATAATTATATCATAAGTTTTGTACCAAGGTATGTCACACGCGCCACTAAAAAACTTAGGATATAATTATTTCATCATTTATTGAATAATAATTATATCATAAGTTTTGTACCAAGGTATGTCACACGCGCCACTAACAAACTTAGGATATAATTATTTCATCATTTATGGAATAATAATTATATCATAAGTTTTGTACCAAGGTATGTCATACGCGCTACTAACAAACTTAGGATATAATTATTTCATTATTTATTTAATAATAGTTGTATCATAAGTTTTGTACCAACGTATGTCACACGCAACACTAACAAACTTATGATATAATTATTTCATCATTTATTGAATAATAATTATATCATAAGTTTTGTACCAAGGTATGTCACACGCGCCACTAATAAACTGATGATATAATTATTTCATCATTTATTGAATAATAATTATATCATAAGTTTTGTACCAAGGTATGTCACACGCGCCACTAACAAACTTAGGATATTATAACACTTAGGATATAATTATTTTATCATTTATGGAATAATAATTATATCATAAGTTTTTTACCAAGGTATCTCACACGCGCAACTAACAAACTTAGGATATACTTATTTTATCATTTATGGAATAATAACACTTAGGATATAATTATTTCATCATTTATGGAATAATAATTATATCATAAGTTTTATACCAAGGTATGTCACACGCGCCCCTAACAAACTTAGGATATAATTATTTCATCATTTATGGAATAATAACACTTAGGATATAATTATTTCATCATTTATGGAATAATAATTATATCATAAGTTTTGTACCAAGGTATGTCACACGCGCCACTAACAAACTTAGGATATAATTATTTCATCATTTATGGAATAATAATTATATCATAAGTTTTGTACCAAGGTATGTCATACGCGCTACTAACAAACTTAGGATATAATTATTTCATTATTTATTTAATAATAATTATATCATAAGTTTTGTACCAACGAATGTCACACGCGCCACTAACAAACTTAGTATATAATTATTTCATCATTTATTGAATAATAATTATATCATAAGTTTTGTACCAAGGTATGTCACACGCGCCACTAACAAACCTTGGATATAATTATTTCATCATTTATTGAATAATAATTATATCATAAGTTTTGTACCAAGGTATGTCACACGCGCCACTAACAAACTTAGGATATTATAACACTTAGGATATAATTATTTCATCATTTATGGAATAATAATTATATCATAAGTTTTTTACCAAGGTATCTCACACGCGCAACTAACAAACTTAGGATATACTTATTTTATCCTTTATGGAATAATAACACTTAGGATATAATTATTTTATCATTTATGGAATAATAATTATATCATAAGTTTTATACCAAGGTATGTCACACGCGCCTTTAACAAACTTAGGATATAATTATTTCATCATTTATGGAATAATAACACTTAGGATATAATTATTTCATCATTTATGGAATAATAATTATATCATAAGTTTTGTACCAAGGTATGTCACACGCGCCACTAACAAACTTAGGATATAATTATTTCATCATTTATTGAATAATAATTATATCATAAGTTTTGTACCAAGTTATGTCACACGCGCCACTAACAAACTTAGGATATTATAACACTTAGAATATAATTATTTCATCATTTATGGAATAATAATTATATCATAAGTTTTTTACCAAGGTATCTCACACGCGCAACTAACAAACTTAGGATATACTTATTTTATCATTTATGGAATAATAATACTTAGGATATAATTATTTCATCATTTATGGAATAATAATTATATCATAAGTTTTATACCAAGGTATGTCACACGCGCCCCTAACAAACTTAGGATATAATTATTTCATCATTTATGGAATAATAACACTTAGGATATAATTATTTCATCATTTATGGAATAATAATTATATCATAAGTTTTGTACCAAGGAATGTCACACGCGCCACTAACAAACTTAGGATATAATTATTTCATCATTTATGGAATAATAATTATATCATAAGTTTTGTACCAAGGTATGTCATACGCGCTACTAACAAACTTAGGATATAATTATTTCATTATTTATTTAATAATAATTATATCATAAGTTTTGTACCAACGAATGTCACACGCGCCACTAACAAACTTAGTATATAATTATTTCATCATTTATTGAATAATAATTATATCATAAGTTTTGTACCAAGGTATGTCACACGCGCCACTAACAAACCTTGGATATAATTATTTCATCATTTATTGAATAATAATTATATCATAAGTTTTGTACCAAGGTATGTCACACGCGCCACTAACAAACTTAGGATATTATAACACTTAGGATATAATTATTTCATCATTTATGGAATAATAATTATATCATAAGTTTTTTACCAAGGTATCTCACACGCGCAACTAACAAACTTAGGATATACTTATTTTATCCTTTATGGAATAATAACACTTAGGATATAATTATTTTATCATTTATGGAATAATAATTATATCATAAGTTTTATACCAAGGTATGTCACACGCGCCTCTAACAAACTTATGATATAATTATTTAATCATTTATGGAATAATAACACTTAGGATATAATTATTTCATCATTTATGGAATAATAATTATATCATAAGTTTTGTACCAAGGTATGTCACACGCGCCACTAACAAACTTAGGATATAATTATATCATCATTTATGGAATAATAATTATATCATAAGTTTTGTATCAAGGTATGTCACACGCGCCAGTAACAAACTTAGGATATAATTATTTCAACATTTATGGAATAATAATTATATCATAAGTTTTGTACCAAAGTATGTCACACGCGCCACTAACAAACTTAAGATATAATTATTTCATCATTTATGGAATAATAATTATATCATAAGTTTTGTACCAATGTATGTCACACGCGCCCCTAACAAACTTAGGATATAATTATTTCATCATTTATGGAATAATAACACTTAGGATATAATTATTTCATCATTTATAGAATAATAATTATATCATAAGTTTTTCCAAGGTATGTCACACGCGCCACTAACAAACTTAGGATATAATTATTTCATCATTTATGGAATAATAATTATATCATAAGTTTTGTACCAAGGTATGTCACACGCGCCACTAAAAAACTTAGGATATAATTATTTCATCATTTATTGAATAATAATTATATCATAAGTTTTGTACCAAGGTATGTCACACGCGCCACTAACAAACTTAGGATATAATTATTTCATCATTTATGGAATAATAATTATATCATAAGTTTTGTACCAAGGTATGTCATACGCGCTACTAACAAACTTAGGATATAATTATTTCATTATTTATTTAATAATAGTTGTATCATAAGTTTTGTACCAACGTATGTCACACGCAACACTAACAAACTTAGGATATAATTATTTCATCATTTATTGAATAATAATTATATCATAAGTTTTGTACCAAGGTATGTCACACGCGCCACTAACAAACTGAGGATATAATTATTTCATCATTTATTGAATAATAATTATATCATAAGTTTTGTACCAAGGTATGTCACACGCGCCACTAACAAACTTAGGATATTATAACACTTAGGATATAATTATTTCATCATTTATGGAATAATAATTATATCATAAGTTTTTTACCAAGGTATCTCACACGCGCAACTAACAAACTTAGGATATACTTATTTTATCATTTATGGAATAATAACACTTAGGATATAATTATTTCATCATTTATGGAATAATAATTATATCATAAGTTTTATACCAAGGTATGTCACACGCGCCCCTAACAAACTTAGGATATAATTATTTCATCATTTATGGAATAATAACACTTAGGATATAATTATTTCATCATTTATGGAATAATAATTATATCATAAGTTTTGTACCAAGGTATGTCACACGCGCCACTAACAAACTTAGGATATAATTATATCATCATTTATGGAATAATAATTATATCATAAGTTTTGTACCAAGGTATATCACACGCGCCACTAACAAACTTAGGATATAATTATTTCATCATTTATTGAATAATAATTATATCATAAGTTTTGTACCAAGGTATGTCACACGCGCCACTAACAAACTTAGGATATAATAACACTTAGGATATAATTATTTCATCATTTATGGAATAATAATTATATCATAAGTTTTGTACCAAAGTATGTCACACGCGCCACTAACAAACTTAAGATATAATTATTTCATCATTTATGGAATAATAATTATATCATAAGTTTTGTACCAATGTATGTCACACGCGCCCCTAACAAACTTAGGATATAATTATTTCATCATTTATGGAATAATAACACTTAGGATATAATTATTTCATCATTTATAGAATAATAATTATATCATAAGTTTTTCCAAGGTATGTCACACGCGCCACTAACAAACTTAGGATATAATTATTTCATCATTTATGGAATAATAATTATATCATAAGTTTTGTACCAAGGTATGTCACACGCGCCACTAAAAAACTTAGGATATAATTATTTCATCATTTATTGAATAATAATTATATCATAAGTTTTGTACCAAGGTATGTCACACGCGCCACTAACAAACTTAGGATATAATTATTTCATCATTTATGGAATAATAATTATATCATAAGTTTTGTACCAAGGTATGTCATACGCGCTACTAACAAACTTAGGATATAATTATTTCATTATTTATTTAATAATAGTTATATCATAAGTTTTGTACCAACGTATGTCACACGCGCCACTAACAAACTTAGGATATAATTATTTCATCATTTATTGAATAATAATTATATCATAAGTTTTGTACCAAGGTATGTCACACGCGCCACTAACAAACTTAGGATATAATTATTTCATCATTTATTGAATAATAATTATATCATAAGTTTTGTACCAAGTTATGTCACACGCGCCACTAACAAACTTAGGATATTATAACACTTAGAATATAATTATTTCATCATTTATGGAATAATAATTATATCATAAGTTTTTTACCAAGGTATCTCACACGCGCAACTAACAAACTTAGGATATACTTATTTTATCATTTATGGAATAATAATACTTAGGATATAATTATTTCATCATTTATGGAATAATAATTATATCATAAGTTTTATACCAAGGTATGTCACACGCGCCCCTAACAAACTTAGGATATAATTATTTCATCATTTATGGAATAATAACACTTAGGATATAATTATTTCATCATTTATGGAATAATAATTTTATCATAAGTTTTGTACCAAGGTATGTCACACGCGCCACTAACAAACTTAGGATATAATTATTTCATCATTTATGGAATAATAATTATATCATAAGTTTTGTACCAAGGTATGTCATACGCGCTACTAACAAACTTAGGATATAATTATTTCATTATTTATTTAATAATAATTATATCATAAGTTTTGTACCAACGAATGTCACACGCGCCACTAACAAACTTAGTATATAATTATTTCATCATTTATTGAATAATAATTATATCATAAGTTTTGTACCAAGGTATGTCACACGCGCCACTAACAAACCTTGGATATAATTATTTCATCATTTATTGAATAATAATTATATCATAAGTTTTGTACCAAGGTATGTCACACGCGCCACTAACAAACTTAGGATATTATAACACTTAGGATATAATTATTTCATCATTTATGGAATAATAATTATATCATAAGTTTTTTACCAAGGTATCTCACACGCGCAACTAACAAACTTAGGATATACTTATTTTATCCTTTATGGAATAATAACACTTAGGATATAATTATTTCATCATTTATGGAATAATAATTATATCATAAGTTTTATACCAAGGTATGTCACACGCGCCTCTAACAAACTTAGGATATAATTATTTCATCATTTATGGAATAATAACACTTAGGATATAATTATTTCATCATTTATGGAATAATAATTATATCATAAGTTTTGTACCAAGGTATGTCACACGCGCCACTAACAAACTTAGGATATAATTATATCATCATTTATGGAATAATAATTATATCATAAGTTTTGTATCAAGGTATGTCACACGCGCCAGTAACAAACTTAGGATATAATTATTTCAACATTTATGGAATAATAATTATATCATAAGTTTTGTACCAAGGTATGTCACACGCGCCACTAACAAACTTAGGATATAATTATTTCATCATTTATGGAATAATAGTTATATCATAAGTTTTGTACCAAGGTATGTCACACGCGCCACTAACAAACTTAGGATATAATTATTTCATCATTTATTGAATAATAATTATATTATAAGTTTTGTACCAAGGTATGTCACACGCGCCACTAACAAACTTAGGATATAATAACACTTAGGATATAAATATTTCATCATTTATGGAATAATAATTATATCATAAGTTTTGTACCAAGGTATGTCACACGCGCCACTAACAAACTTAGGATATAATTATTTCATCATTTATTGAATAATAATTATATCATAAGTTTTGTACCAAGGTATGTCACACGCGCCACTAACAAACTTAGGATATAATAACACTTAGGATATAATTATTTCATCATTTATGGAATAATAATTATATCATAAGTTTTGTACCAAGTTATGTCACACGCGCCACTAACAAACTTAGGATATTATAACACTTAGAATATAATTATTTCATCATTTATGGAATAATAATTATATCATAAGTTTTTTACCAAGGTATCTCACACGCGCAACTAACAAACTTAGGATATACTTATTTTATCATTTATGGAATAATAATACTTAGGATATAATTATTTCATCATTTATGGAATAATAATTATATCATAAGTTTTATACCAAGGTATGTCACACGCGCCCCTAACAAACTTAGGATATAATTATTTCATCATTTATGGAATAATAACACTTAGGATATAATTATTTCATCATTTATGGAATAATAATTATATCATAAGTTTTGTACCAAGGTATGTCACACGCGCCACTAACAAACTTAGGATATAATTATTTCATCATTTATGGAATAATAATTATATCATAAGTTTTGTACCAAGGTATGTCATACGCGCTACTAACAAACTTAGGATATAATTATTTCATTATTTATTTAATAATAATTATATCATAAGTTTTGTACCAACGAATGTCACACGCGCCACTAACAAACTTAGTATATAATTATTTCATCATTTATTGAATAATAATTATATCATAAGTTTTGTACCAAGGTATGTCACACGCGCCACTAACAAACCTTGGATATAATTATTTCATCATTTATTGAATAATAATTATATCATAAGTTTTGTACCAAGGTATGTCACACGTGCCACTAACAAACTTAGGATATTATAACACTTAGGATATAATTATTTCATCATTTATGGAATAATAATTATATCATAAGTTTTTTACCAAGGTATCTCACACGCGCAACTAACAAACTTAGGATATACTTATTTTATCCTTTATGGAATAATAACACTTAGGATATAATTATTTCATCATTTATGGAATAATAATTATATCATAAGTTTTATACCAAGGTATGTCACACGCGCCTCTAACAAACTTAGGATATAATTATTTCATCATTTATGGAATAATAACACTTAGGATATAATTATTTCATCATTTATGGAATAATAATTATATCATAAGTTTTGTACCAAGGTATGTCACACGCGCCACTAACAAACTTAGGATATAATTATATCATCATTTATGGAATAATAATTATATCATAAGTTTTGTATCAAGGTATGTCACACGCGCCAGTAACAAACTTAGGATATAATTATTTCAACATTTATGGAATAATAATTATATCATAAGTTTTGTACCAAGGTATGTCACACGCGCCACTAACAAACTTAGGATATAATTATTTCATCATTTATGGAATAATAGTTATATCATAAGTTTTGTACCAAGGTATGTCACACGCGCCACTAACAAACTTAGGATATAATTATTTCATCATTTATTGAATAATAATTATATTATAAGTTTTGTACCAAGGTATGTCACACGCGCCACTAACAAACTTAGGATATAATAACACTTAGGATATAAATATTTCATCATTTATGGAATAATAATTATATCATAAGTTTTGTACCAAGGTATGTCACACGCGCCACTAACAAACTTAGGATATAATTATTTCATCATTTATTGAATAATAATTATATCATAAGTTTTGTACCAAGGTATGTCACACGCGCCACTAACAAACTTAGGATATAATAACACTTAGGATATAATTATTTCATCATTTATGGAATAATAATTATATCATAAGTTTTGTACCAAAGTATGTCAAACGCGCCACTAACAAACTTAAGATATAATTATTTCATCATTTATGGAATAATAATTATATCATAAGTTTTGTACCAAAGTATGTCACACGCGCCCCTAAAAAACTTAGGATATAATTATTTCATCATTTATGGAATAATAACACTTAGGATATAATTATTTCATCATTTATAGAATAATAATTATATCACAAGTTTTTCCATGGTATGTCACACGCGCCACTAACAAACTTAGGATATAATTATTTCATCATTTATGGAATAATAATTATATCATAAGTTTTGTACCAAGGTATGTCACACGCGCCACTAAAAAACTTATGATATAATTATTTCATCATTTATTGAATAATAATTATATCATAAGTTTTGTACCAAGGTATGTCACACGCGCCACTATCAAACTTAGGATATAATTATTTCATCATTTATGGAATAATAATTATATCATAAGTTTTGTACCAAGGTATGTCACACGCGCCACTAACAAACTTAGGATATAATTATATCATCATTTATGGAATAATAATTATATCATAAGTTTTGTACCAAGGTATGTCACACGCGCCAGTAACAAACTTAGGATATAATTATTTCAACATTTATGGAATAATAATTATATCTTAAGTTTTGTACCAAGGTATGTCACACGCGCCACTAACAAACTTTGGATATAATTATTTCATCATTTATGGAATAATAGTAATATCATAAGTTTTGTACCAAAGTATGTCACACGCGCCACTAACAAACTTAGGAAATAATTATTTTATCATTTATTGAATAATAATTATATTATAAGTTTTGTACCAAGGTATGTCACACGCGCCACTAACAAACTTAGGATATAATAACACTTAGGATATAAATATTTCTTCATTTATGGAATAATAATTATATCATAAGTTTTGTACCAAGGTATGTCACACGCGCCACTAATAAACTTAGGATATAATTATTTCATCATTTATTGAATAATAATTATATCATAAGTTTTGTACCAAGGTATGTCACACACGCCACTAACAAACTTAGGATATAATAACACTTAGGATATAATTATTTCATCATTTATAGAATACTAATTATATCATAAGTTTTGTACCAAAGTATGTCACACGCGCCACTAACATACTTAAGATATAATTATTTCATCATTTATGGAATAATAATTATATCATAAGTTTTGTACCAATGTATGTCACACGCGCCCCTAAAAAACTTAGGATATAATTATTTCATCATTTATGGAATAATAACACTTAGGATATAATTATTTCATCATTTATAGAATAATAATTATATCATAAGTTTTTCCATGGTATGTCACACGTGCCACTAACAAACTTAGGATATAATTATTTCATCATTTATGGAATAATAATTATATCATAAGTTTTGTACCAAGGTATGTAACACGCGCCACTAAAAAACTTATGATATAATTATTTCATCATTTATTGAATAATAATTATATCATAAGTTTTGTACCAAGGTATGTCACACGCGCCACTGACAAACTTAGGATATAATTATTTCATCATTTATGGAATAATAATTATATCATAAGTTTTGTACCAAGGTATGTCACACGCGCCACTAACAAACTTAGGATATAATTATATCATCATTTATGGAATAATAATTATATCATAAATTTTGTAAAAAGGTATGTCACATGCGCCAGTAACAAACTTAGGATATAATTATTTCAACATTTATGGAATAATAATTATATCATAAGTTTTGTACCAAGGTATGTCACACGCGCCACTAACAAACTTAGGATATAATTATTTCATCATTTATGGAATAATAGTTATATCATAAGTTTTGTACCAAGGTATGTCACACGCGCCACTAACAAACTTAGGAAATAATTATTTCATCATTTATTGAATAATAATTATATTATAAGTTTTGTACCAAGGTATGTCACACGCGCCACTAACAAACTTATGATATAATAACACTTAGGATATAAATATTTCATCATTTATGGAATAATAATTATATCATAAGTTTTGTACCAAGGTATGTCACACGCGCCACTAACAAACTTAGGATATAATTATTTCATCATTTATTGAATAATAATTATATCATAAGTTTTGTACCAAGGTATGTCACACGCGTCACTAACAAACTTAGGATATAATAACACTTAGGATATAATTATTTCATCATTTATGGAATAATAATTATAACATAAGTTTTGTACCAAAGTATGTCACACGCGCCACTAACAAACTTAAGATATAATTATTTCATCATTTATGGAATAATAATTATATCATAAGTTTTGTACCAATGTATGTCACACGCGCCCCTAAAAAACTTAGGATATAATTATTTCATCATTTATGGAATAATAACACTTAGGATATAATTATTTCATCATTTATGGAATAATAATTATATCATAAGTTTTGTACCAAGGTATGTCACACGCGCCACTAACAAACTTAGGATATAATTATTTCATCATTTATGGAATAATAATTATATCATAAGTTTTGTACCAAGGTATGTCATACGCGCTACTAACAAACTTAGGATATAATTATTTCATTATTTATTTAATAATAATTATATCATAAGTTTTGTACCAACGAATGTCACACGCGCCACTAACAAACTTAGTATATAATTATTTCATCATTTATTGAATAATAATTATATCATAAGTTTTGTACCAAGGTATGTCACACGCGCCACTAACAAACCTTGGATATAATTATTTCATCATTTATTGAATAATAATTATATCATAAGTTTTGTACCAAGGTATGTCACACGCGCCACTAACAAACTTAGGATATTATAACACTTAGGATATAATTATTTCATCATTTATGGAATAATAATTATATCATAAGTTTTTTACCAAGGTATCTCACACGCGCAACTAACAAACTTAGGATATACTTATTTTATCCTTTATGGAATAATAACACTTAGGATATAATTATTTCATCATTTATGGAATAATAATTATATCATAAGTTTTATACCAAGGTATGTCACACGCGCCTCTAACAAACTTAGGATATAATTATTTCATCATTTATGGAATAATAACACTTAGGATATAATTATTTCATCATTTATGGAATAATAATTATATCATAAGTTTTGTACCAAGGTATGTCACACGCGCCACTAACAAACTTAGGATATAATTATATCATCATTTATGGAATAATAATTATATCATAAGTTTTGTATCAAGGTATGTCACACGCGCCAGTAACAAACTTAGGATATAATTATTTCAACATTTATGGAATAATAATTATATCATAAGTTTTGTACCAAGGTATGTCACACGCGCCACTAACAAACTTAGGATATAATTATTTCATCATTTATGGAATAATAGTTATATCATAAGTTTTGTACCAAGGTATGTCACACGCGCCACTAACAAACTTAGGATATAATTATTTCATCATTTATTGAATAATAATTATATTATAAGTTTTGTACCAAGGTATGTCACACGCGCCACTAACAAACTTAGGATATAATAACACTTAGGATATAAATATTTCATCATTTATGGAATAATAATTATATCATAAGTTTTGTACCAAGGTATGTCACACGCGCCACTAACAAACTTAGGATATAATTATTTCATCATTTATTGAATAATAATTATATCATAAGTTTTGTACCAAGGTATGTCACACGCGCCACTAACAAACTTAGGATATAATAACACTTAGGATATAATTATTTCATCATTTATGGAATAATAATTATATCATAAGTTTTGTACCAAAGTATGTCAAACGCGCCACTAACAAACTTAAGATATAATTATTTCATCATTTATGGAATAATAATTATATCATAAGTTTTGTACCAAAGTATGTCACACGCGCCCCTAAAAAACTTAGGATATAATTATTTCATCATTTATGGAATAATAACACTTAGGATATAATTATTTCATCATTTATAGAATAATAATTATATCACAAGTTTTTCCATGGTATGTCACACGCGCCACTAACAAACTTAGGATATAATTATTTCATCATTTATGGAATAATAATTATATCATAAGTTTTGTACCAAGGTATGTCACACGCGCCACTAAAAAACTTATGATATAATTATTTCATCATTTATTGAATAATAATTATATCATAAGTTTTGTACCAAGGTATGTCACACGCGCCACTATCAAACTTAGGATATAATTATTTCATCATTTATGGAATAATAATTATATCATAAGTTTTGTACCAAGGTATGTCACACGCGCCACTAACAAACTTAGGATATAATTATATCATCATTTATGGAATAATAATTATATCATAAGTTTTGTACCAAGGTATGTCACACGCGCCAGTAACAAACTTAGGATATAATTATTTCAACATTTATGGAATAATAATTATATCTTAAGTTTTGTACCAAGGTATGTCACACGCGCCACTAACAAACTTTGGATATAATTATTTCATCATTTATGGAATAATAGTAATATCATAAGTTTTGTACCAAAGTATGTCACACGCGCCACTAACAAACTTAGGAAATAATTATTTTATCATTTATTGAATAATAATTATATTATAAGTTTTGTACCAAGGTATGTCACACGCGCCACTAACAAACTTAGGATATAATAACACTTAGGATATAAATATTTCTTCATTTATGGAATAATAATTATATCATAAGTTTTGTACCAAGGTATGTCACACGCGCCACTAATAAACTTAGGATATAATTATTTCATCATTTATTGAATAATAATTATATCATAAGTTTTGTACCAAGGTATGTCACACACGCCACTAACAAACTTAGGATATAATAACACTTAGGATATAATTATTTCATCATTTATAGAATACTAATTATATCATAAGTTTTGTACCAAAGTATGTCACACGCGCCACTAACAAACTTAAGATATAATTATTTCATCATTTATGGAATAATAATTATATCATAAGTTTTGTACCAATGTATGTCACACGCGCCCCTAAAAAACTTAGGATATAATTATTTCATCATTTATGGAATAATAACACTTAGGATATAATTATTTCATCATTTATAGAATAATAATTATATCATAAGTTTTTCCATGGTATGTAACACGTGCCACTAACAAACTTAGGATATAATTATTTCATCATTTATGGAATAATAATTATATCATAAGTTTTGTACCAAGGTATGTAACACGCGCCACTAAAAAACTTATGATATAATTATTTCATCATTTATTGAATAATAATTATATCATAAGTTTTGTACCAAGGTATGTCACACGCGCCACTGACAAACTTAGGATATAATTATTTCATCATTTATGGAATAATAATTATATCATAAGTTTTGTACCAAGGTATGTCACACGCGCCACTAACAAACTTAGGATATAATTATATCATCATTTATGGAATAATAATTATATCATAAATTTTGTAAAAAGGTATGTCACATGCGCCAGTAACAAACTTAGGATATAATTATTTCAACATTTATGGAATAATAATTATATCATAAGTTTTGTACCAAGGTATGTCACACGCGCCACTAACAAACTTAGGATATAATTATTTCATCATTTATGGAATAATAGTTATATCATAAGTTTTGTACCAAGGTATGTCACACGCGCCACTAACAAACTTAGGAAATAATTATTTCATCATTTATTGAATAATAATTATATTATAAGTTTTGTACCAAGGTATGTCACACGCGCCACTAACAAACTTATGATATAATAACACTTAGGATATAAATATTTCATCATTTATGGAATAATAATTATATCATAAGTTTTGTACCAAGGTATGTCACACGCGCCACTAACAAACTTAGGATATAATTATTTCATCATTTATTGAATAATAATTATATCATAAGTTTTGTACCAAGGTATGTCACACGCGTCACTAACAAACTTAGGATATAATAACACTTAGGATATAATTATTTCATCATTTATGGAATAATAATTATAACATAAGTTTTGTACCAAAGTATGTCACACGCGCCACTAACAAACTTAAGATATAATTATTTCATCATTTATGGAATAATAATTATATCATAAGTTTTGTACCAATGTATGTCACACGCGCCCCTAAAAAACTTAGGATATAATTATTTCATCATTTATGGAATAATAACACTTAGGATATAATTATTTCATCATTTATGGAATAATAACACTTAGGATATAATTATTTCATCATTTATAGAATAATAATTATATCATAAGTTTTTCCATGGTATGTCACACGCGCCACTAACAAACTTAGGATATAATTATTTCATCATTTATGGAATAATAATTATATCATAAGTTTTGTACCAAGGTATGTCACACGCGCCACTAAAAAACTTAGGATATAATTATTTCATCATTTATTGAATAATAATTATATCATAAGTTTTGTACCAAGGTATGTCACACGCGCCACTAACAAACTTAGGATATAATTAATTCATCATTTATGGAATAATAATTATATCATAAGTTTTGTACAAAGGTATGTCATACGCGCTACTAACAAACTTAGGATATAATTATTTCATCATTTATTGAATAATAATTATATCATAAGTTTTGTACCAAGGTATGTCACACGCGCCACTAACAAACTTAGGATATAATTATTTCATCATTTATTGAATAATAATTATATCATAAGTTTTTTTACCAAGGTATGTCACACGCGCCACTAACAAACTTAGGATACAATTATTTCATCATTTATTGAATAATAATTATATTATAAGTTTTGTACCAAGGTATGTCACACACGCCACTAACAAACTTAGGATATTATAACACTTAGGATATAATTATTTCATCATTTATGGAATAATTATTATATCATAAGTTTTTTACCAAGGTATCTCACACGCGCAACTAACAAACTTAGGATATACTTATTTTATCATTTATGGAATAATAACACTTAGAATATAATTATTTCATCATTTATATTATATAATAAGTTTTATACCAAGGTATGTCACACGCGCCCCTAACATACTTAGGATATAATTATTTGATCATTTATGGAATAATAACACTTAGGATATAATTATTTCATCATTAATGGAATAATAATTATATCATAAGTTTTGTACCATGGTATGTCACACGCGCCACTAACAAACTTAGGATATAATTATCTCATCATTTATGGAATAATAATTATATCATAAGTTTTGTACCAAGGTATGTCACACGCGCCAGTAACAATCTTAGGATATAATTATTTCAACATTTACGGAATAATAATTATATCATAAGTTTTGTACCAAGGTATGTCACACGCGCTACTAACAAACTTAGGATATAACTATTTCATCATTTACGGAATAATAATTATATCATAAGTTTTGTACCAAGGTATGTCACACGCGCCACTAACAAACTTAAGATATAATTATTTCATCATTTATGGAATAATAACACTTAAGATATGATTATTTCATCATTTATGGAATAATAATTATATCATAAGTTTTGTACCAAGGTATGTCACACGCGCCACTGACAAACTTAGGATATAATTATTTCATCATTTATGGAATAATAATTATATCATAAGTTTTGTACCAAGGTATGTCACACGCGCCACTATCAAACTTAGGATATAACTATTTCATCATTTATGGAATAATAATTATATCATAAGTTTTGTACCAAGGTATGTCACACACGCCACTAACAAACTTAAGAAATAATTATTTCATCATTTATGGAATAATAACACTTAGGATATAATTATTTCATCATTTATGGAATAATAATTATATCATAAGTTTTGTACCAAGGTATGTCACACGCACCCATAACAAACTTAGGATATAATTATTTCATCATTTATGGAATAATAACACTTAGGATATAATTATTTCATCATTTATGGAATAATAATTATATCATAAGTTTTTACCAAGGTATGTCACACGCGCCACTAACAAACTTAGGATATAATTATTTCATCATTTATGGAATAATAATTATATCATAAGTTTTGTACCAAGGTATGTCACACGCGCCACTAACAAACTTAGGAAATAATTATTTCATCATTTATTGAATAATAATTATATCATAAGTTTTGTACCAAGGTATGTCACATGCGCCACTAACAAACTTGGGATATAATAACACTTATGATATAAATATTTCATCATTTATGGAATAATAATTATATCATAAGTTTTGTACCAAGGTATGTCATACGCGCCCCTAACAAACTTAGGATATAATTATTTCATCATTTATTGAATAATAATTATATCATAAGTTTTCTACCAAGGTATGTCACACGGGCCACTAACAAACTTAGGATATAATAACACTTAGGATATAATTATTTCATCATTTATGGAATAATAATTATATCATAAGTTTTGTACCAAAGTATGTCACACGCGCCACTAACAAACTTAAGATATATAATTATTTAATCATTTATGGAATAATAATTATATCATAAGTTTTGTACCAATGTATATCACACGCGCCCCTAACAAACTTAGGATATAATTATTTCATCATTTATGGAATAATAACACTTAGGATATAATTATTTCATCATTTATAGAATAATAATTATATCATAAGTTTTTCCAAGGTATGTCACACGCGCCACTAACAAACTTATGATATAATTATTTCATCATTTATGGAATAATAATTATATCATAAGTTTTGTACCAAGGTATGTCACACGCGCCAGTAACAAACTTAGGATATAATTATTTCAACATTTACGGAATAATAATTATATCATAAGTTTTGTACCAAGGTATGTCACACGCGCTACTAACAAACTTAGGATATAACTATTTCATCATTTACGGAATAATAATTATATCATAAGTTTTGTACCAAGGTATGTCACACGCGCCACTAACAAACTTAAGATATAATTATTTCATCATTTATGGAATAATAACACTTAAGATATGATTATTTCATCATTTATGGAATAATAATTATATCATAAGTTTTGTACCAAGGTATGTCACACGCGCCACTGACAAACTTAGGATATAATTATTTCATCATTTATGGAATAATAATTATATCATAAGTTTTGTACCAAGGTATGTCACACGCGCCACTAGCAAACTTAGGATATAACTATTTCATCATTTATGGAATAATAATTATATCATAAGTTTTGTAACAAGGTATGTCACACACGCCACTAACAAACTTAAGATATAATTATTTCATCATTTATGGAATAATAACACTTAGGATATAATTATTTCATCATTTATGGAATAATAATTATATCATAAGTTTTGTACCAAGGTATGTCACACGCACCCCTAACAAACTTAGGATATAATTATTTCATCATTTATGGAATAATAACACTTAGGATATAATTATTTCATCATTTATGGAATAATAATTATATCATAAGTTTTTACCAAGGTATGTCACACGCGCCACTAACAAACTTAGGATATAATTATTTCATCATTTATGGAATAATAATTATATCATAAGTTTTGTATCAAGGTATGTCACACGCGCCAGTAACAAACTTAGGATATAATTATTTCAACATTTATGGAATAATAATTATATCATAAGTTTTGTACCAAAGTATGTCACACGCGCCACTAACAAACTTAAGATATAATTATTTCATCATTTATGGAATAATAATTATATCATAAGTTTTGTACCAATGTATGTCACACGCGCCCCTAAAAAACTTAGGATATAATTATTTCATCATTTATGGAATAATAACACTTAGGATATAATTATTTCATCATTTATGGAATAATAACACTTAGGATATAATTATTTCATCATTTATGGAATAATAATTATAACATAAGTTTTGTACCAAAGTATGTCATACGCGCCACTAACAAACTTAAGATATAATTATTTCATCATTTATGGAATAATAATTATATCATAAGTTTTGTACCAATGTATGTCACACGCGCCCCTAAAAAACTTAGGATATAATTATTTCATCATTTATGGAATAATAACACTTAGGATATAATTATTTCATCATTTATGGAATAATAACACTTAGGATATAATTATTTCATCATTTATAGAATAATAATTATATCATAAGTTTTTCCATGGTATGTCACACGCGCCACTAACAAACTTAGGATATAATTATTTCATCATTTATGGAATAATAATTATATCATAAGTTTTGTACCAAGGTATGTCACACGCGCCACTAAAAAACTTAGGATATAATTATTTCATCATTTATTGAATAATAATTATATCATAAGTTTTGTACCAAGGTATGTCACACGCGCCACTAACAAACTTAGGATATAATTAATTCATCATTTATGGAATAATAATTATATCATAAGTTTTGTACCAAGGTATGTCATACGCGCTACTAACAAACTTAGGATATAATTATTTCATCATTTATTGAATAATAATTATATCATAAGTTTTGTACCAAGGTATGTCACACGCGCCACTAACAAACTTAGGATATAATTATTTCATCATTTATTGAATAATAATTATATCATAAGTTTTTTTACCAAGGTATGTCACACGCGCCACTAACAAACTTAGGATATAATTATTTCATCATTTATTGAATAATAATTATATTATAAGTTTTGTACCAAGGTATGTCACACACGCCACTAACAAACTTAGGATATTATAACACTTAGGATATAATTATTTCATCATTTATGGAATAATAATTATATCATAAGTTTTTTACCAAGGTATCTCACACGCGCAACTAACAAACTTAGGATATACTTATTTTATCATTTATGGAATAATAACACTTAGAATATAATTATTTCATCATTTATATTATATAATAAGTTTTATACCAAGGTATGTCACACGCGCCCCTAACATACTTAGGATATAATTATTTCATCATTTATGGAATAATAACACTTAGGATATAATTATTTCATCATTAATGGAATAATAATTATATCATAAGTTTTGTACCATGGTATGTCACACGCGCCACTAACAAACTTAGGATATAATTATCTCATCATTTATGGAATAATAATTATATCATAAGTTTTGTACCAAGGTATGTCACACGCGCCAGTAACAAACTTAGGATATAATTATTTCAACATTTACGGAATAATAATTATATCATAAGTTTTGTACCAAGGTATGTCACACGCGCTACTAACAAACTTAGGATATAACTATTTCATCATTTACGGAATAATAATTATATCATAAGTTTTGTACCAAGGTATATCACACGCGCCACTAACAAACTTAAGATATAATTATTTCATCATTTATGGAATAATAACACTTAAGATATGATTATTTCATCATTTATGGAATAATAATTATATCATAAGTTTTGTACCAAGGTATGTCACACGCGCCACTGACAAACTTAGGATATAATTATTTCATCATTTATGGAATAATAATTATATCATAAGTTTTGTACCAAGGTATGTCACACGCGCCACTAGCAAACTTAGGATATAACTATTTCATCATTTATGGAATAATAATTATATCATAAGTTTTGTACCAAGGTATGTCACACACGCCACTAACAAACTTAAGATATAATTATTTCATCATTTATGGAATAATAACACTTAGGATATAATTATTTCATCATTTATGGAATAATAATTATATCATAAGTTTTGTACCAAGGTATGTCACACGCACCCTAACAAACTTAGGATATAATTATTTCATCATTTATGGAATAATAACACTTAGGATATAATTATTTCATCATTTATGGAATAATAATTATATCATAAGTTTTTACCAAGGTATGTCACACGCGCCACTAACAAACTTAGGATATAATTATTTCATCATTTATGGAATAATAATTATATCATAAGTTTTGTACCAAGGTATGTCACACGCGCCACTATCAAACTTAGGAAATAATTATTTCATCATTTATTGAATAATAATTATATCATAAGTTTTGTACCAAGGTATGTCACATGCGCCACTAACAAACTTGGGATATAATAACACTTATGATATAAATATTTCATCATTTATGGAATAATAATTATATCATAAGTTTTGTACCAAGGTATGTCATACGCGCCACTAACAAACTTAGGATATAATTATTTCATCATTTATTGAATAATAATTATATCATAAGTTTTCTACCAAGGTATGTCACACGGGCCACTAACAAACTTAGGATATAATAACACTTAGGATATAATTATTTCATCATTTATGGAATAATAATTATATCATAAGTTTTGTACCAAAGTATGTCACACGCGCCACTAACAAACTTAAGATATAATTATTTAATCATTTATGGAATAATAATTATATCATAAGTTTTGTACCAATGTATATCACACGCGCCCCTAACAAACTTAGGATATAATTATTTCATCATTTATGGAATAATAACACTTAGGATATAATTATTTCATCATTTATAGAATAATAATTATATCATAAGTTTTTCCAAGGTATGTCACACGCGCCACTAACAAACTTAGGATATAATTATTTCATCATTTATGGAATAATAATTATATCATAAGTTTTGTACCAAGGTATGTCACACGCGCCAGTAACAAACTTAGGATATAATTATTTCAACATTTACGGAATAATAATTATATCATAAGTTTTGTACCAAGGTATGTCACACGCGCTACTAACAAACTTAGGATATAACTATTTCATCATTTACGGAATAATAATTATATCATAAGTTGTCGCACCCCCAAATTATGCTGCGTAAGCGGGTCGGTTCGGGGCGCGACTAATCAATACACAAAGCACCAGATTACATAATGAACGACCACTACATGCGTCGTTTACAATTACATTGATAAAATAAAGGTTTTACACCGTTATAATATAGTTTACAAAAGCCCTTGAGTTCAAATGATAGAGATTCTATGGCATAACTAAATTATACAAAATATAGTAATGCATGACAATCTCTTGATGTCTGTATGCGACTCGAACTAATGGGCATCCTGAATGGCAGTCCTACTGCTGCTGAGAACCTGAGAATACATGCTAAAGGTCAGCTATAAAGCTGGTGAGCTCACAGGTTTAATGATAAGATATGATGTATGAACCACAAGATTTAATAATGATGTTTGAAATTAATCAAATATAATGTATATAAAGTCATGAGCACATAGTCTGAGCTTAACTGAGATGTCAGGATCACAATTAAGTGCCTGAGCGAGGGTGCCTCTATGCGTATGCCTAATCAACATACGTATGAACAAATGATAATGCGTCCGTTTTGACCAGTCAGTGCTTGCTGACCCGGACGGGGATTGTCAGTCCCATATGGATCCATACACTAACATTCACGCTACAAGTATTACCAAACTATGCTATGAGGACTTAAAATGATTAGATGATTTTAACTCATGTAATATATATCGATGTTTTGATACTTGTGTTCAGATGTAAAACAAAATGAGCATGTATCTCACCCCTAGGTAAAAGCATTTAAAAAGGGGCTATGAGACTCACCTGAGCCTAATGAGATGCTATCAAGCACAAATGATGGTTTACAAGACAAATGATGTCGTTCAATCGACTGAAACCTGCAGGGCGTCTTAGACGCGCAAGGTTTTATTTGATTAGATGACTTTACAGACCATCTATGCTAGTTGTTCCCTCAACTAGTTATGTCCAAATACTTTGGTTAATGTTTATGTTTAAAGTTGTGAAAATCGTATACGGCTCGTTGGTGATTAATTGTAATAATAATCTCAAAACGTTATTATTGAAATGTTGAAATGAAATACTTGTAAAGTGTATTTGAAGTGTTTAGTATTCTTATAGGTCATGTGTTGTTGTGTTGTTGTCTTACGTGATTACTAGTTGTTACCAATTCTAGTTATAATCTTGTTGCCTCTGTTAGTTATAAATGTGTTGCCCCTGTTAGTTATAAACATGTTGCCCCTGTTAGTTATAAAAGTGTTGCCCCTGTTAGTTATAAACGTGTTGCCCCTGTTAGTTATAAAAGTGTTGCCCCTGTTAGTTATAAACGTGTTGCCCCTGTTAGTTATAAAAGTGTTGCCCCTGTTAGTTATAAAAGTGTTGCCCCTGTTAGTTATAAACGTGTTGCCCCTGTTAGTTATGAACGTGTTGCCCCTGTTAGTTATAAAAGTGTTGCCCCTGTTAGTTATAAACGTCAGATTTTTGACTCAACAAACCTCTCGTTTTCTACACTTTTTAGTCCAAACCAAGACCCACCAAAAATCACAGATGTTCCCCTATGGGTCTAGTGTAAATCTGCACTTTATGGTAATTTTATAAGTTCATCTACTATTTTTAACAAAAATCAACATGAAAGGTAGTCGGATTTGGTTCGGAAACGAGTAACATTCAAAGATCAGCTTCTATACTTAAATCCGTACAGATATTGAAAAAATGTAAAACACGAAAGTTGTAGCTCTTTTCAATACGCAACTTTTAAAAAAAAAATTGGTTGTCTAACTCATCTTAGAGCTCGAGATATTAATGATTTTGTGGGATTATTTTTGAGAGACAGAATCTGTCATACATACATACTTATGAAAAACGTTTTTAAGATTTAGATTTGGACATTAACAAGTTGTATGAACAATATATCATCTATATAAACATAATACAAGTATTTTACGAAAGTGTCGGGATTCTTACAATGATCGAATGAAGAATCCGAAAAGGTGGAAGCGTAGCTCGCGTTCTCGTGATCGTTTTTGCTTCAATCGACTTGATGATCCAAAGAGGTTTTGATGGTGAATTATGGTGGTGAAAGTGGCTGATTTTAGAGAGAGAAAGATCAGAGATCAGAGAGAGAATGAGAGAGATTGAGTTGGTGATTGAATGAAGAGAGATGGGATGATGGTGGTGGTTAAAGTCAAGAAACTTCCTCAACAAGATCCACGTTTTGTGGATCTTGTTCCCATGGTTTATAAATATTTGGAAACATTTATAAAATGTTTTGGCAAAGTGTTAGTGATAGTTTGTGTAATCGTTTTACGATTATTACATATCATGACGTTTAAACTAGACGTTTTGCTTTTCGATACAACTTTCAATATTTATAGTGGAAGTATTTTATCAAAATACTTTACTTGAAGTTATGAAAGTATAACTTTGGTTGGTTTTGATTGTTGGGCACGAATCGTGTATTTTTGGGCGCCATGAGTGTTTTATACGATACGAAATACTTATAAAGTATTATCGAAATAATATTTAGGAATTAATAATGTTGTTAAATAATTTCATATTACTTAATAAAATAGGTTCACCAACGTCCATATAAATGAATCGGAATTTGGCCGATATGATAATGCACGATTTAATATAATCGCGTACTGATATATATTCATCAATATATATATTGATACACACAATTAGCCTAATACATAGTACTAATTACATGTATTTCTAAATGATTAGGAACTAATAACTAGTCCTAATTTGACGGGTGTCACATTCTCCCCTTGTTAAGAGAATTTCGTCCCGAAATTCAGCTCTGAGTTGGCGCGTGAGTGGAGTCCGAAAATAAATGTGGATATTTGAGTCGCATCTGGTCTTCCCGTTCCCAAGTGAATTCCGGACCACGCCGCGAATTCCACCGAACTTTGACGATTGGGATACGACTTTGCTTAAGCTGTTTGACCTCACGGTCCATGATCTCCACTGGTGTCTCGATAAAATGAAGTTTGTCGTCAATTTGAATTTCCTCGAGCGGAATAATGAGTGTCTCGTCGGACAGGCATTTCTTCAGGTTAGAAATGTGAAATGTGGGATGCACGCTACTGAGCTCTGGAGGTAGCTGCAATCGATATGCAACTGGACCAATCCTTTCAAGGATCTCAAAAGGTCCGATGTATCTAGGATTTAACTTCCCACGTTTGCCGAATCGGATAACACCCTTCCAAGGTGATACTTTGAGCAATACTCGATCCCCAACTTGGAACTCGAGATGCTTGCGTCTCACGTCAGCATAACTCTTCTGACGATCACGTGCGGCCTTCAGCCGTTGTTGGATACCAACGATCTTCTCGGTGGTTTCATGAATGATTTCAGGACCAGTGAGTTGACTGTCTCCCACTTCGGTCCAACAAATAGGCGATCGGCACTTACGACCGTACAGTGCCTCGAACGGTGCAACTCCAACGCTGGTATGATAGCTGTTGTTGTATGAGAATTCACACAATGGCAAATGATGCTCCCAATTTGCACCGAAATCAATTACGCAGGCGCGTAACATATCTTCCAGTGTTTGAATAGTCCTTTCACTTTGGCCATCGGTTTGTGGATGATAGGCTGTACTCATGTCTAAACGAGTACCCAATGACTTTTGCAATGATTGCCAAAAGTTAGATGTGAATCGACTGTCTCTATCAGAGATAATTGAGATTGGAACGCCGTGCCTTGTTACGATCTCTTTCATATAGATTCGTGTGAGACGTTCCATTTTGTCGGTTTCCTTCATGGCAAGGAAGTGAGCAGATTTGGTTAGACGATCAACTATTACCCATATAGTATCGCAACCACTTGATGTTTTCGGGAGTTTAGTGATGAAATCCATAGAACTTTGCTCCCATTTCCACTGAGGAATGTCCGGCTGTTGAAGTAAGCCGGTGGGTTTCTGATATTTTGCTTTGACTTTTGAACATGTGAGGCACTTGCTGACATACGTGGCAATCTCTGCTTTCATGTTTGGCCACCAGTATGATCCCTTGATGCCATGATACATCTTGTCTGATCCAGGATGTATAGAATACTTAGACTTATGAGCTTCATCCATCACTAAGTCTCGAAGATTCCCAAACTTGGGTAACCAGATTCGGTTTGCGAAGTATTTGACCCCATTGGGTTTGGTTTCAAATTGATTCTCCATATTTCGCAAGGTCTCTTCCTTGATGTTTTCAGGTTTCAATGCTTCGAGTTGAGCAGCAAGAATTTGAATGATTAGATCATTATGGATGGTTATGCTAAGGGCTCGTACTCTAAGTGGTTTTGTGCGCTCTTTGCGACTTAGGGCATCGGCAACTACATTTGCTTTGCCCGGATGATACTTGATCTCGCAGTCATAGTCGGTGAGTAACTCAACCCAGCGACGTTGTCTCATATTGAGATCCTTCTGATCGAATATATGCTGGAGGCTTTTGTGATCGGTGAAGATGGTACATTTTGTGCCATACAGATAGTGTCTCCAGATCTTGAGAGCGAACACTACGGCTCCTAATTCGAGATCATGAGTTGTGTAGTTCTTCTCGTGAACTTTGAGTTGTCGGGAGGCGTAGGCAATAACCTTGTCTCGTTGCATCAACACGCAACCAAGACCTTGGTGTGAGGCATCGCAGTATACCACGAAGTCTTCATTGCCTTCGGGTAATGATAGAATTGGTGCACTGCAAAGCTTTTGCTTCAATAGCTGAAATGCTGACTCTTGTTTATCAGTCCAATCGAACTTCTTTTCCTTCTGAGTCAGTATTGTGAGAGGTTGAGCTATTTTGGAGAAATTCTCAATGAAACGCCGATAATAACCTGCCAGTCCTAAGAATTGGCGTACTTCGGTCGGCGTCGTCGGTGCTTGCCAGCACTTGATAGCCTCAATCTTTGATGGATCTACTTGAATTCCTTGACTATCAATCACATGACCAAGGAATTGAATGGTTTGCATCCAGAACTCACACTTGGAGAATTTTGCATATAACTCTTCGTGTCTAAGAAGTTCTAGAATGACTTTCAGATGTTGCGCGTGTTCCTGTTCATTGCGCGAGTAAATAAGAATGTCATCAATGAAGACAATGACAAACTTGTCGAGATATGGTTTGCACACTCGGTTCATAAGATCCATGAATACTGCCGGTGCGTTAGTCAAACCAAAGGCCATAACCTGAAACTCGTAATGACCATAGCGAGTTCGGAAGGCAGTCTTTGGGATGTCGATGTCACGAACTCGTAACTGATGATAACCTGATCTTAGATCTATTTTCGAATAGATACTTGACCCTTGAAGTTGGTCGAATAGGTCATCAATACGAGGTAGTGGGTAACGGTTCTTGACGGTCAATTTGTTCAACTCTCTATAGTCGATACACATTCTGAATGAACCGTCTTTCTTTTTCACAAACAGAACCGGAGCTCCCCATGGTGAAGAACTCGGTCTAATGAATCCCTTATCCAGGAGTTCCTGCAACTGAGTAGACAACTCCTGAAGTTCTGAAGGGGCTAAACGATATGGTGCTCGTGCAACAGGTGCTGCCCCCGGCACGAGATCGATCGAGAACTCAACTTGTCTCGGAGGTGGAAGACCAGGTAAGTCTTCTGGGAAGACTTCTGGAAAGTCTCTAACAATGGGCACATCCTCAAGTCGTTTCTCTTCCGACTTTTTCTCTATGACATGCGCGAGGATTGCCTGGTACCCTTTCCTAAGGTACTTGTGCGTTTTCATGCAGGATACGATGTTCAGTCTCGTCCTACCGGTCTCCCCTGGTATGATTAAAGTGCTACCGGTGACGAGAGGAATGCGGATGATTTTGTCATAGCAGACAACTTCAGCTCGGTGCTTGGATAACCAATCCATGCCAACAATGATGTCGAAACTTCCAATCTCAACAGGTATAAGGTCAATAGAGAAGATCTCATCAGATAGATTTAAAGTGCAATTAGGTATCACACTATCGGTCTCTATGAGTTTACCATTAGCTAACTCAACAATATACTTAGCATCTAAAGCAATAGGGGCAATGTCAAGCAATGGACTAAACTCATCCGAAATGAAGCTCCTATCAGCACCAGTATCAAACAGAACAGAAACAGTAAGATTGTTGAGAAGAAACGTACCCGAGACCACATTCGGGTCCTGACGGGCCTCTCCTGAGTTCAGAACGAAAGCTCTTCCCTTCGCAGTGTTGTTACCCTTGTTCTTCAGCTTTGGGCACTCATTCCTAAAGTGACCAGTTTCTCCACACTCATAGCAGGATTTTGGTTGGCTAGTGGTGGTGTTGGTGTTGACAGTGGTAGACCTACAGTCTTTGGTCAAATGTCCATACCTTTGACATTTTCCACAAGGTGTGCCGCAAGGACCATCATGATGACGGTAGCACTTTGAACAGTAGGGCTTATTTCCAGTGTAACCCTTGCTGGAACCAGAACCAGTATTGGTGGTCTTATTAGACTCAGACCTCTTGAATGATGATTGATTTTGAGTGGTGTTCCCAGACCACTTTCTTTTATTGTTGTTACCAGAAGATGGAATAGATGTCTCCCGGCTGACAACCATGGCCATGAGTTCATGAGCAATTCCGATAGCTTTTTCCAGAGTGGTTGGTTGAGCTGAGGCGACATTCCCCTGGATATTCTCCGGAAGGCCTCGAATGTACTTCTTGATACTTTTTCCTTCCGTATCAACCAGGCCTGGGCACAACAGAGCGAATTGCTGGAACTTGGTGGTGTACCCAGCAATATCGTTCCCTTGTACCGCCAGATTCCAGAACTCCACTTCCAGTCGGTGTAGTTCTTCCTCGCGACAGTACTTCTCCCTTAGCTTTTTCTTCAATTCAGGCCAAGGAAGTCGGTTTGCGATCTCGACGCCAATAGAGTTTGCGTGGGTGTTCCACCACGTTAGTGCACCTTCTTGAAAGGTGTAAGCAGCAAACTTGACCTTACTATCTTCAGCACAGTTATAGAGACTGAAGACAGATTCCATTCTTTCAATCCATCGGATTAAGCCAATAGCACCTTCCGTGCCCTTAAAGTAGAGTGGCTTACAGCTGAGAAAGTCCTTGTAGGAACAAGGTTTGATAACAGGAGTACGAGTGGTATTGACTGTCTCTTCATTCCTTAGAGCGTCTCGAGCAGCCATGGCTTCGGCTACAGCTCGGGTAACCGCAGCATTGAGTTCAGCTTGACTGAAATCTTTCCTCTTTGGCGGCATGATTCTGACAAAAGCAAATAGAGTGGATGAGTTGTTTGCACCAAAACATGATACATCACATATGCATATATATATTTAGGGGGTAATATACAATGACACAAGTGATAATCAGATTTGACAAACAACAGAGTTTCAAACTAGATGCGAGTTTGCGAGTAGGTGGGGTATGGTTTTACGTATGGAGCCTATAGCCCTTCAGACAATAAGTTCCATTTGTGATTCTAAGGATATAGAATGATAGAGGAAATACAAAATGATATATTCTTCGCGAATATGTGATTGTACAGCGGAATGTGTTGTGAGATGTTATGTGCGTATAAAAGGATAGACGATAGTAATTCATACTCATCGTCTTTGGTAGTGAAGATGTTAACGAGTGTATTATCGCGTGTGATATATATATATATTCGATATATATAATAGCTTAGAAGATAATACGCGAGTGACCTTAATCATATATCTTCAATATATAATAGCCTATAAGGTAGCACATAAATGAGGCATATGTATGTATATACGCCTATATCACATAATAGCCTAATGTGTGTCTAACACTAATCAAGTATTAGTCACGGTTTCTCTCGTGGTCAGAGTCAACTATCGCATTCCTATTCAACATAACCCCTTTCAGCTTTCACATCGTATTCATTTAATTGTACATAGTTAGCTAAGCTATGTTAAATTAAACTCATATGGTGCAATCACTGAACCAGTTATATCTAATAAGGAATACTGCCTAACGGTCATAGTCTAGGCCCACTAAATGCAACCTAGTTCACTATAACCTTAGGCTCTGATACCAATCTGTCGCACCCCCAAATTATGCTGCGGAAGCGGGTCGGTTCGGGGCGCGACTAATCAATACACAAAGCACCATATTACATAATGAACGACCACTACATGCGTCGTTTACAATTACATTGATAAAATAAAGGTTTTACACCGTTATAATATAGTTTACAAAAGCCCTTGAGTTCAAATGATAGAGATTCTATGGCATAACTAAATTATACAAAATATAGTAATGCATGACAATCTCTTGATGTCTGTATGCGACTCGAACTAATGGGCATCCTGAATGGCAGTCCTACTGCTGCTGAGAACCTAAGAATACATGCTAAAGGTCAGCTATAAAGCTGGTGAGCTCACAGGTTTAATGATAAGATATGATGTATGAACCACAAGATTTAATAATGATGTTTGAAATTAATCAAATATAATGTATATAAAGTCATGAGCACATAGTCTGAGCTTAACTGAGATGTCAGGGTCACAATTAAGTGCCTGAGCGAGGGTGCCTCTATGCGTATGCCTAATCAACATACGTATGAACAAATGATAATGCGTCCGTTTTGACCAGTCAGTGCTTGCTGACCCGGACGGGGATTGTCAGTCCCATATGGATCCATACACTAACATTCACGCTACAAGTATTACCAAACTATGCTATGAGGACTTAAAATGATTAGATGATTTTAACTCATGTAATATATATCGATGTTTTGATACTTGTGTTCAGATGTAAAACAAAATGAGCATGTATCTCACCCCTAGGTAAAAGCATTTAAAAAGGGGCTATGAGACTCACCTGAGCCTAATGAGATGCTATCAAGCACAAATGATGGTTTACAAGACAAATGATGTCGTTCAATCGACTGAAACCTGCAGGGCGTCTTAGACGCGCAAGGTTTTATTTGATTAGATGACTTTACAGACCATCTATGCTAGTTGTTCCCTCAACTAGTTATGTCCAAATACTTTGGTTAATGTTTATGTTTAAAGTTGTGAAAATCGTATACGGCTCGTTGGTGATTAATTGTAATAATAATCTCAAAACGTTATTATTGAAATGTTGAAATGAAATACTTGTAAAGTGTATTTGAAGTGTTTAGTATTCTTATAGGTCATGTGTTGTTGTGTTGTTGTCTTACGTGATTACTAGTTGTTACCAATTCTAGTTATAATCTTGTTGCCTCTGTTAGTTATAAATGTGTTGCCCCTGTTAGTTATAAACATGTTGCCCCTGTTAGTTATAAAAGTGTTGCCCCTGTTAGTTATAAACGTGTTGCCCCTGTTAGTTATAAAAGTGTTGCCCCTGTTAGTTATAAACGTGTTGCCCCTGTTAGTTATAAAAGTGTTGCCCCTGTTAGTTATAAAAGTGTTGCCCCTGTTAGTTATAAACGTGTTGCCCCTGTTAGTTATAAAAGTGTTGCCCCTGTTAGTTATAAAAGTGTTGCCCCTGTTAGTTATGAACGTGTTGCCCCTGTTAGTTATAAAAGTGTTGCCCCTGTTAGTTATAAACGTCAGATTTTTGACTCAACAAACCTCTCGTTTTCTACACTTTTTAGTCCAAACCAAGACCCACCAAAAATCACAGATGTTCCCCTATGGGTCTAGTGTAAATCTGCACTTTATGGTAATTTTATAAGTTCATCTACTATTTTTAACAAAAATCAACATGAAAGGTAGTCGGATTTGGTTCGGAAACGAGTAACATTCAAAGATCAGCTTCTATACTTAAATCCGTACAGATATGGAAAAAATGTAAAACACGAAAGTTGTAGCTCTTTTCAATACGCAACTTTTAAAAAAAAATTGGTTGTCTAACTCATCTTAGAGCTCGAGATATTAACGATTTGGTGGGACTGTTTTTGAGAGACAGAATCTGTCATACATACATACTTATGAAAAACGTTTTTAAGATTTAGATTTGGACATTAACAAGTTGTATGAACAATATATCATCTATATAAACATAATACAAGTATTTTACGAAAGTGTCGGGATTCTTACAATGATCGAATGAAGAATCCGAAAAGGTGGAAGCGTAGCTCGCGTTCTCGTGATCATTTTTGCTTCAATCGACTTGATGATCCAAAGAGGTTTTGATGGTGAATTATGGTGGTGAAAGTGGCTGATTTTAGAGAGAGAAAGATCAGAGATCAGAGAGAGAATGAGAGAGATTGAGTTGGTGATTGAATGAAGAGAGATGGGATGATGGTGGTGGTTAAAGTCAAGAAACTTCCTCAACAAGATCCACGTTTTGTGGATCTTGTTCCCATGGTTTATAAATATTTGGAAACATTTATAAAATGTTTTGGCAAAGTGTTAGTGATAGTTTGTGTAATCGTTTTACGATTATTACATATCATGACGTTTAAACTAGACGTTTTGCTTTTCGATACAACTTTCAATATTTATAGTGGAAGTATTTTATCAAAATACTTTACTTGAAGTTATGAAAGTATAACTTTGGTTGGTTTTGATTGTTGGGCACGAATCGTGCATTTTTGGGCGCCATGAGTGTTTTATACGATACGAAATACTTATAAAGTATTATCGAAATAATATTTAGGAATTAATAATGTTGTTAAATAATTTCATATTACTTAATAAAATAGGTTCACCAACGTCCATATAAATGAATCGGAATTTGGCCGATATGATAATGCACGATTTAATATAATCGCGTACTGATATATATTCATCAATATATATATTGATACACACAATTAGCCTAATACATAGTACTAATTACATGTATTTCTAAATGATTAGGAACTAATAACTAGTCCTAATTTGACGGGTGTCACATAAGTTTTGTACCAAGGTATGTCACACGCGCCACTAACAAACTTAAGATATAATTATTTCATCATTTATGGAATAATAACACTTAAGATATGATTATTTCATCATTTATGGAATAATAATTATATCATAAGTTTTGTACCAAGGTATGTCACACGCGCCACTGACAAACTTAGGATATAATTATTTCATCATTTATGGAATAATAATTATATCATAAGTTTTGTACCAAGTTATGTCACACGCGCCACTAGCAAACTTAGGATATAACTATTTCATCATTTATGGAATAATAATTATATCAGAAGTTTTGTACCAAGGTATGTCACACACGCCACTAACAAACTTAAGATATAATTATTTCATCATTTATGGAATAATAACAATTAGGATATTATTATTTCATCATTTATGGAATAATAATTATATCATAAGTTTTGTACCAAGGTATGTCACACGCACCCCTAACAAACTTAGGATATAATTATTTCATCATTTATGGAATAATAACACTTAGGATATAATTATTTCATCATTTTTGGAATAATAATTATATCATAAGTTTTTACCAAGGTATGTCACACGCGCCACTAACAAACTTAGGATATAATTATTTCATCATTTATGGAATAATAATTATATCATAAGTTTTGTACCAAGGTATGTCACACGCGCCACTAACAAACTTAGGAAATAATTATTTCATCATTTATTGAATAATAATTATATCATAAGTTTTGTACCAAGGTATGTCACATGCGCCACTAACAAACTTGGGATATAATAACACTTATGATATAAATATTTCATCATTTATGGAATAATAATTATATCATAAGTTTTGTACCAAGGTATGTCATACGCGCCACTAACAAACTTAGGATATAATTATTTCATCATTTATTGAATAATAATTATATCATAAGTTTTCTACCAAGGTATTTCACATGGGCCACTAACAAACTTAGGATATAATAACACTTAGGATATAATTATTTCATCATTTATGGAATAATAATTATATCATAAGTTTTGTACCAAAGTATGTCACACGCGCCACTAACAAACTTAAGATATAATTATTTAATCATTTATGGAATAATTATTATATCATAAGTTTTGTACCAATGTATATCACACGCGCCCCTAACAAACTTAGGATATAATTATTTCATCATTTATGGAATAATAACACTTAGGATATAATTATTTCATCATTTATAGAATAATAATTATATCATAAGTTTTTCCAAGGTATGTCAAACGCGCCACTAGCAAACTTAGGATATAATTATTTCATCATTTATGGAATAATAATTATATCATAAGTTTTGTACCAAGGTATGTCACACGCGCCAGTAACAAACTTAGGATATAATTATTTCAACATTTACGGAATAATAATTATATCATAAGTTTTGTACCAAGGTATGTCACACGCGCTACTAACAAACTTAGGATATAACTATTTCATCATTTACGGAATAATAATTATATCATAAGTTTTGTACCAAGGTATGTCACACGCGCCACTAACAAACTTAAGATATAATTATTTCATCATTTATGGAATAATAACACTTAAGATATGATTATTTCATCATTTATGGAATAATAATTATATCATAAGTTTTGTACCAAGGTATGTCACACGCGCCACTGACAAACTTAGGATATAATTATTTCATCATTTATGGAATAATAATTATATCATAAGTTTTGTACCAAGGTATGTCACACGCGCCACTAACAAACTTAGGATATAACTATTTCATCATTTATGGAATAATAATTATATCATAAGTTTTGTACCAAGGTATGTCACACACGCCACTAACAAACTTAAGATATAATTATTTCATCATTTATGGAATAATAACACTTAGGATATAATTATTTCATCATTTATGGAATAATAATTATATCATAAGTTTTGTACCAAGATATGTCACACGCACCCCTAACAAACTTAGGATATAATTATTTCATCATTTATTGAATAATAACTCTTAGGATATAATTATTTCATCATTTATGGAATAATAATTATATCATAAGTTTTTACCAAGGTATGTCACACGCGCCACTAACAAACTTAGGATATAATTATTTCATCATTTATGGAATAATAATTATATCATAAGTTTTGTACCAAGGTATGTCACACGCGCCACTAACAAACTTAGGAAATAATTATTTCATCATTTATTGAATAATATTTATATCATAAGTTTTGTACCAAGGTATGTCACACGCGCTACTAACAAACTTGGGATATAATAACACTTATGATATAAATATTTCATCATTTATGGAATAATAATTATATCATAAGTTTTGTACCAAGGTATGTCATACGCGCCACTAACAAACTTAGGATATAATTATTTCATCATTTATTGAATAATAATTATATCATAAGTTTTCTACCAAGGTATGTCACACGGGCCACTAACAAACTTAGGATATAATAACACTTAGGATATAATTATTTCATCATTTATGGAATAATAATTATATCATAAGTTTTGTACCAAAGTATGTCACACGCGCCACTAACAAACTTAAGATATAATTATTTAATCATTTATGGAATAATAATTATATCATAAGTTTTGTACCAATGTATATCACACGCGCCCCTAACAAACTTAGGATATAATTATTTCATCATTTATGGAATAATAACACTTAGGATATAATTATTTCATCATTTATAGAATAATAATTATATCATAAGTTTTTCCAAGGTATGTCACACGCGCCACTAACAAACTTAGGATATAATTATTTCATCATTTATGGAATAATAATTATATCATAAGTTTTGTACCAAGGTATGTCACACGCGCCACTAAAAAACTTAGGATATAATTATTTCATCATTTATTGAATAATAATTATATCATAAGTTTTGTACCAAGGTAAGTCACATGCGCCACTAACAAACTTAGGATATAATTATTTCATCATTTATGGAATAATAATTATATCATAAGTTTTGTACCAAGGTATGTCACACGCACCCCTAACAAACTTAGGATATAATTATTTCATCATTTATTGAATAATAACTCTTAGGATATAATTATTTCATCATTTATGGAATAATAATTATATCATAAGTTTTTACCAAGGTATGTCACACGCGCCACTAACAAACTTAGGATATAATTATTTCATCATTTATGGAATAATAATTATATCATAAGTTTTGTACCAAGGTATGTCACACGCGCCACTAACAAACTTAGGAAATAATTATTTCATCATTTATTGAATAATATTTATATCATAAGTTTTGTACCAAGGTATGTCACACGCGCTACTAACAAACTTGGGATATAATAACACTTATGATATAAATATTTCATCATTTATGGAATAATAATTATAATATAAGTTTTGTACCAAGGTATGTCATACGCGCCACTAACAAACTTAGGATATAATTATTTCATCATTTATTGAATAATAATTATATCATAAGTTTTCTACCAAGGTATGTCACACGGGCCACTAACAAACTTAGGATATAATAACACTTAGGATATAATTATTTCATCATTTATGGAATAATAATTATATCATAAGTTTTGTACCAAAGTATGTCACACGCGCCACTAACAAACTTAAGATATAATTATTTAATCATTTATGGAATAATAATTATATCATAAGTTTTGTACCAATGTATATCACACGCGCACCTAACAAACTTAGGATATAATTATTTCATCATTTATGGAATAATAACACTTAGGATATAATTATTTCATCATTTATAGAATAATAATTATATCATAAGTTTTTCCAAGGTATGTCACACGCGCCACTAACAAACTTAGGATATAATTATTTCATCATTTATGGAATAATAATTATATCATAAGTTTTGTACCAAGGTATGTCACACGCGCCACTAAAAAACTTAGGATATAATTATTTCATCATTTATTGAATAATAATTATATCATAAGTTTTGTACCAAGGTAAGTCACATGCGCCACTAACAAACTTAGGATATAATTATTTCATCATTTATGGAATAATAATTATATCATAAGTTTTGTACCAAGGTATGTCATACGCGCTACTAACAAACTTAGGATATAATTATTTCATTATTTATTGAATAATAATTATATCATAAGTTTTGTACCAAGGTATGTCACACGCGCCACTAACAAACTTAGGATATAATTATTTCATCATTTATTGAATAATAATTATATCATAAGTTTTGTACCAAGGTATGTCACACGCGCCACTAACAATCTTAGGATATAATTATTTCATCATTTATTGAATAATAATTATATCATAAGTTTTGTACCAAGGTATGTCACACGCGCCACTAACAAACTTAAGATATAATTATTTCATCATTTATGGAATAATAACACTTAGGATATAATTATTTCATCATTTATGGAATAATAATAATATCATAAGTTTTGTACCAAGGTATGTCACACGCGCCCCTAACAAACTTAGGATATAATTATTTCATCATTTATGGAATAATAACACTTAGGATATAATTATTTCATCATTTATGGAATAATAATTATATCATAAGTTTTTACCAAGGTATGTCACACGCGCCACTAACAAACTTAGGATATAATTATTTCATCATTTATGGAATAATAATTATATCATAAGTTTTGTACCAAGGTATGTCACACGCGCCACTAACAAACTTAGGAAATAATTATTTCATCATTTATTGAATAATAATTATATCATAAGTTTTGTACAAAGGTATGTCACACGCGCCAATAACAAACTTAGGATATAATAACACTTAGGATACAAATATTTCATCATTTATGGAATAATAATTATATCATAAATTTTGTACCAAGGTATGTTACACGCGCCACTAATAAACTTAGGATATAATTATTTCATCATTTATTGAATAATAATTATATCATAAGTTTTGTACCAAGGTATGTCACATGCGCCACTAACAAACTTAGGATATAATAACACTTAGGATATAATTATTTCATCATTTATGGAATAATAATTATATCATAAGTTTTGTACCAAAGTATGTCACATGCGCCACTAACAAACTTAAGATATAATTATTTCATCGTTCATGGAAAAATAACACTTAGGATATAATTATTTCATCATTTATGGAATAATAATTATATAATAAGTTTTGTACCAATGTATGTCACACGCGCCCCTAACAAACTTAGGATATAATTATTTCATCATTTATGGAATAATAACACTTAGGATATAATTATTTCATCATTTATGGAATAATAATTATGTCATAAGTTTTTACCAAGGTATGTCACACGCGCCACTAACAAACTTAGGATATAATTATTTCATCATTTATGGAATAATAATTATATCATAAGTTTTGTACCAAGGTATGTCACACGTGCCACTAAAAAACTTAGGATATAATTATTTCATCATTTGTTGAATAATAATTATATCATAAGTTTTGTACCAAGGTATGTCACACGCGCCACTATCAAACTTAGGATATAATTATTTCATCATTTATGGAATAATAATTATATCATAAGTTTTTTACCAAGGTATGTGTCACACGCGCCACTAACAAACTTAGGATATAATTATTTCATCATTAATTGAATAATAATTATATCATAAGTTTTGTACCAAGGTATGTCACACGCGCCTCTAACAAACTTAGGATATTATAACACTTAGGATATAATTATTTCATCATTTATGGATTAATAATTATATCATAAGTTTTTTACCAAGGTATGTCAAACGCGCAACTAACAAACTTAGGATATACTTATTTCATCATTTATGGAATAATAACACTTAGGATATAATTATTTCATCATTTATGGAATAATAATTATATCATAAGTTTTATACCAAGGTATGTCACACGCGCCCCTAACAAACTTAGGATATAATTATTTCATCATTTATGCAATAATAACAGTTAGGATATAATTATTTCCTCATTTATGGAATAATAATTATATCATAAGTTTTGTACCAAGGTATGTCACACGCGCCACTAACAAACTTAGGATATAATTATTTCGTCATTTATGGAATAATAATTATATCATAAGTTTTGTACCAAGGTATGTCACACGCGCCACTAACAAACTTAGGATATAATTATTTCATCATTTATGGAATAATAATTTTATCATAAGTTTTTTTACCAAGGTGTGTCACACGCGCCACTAACAAACTTAAGATATAATTATTTCATCATTTATTGAATAATAAAACTTAGGATATAATTTTTTCATAATTTATGGAATAATAATTATATCATAAGTTTTGTACCAAGGTATGTCATACGCGCCCCTAACAAACTTAGGATATAATTATTTCATCATTTATGGAATAATGTGACACCCGACGATTTAGGGTTACTGATTAACCTGCTAGCAACCCTAATTACGTGTGTTTAGTTTAGTATCAGGCTAAATACTTGTAATTACTTGTAACTATTTGTATATTTTGTGAATATACGCTTACGTAATTAGTTGTAAATTACGCTTACGCAATTTGGTGAAATTGTGCCAAACAACCGGACGAAATCCGACACAGTATAAATACGGACGTTGGTGAACAAAATATTAAATAAAATGAAATTATTTAATAAACTCAAAAACTTACAAATATTATGGTGATAATATTTAACATGTTAATTATATCGTATAAAGTAACGAAAACGCAACGAAAACGCGCGGAACGCGCCCGACAATCGAACGAAAGTCAAAATATATTTTTATAATTTAAAATATATTATTTTGTATGAGATTATTACTGAAAACATCGTATAATGATTCGTCAGTAAAAACGTCTATTTAAAACGTTACGCGATTAAACCTCCGTACAACGAACGCGCAAATCGAGGCCGACAACTTAACGGAACATTTTTATGAATGTTATAAAGTATCTAGATAAGATATTTCAAGTGAAAATATCTGAATTTAAACCGTTACTTAAACGCGTGTATTAAACGTTTAACGTATAAATAAACGTCCAAACAATCGGGTAAACGAACGGGAAACGTAACGAAATGAATTGGGAACAAGAAAATGACCAAAATACCCCTTGTGGGGCCCCCTTGGCCGGCCCCCCCTCCCCCCATGTGCCACCTTCTTTTTCCCCAATGATACACCATGCAAAAACCACTCATCACACTTTCATGACAACCCACTTATCCTTCATGCAAACCCCATTTGGTCATTCAAACACTTAACCATTTTCTCTCAACTTCTCACTATACTCTCTCTCACTTAAATCTCTGGAAATTCCAGCCCTTTTCCATCACCAATATCCACCATAAATCACCATCATCCATCATATTGAAGTCAAGAAGAAGGCAAGCTCAAGAACAAGATCATCACCATCATCGTTTCCTTCTTTCTTGCATCATCTCATTGTGAGGAAACCCACACTATCTCTCTAAAACTGATTTCATGATGTTTATTTCTTGTTTTGTAGCTCATCTAACACTATTATGTCCAAATAAAAGGTTGAAATACGTTTTTGTAACACATATGTAAGAAGACAGATTCTGTCACAGAAAAGTTAGTGTACTAAAATGGTCATATCTTGAGTGTTACTGAGAGTTAGACAACGAATATTTTTTAAAAGTTGCGTATTGAAAAGAGCTACAACTTTTGTGTTTTACACTTTTTCCAGATCTGTACGTAGTTTTGTGAATAATCTGATCTTTGAGTCTGGTCTGGAAGTATTCGAAAACCGAGTTCGGTTCCTTCGCGAATTTATTTAAATATGTAAATGGACACTATAGTTTCTGTAAAAATTATATGTTAGACCAGAAACTTGATAATCAGTGGGTAAAATTTGTGAGACTTGATTTGGAACATAAGTGGTAGAAATTAAATGGCGAACCAAACCGACAAAAGTCGAAAATTATGAAATCTTGATATCTTAAGTTGCATGTTAAAAACCGACACTTCGGGCGAACGCCGACACGAACCGACAAATTATTTGGACTCTATAAACTGATATATGGGTTGGGTAAAAGTTTCGGGTCAAACCGAGTCGGTTTGACCAAGTCAACTAAAACGGCTCGGTTTCTAAAAACGACAAAACTTACTATTTTTGGAAAGTGGTAACAAAAATGGGTTTGGATGACTTAGTTAGTAACTTGGACCTAAAACTAAACTTAGAAAGTTTCTCGAATTAGAAACCGACACTTAAAACACTTGAACCAAATATCCTAAGTCTCAAGTAGAGACACTAACCTAGTGATGCCACAATTACTAGTGTTGCTACATTTTGCTAGTGATGCTACGATTTCTGAAAATATCCTAAGTCTCAAGTAGAGACACTAACCTAGTGATGCCACAATTACTAGTGTTGCTACATTTTGCTAGTGATGCTACGATTTCTGAAAATATTCTAAGTCTCAAGTAGAGACACTAACCTAGTGATGCCACAATTACTAGTGTTGCTACATTTTGCTAGTGATGCTACAATTTCTGAAAATATCCTAAGTCTCAAGTAGAGACACTAACCTAGTGATGCCACAATTACTAGTGTTGCTACATTTTGCTAGTGATGCTACAATTTCTAAAAATATCCTAAGTCTCAAGTAGAGACACTAACCTAGTGATGCCACAATTACTAGTGTTGCTACATTTTGCTAGTGATGCTACGATTTCTGAAAATATCCTAAGTCTCAAGTAGAGACACTAACCTAGTGATGCCACAATTACTAGTGTTGCTACATTTTGCTAGTGATGCTACGATTTCTGAAAATATTCTAAGTCTCAAGTAGAGACACTAACCTAGTGATGCCACAATTACTAGTGTTGCTATATTTTGCTAGTGATGCTACAATTTCTGAAAATATCCTAAGTCTCAAGTAGAGACACTAACCTAGTGATGCCACAATTACTAGTGTTGCTACATTTTGCTAGTGATGCTACAATTTCTGAAAATATCCTAAGTCTCAAGTAGAGACACTAACCTAGTGATGCCACAATTACTAGTGTTGCTACATTTTGCTAGTGATGCTACAATTTCTGAAAATATCCTAAGTCTCAAGTAGAGACACTAACCTAGTGATGCCACAATTACTAGTGTTGCTACATTTTGCTAGTGATGCTAAGTTTGACTAAGTTTGACCAACTTTGACCAGTTTGACCAGGTTTGACCAACTTTGACCAGTTTGACTAGGTTTGACCAACTTTGACCATGTTTGACCAACTTTGACCAGGTTTGACCAACTTTGACCAGTTTTACCAGGTTTGACCAACTTTGACCAGTTTGACCATGTTGACCAGTTTTGACAAACTTTGACCTACGGTTTGAGGTCTTTACGAACTACATAATCTGTCAGCAACACACAATATTTATTAATGTATAGTATACAACAAAACAAAGTTAATAATAATGTCTAAATGAATTATTATTACAAACTTTCACCAACGGGTCGTACATATTTTTAATAAATGAACTTGAATAACTTATTTGGACATACTAGTTGATGAACTAGCCTTAGGTGGACATTAACCCTCCACCTACACGATTTGCTTAAGTGGACATTGACCCCCACTTATATAATCGCTATAGATGGTCTTTTGAGACATCTACTTATACCCAACCTTATACGTTTTTAGGACGTTAGATGTGACAATCGTCACCAAAATGCTTAGTACTTGTAATATAAATGGTAAAAACATAATATCGTATTAGGAATCATCACATGGATCTCTTTACGCCAAAGTATTCATTTTCAAAAATCGAATTCAACGCAAAAAGAATCATCGCAATTGAGTCTGTAACGAAAAAGATACAAGGAAAAACGTGAACGCGTTCGTAATTTGAAAACTTAAGAGAACGTGCGAAGTATGATAAAAATATATAAATATATATATATATATATATATATATATATATATATATATATATATATATATATATAAATATATATATATATATATATATAAGTAATTTTAAAATAATAAGAATATTAACAATTATAATACATAAGTAAAGAATCTAAATAAAAATTCGTAACTTGTATGTAATGTTTTAAGACGATTCAAGAGTTTATCACGAGGCTGCACTGTTCGGGCCATAACTCTTTCATCCGGACTCGGATTGAGTTGATTCAAAAGCCCAGACGATCGGAATAGAGAGGGCTACAACATATTCAGAGTTTAGCCCAATATACCATGTATAATTTGTCCATATAACTGACCCAAGATCCCCTTCCCCTTGGTGAGCCCATTCGGCCGGCCCAACCCACCAATCCCTTGACCTAACTTCCAACCCACTCCCTACATATAAATATATGCTAAACACAACCCTAGCACTTCCGTTGGATCACAAAAATTCGTTCATGGTGTGTGTGGTGCTGCCATCAACCGAAACCAAGAAAGAAACCCTACAAAAATCGAGTTTGAGTTTGTTTTCGTGCGATACGTAATCGTGTAGGTAATTTCATAAAACTCTATCAAATAACTTATCTTATGTTTCTGAGATTTATTAATCCCAGACCTGATCTAGATGTAATCACGATTCGATGATATGATTTGACCTTAGTTAAAGACATAAACCGTAAACCCTAGTTATACGAACGAATTTTGGATTTCTGATTGAATTGTTACAGCCGACTTCGGAAGCCGTTTTGACCTAGTTAGATTCGTTTTCAGGCTTCGGCCGAAACTAAAAAGTTGTAGATCTCGATGTTTTACATAAGTTCGCGAGGTTTCGGCCTCTGAAACTAAACGGGTTATTTTATAAAAATTATTTAGTAAACTGCTGTAGTGAAATCCGAATTTTCTGAAAACTTTGATTAGTTTGAATTCAATGGATTAATTACTTTTTGATTACTTTGAGATCTTAAAATTATGTGAAAACATGAAATTTTCTGTATAAAACTTTTATTTTCATAATCTTAATTTAATTAATAAAATCATTTTACTTAAATGTATTTGTTAAATTAATATGTTTTCTTAATTATAAATTGTAGTCTTGTTTTCTTAATTCTTTCAATTTAACATTTTCATGAGTGATGTCTATATATCATGGTTTATAAAATATTTTTTAAGTTTAGGTTAGATAAGGATTCATGAATGCATGTCGGTGAATATTTACAAAAGAATTGAATTTGAACTGTTATCACTAGCAATGTGTAGACATAAACTTGAGTAACTTTAAGATTTAGTTATTTGGGAATTTGTGGGAAATATATTATAGGGATATAAACATGAGACGAACATAAACATATAGGAACCCTTGACTCGACTCGTGTACATAATCCTTAAGACACATAACTCATGAACATTTCATCTAAATATTATAGGGCGCTCATTTTACACTGCGGCTTGTGTGTTATACTTACTTTTCTCTAACCTGCTATTCTGGAGAGTTTTGCGGCCCCATTTTCTTTACTTATTTTCCATTGGGGGAAAAGAATGCTCAAACTGATTTCGAACTGTTTTCTTATGCTGTGTAAACTATCTGATTTTCTGTTTTGGACATTATGATTGAATAAGTGACATCCTGATTGTTGTGGACTGATTGCTGATTGTTGTGAACTGATTGCGGATTGTTGTGGACTGATTACTTACTTTTCGGATGAGTCTTGTGTCTTCGGGACCATGACAACACTCCATATTTCTTACTAATACGGATATGATTATTGATAGTACTATCGGACGACGGTCCCACTCTTGTGATAGATACGTTATCCTTGAGTGAATATTATCCAGGAACGGAACGGATTGCTTATGGTGGATGAATTGGTTATCTTATGTGCTTATTTCATATCATATGTCCTACTTACTCATTAACACAGCAAACTGTACTTATGTGTGTGTCTTATTAAACCTGCGAAACTCACCAACCATTGTGTTGACCTTTTCAAGCATTTCTTTTCAGGTAATCAGAATTTTGACTAAGGAGCTTGAGACTTAGTGGCTTTAGCGAGACTTCTAGGCTGCATCTGAGACTTGGGTGATTGAATGTTGATCATATACAATTATACTTAGTGGTGATATGACAATTGGATTCTTATGTATTGATGACTATGTATTCGGTTAATGATTGACCACGACACAAGTCGCCTTTGTGTTGAGTGATATCATGACACGTTGTTGAATTGCATTTAGTGTTGTTCTATTATATCAATGTGTTATGATCTAGTCGCGCGTCGTATTCCGTTGTTTCCGCTTTAGACGGGGTGTGACAGATTGGTATCAGAGACATTGTTTATAGAGAACTAGGTGGAATACTCGACCTAGACTATAAACTAGGAACCTTCATATAGTTTACATACTAGGAACTATGTGTGCATCAATCTACGTGTATCTATTTGCTCATAACATCGACTTTCGATCTTATTCATACTAAATCACCGCACATCATGTCGTGTATACTCTTTACTTCCCTTAAATGAATTTTGCCCTCGAAATTTACTACTGAACTACATACTAATTAACATACTCTGTATACATTGTGAAATACAACGTTGGTAGTGAGGAAACTAATGAGGGATATATTTAGAATACGGGGGCCCACGTATTGTAAATATATCCTACGTTAGCGAGTCATCACGTGACCATGTTGTATGAATCGATGATCAAACATCAAAAGCAATAAAACTTGAAATCAAGAAACCTTCCAATAAACAGTAAATAACCATGTGGCTTATATGCTACTTGGGTACCAAACGAATCAAATCAAATCAAATGGGATTCATGACATCATAAGGTGAGAAAATCTCAGATTACATAAAAACGAGCATCTGTGTGAGCACGATGTTCCCACTTTTGAGGGAATTAAAAAGGAAATAATTAGAAAAGATTTTAGAACATTAAGTTCACACTATACTACAACCGAAACGAATAGACAAATTAAATTGAGTACTATATGTGATGTCCTTTCTTACATGGTATGCCAAACGTTGATTTAAAATGATAGAATACGAGAAAACCGAATAAATTTTCTAAGGGAAGAATGGTGAAATTAAATAAACACTGAGAAGTAGATATCTCATTTTCTCTCCTAACTTATGTGGAGGATTTTCACATATCTAAAACACTTATAAAGTGATTCCTGTTTAGCTTTAAATTGTACCCATGTCCTATTAAAAACCCCCAAAATGTTTTTTTTTTAGTAAAAATTCGAATGTCTCAATTTTGATTCGAGCAAAGGGAATTAATATATTACCCCGATCGAATTTCTACTCCACTTTACCGAGGTTTTCAACAATTCTACTCCCTACCAATAATCTATTACTCCTTATATATATAAAAAAAATATATCAAATTTCACTTTATTTATTCTATAAGGAACAAAATTTATAAAGAACACATAGAATTACTTTCAATCTCTGTTCTATTGACACGCACCACCAATACCATCATTAACTTTATTGCTTTCACTATTGCATTGATCAGGTCATGCGCTAATGCTAATTTGAACAAACCCTACTTAGCATCTTCTTAGTTAATCTCCTAAAATTTTAAGCTTTATCACACTTGACTTCCCGTTTGAGTTTATTAAGTAACCTACAAAATTTGCAATTGCTGCCCCCTTACATAACTTTAAAATGATTATAATCTTCAATTAAAGATCAAACTGGTTGATTGGTTTCATATCCCTAATGTGCCCATATAACCGCCCATAATGTTTCAATTATACTCTAAATTTCTATAGTTATACAGTGCGGAAATCACTCAATGTTAACGCTATTAATCGTAACGATTGAAAGTCAAGATAAAAGATAGTATGATAAGAATTTCTGATTATAAGATACTACTATCACATATAACGTATGTTATCAACAATAACATACTAATGAATATCCATGTAAAACTCTATTAAGACATTACTCACTTGGAACAAAAATATTTGGCTCACTAGTTCTATAATTCTTTAGGAATAATTACGCCTTAACTTGCTTTCGAAACTTCTGACTACGACTACATACACGTTCACTTCATATCATGCAATGATCTTTTCTTTTCTAGTCGGTGATACATTTACCTACTGGGTTGTTTTTATCCTCACAACAAAATTATGAATTCCCATCAGCAAGTTAGTCCGATATTCGTTACCTATTGGACATACATTTAGTTCTCCGCATTGACTTACAAATCTATCTCTATATGTTGAAGGCTATAATTCCCCATATTAAATTAAGACATAAATAAATTTGACCATTCGTAACATATGTTCTAACCTTGGTTCTAAACTGTTTCGACTACGAATGCTATAAGGACTTAAATTCAATCAAAGACACAACTGCACGAATTTCCTCCGCCACATAACAATCGTAACTTGGTCCGATCAAACGTATTTCTAAAGGTCATAGTATGAACACAACTCGCTGATGTATTGGTAATCAAAAGCACAATTATGACTCTCAAACTCAACCAATCTCTACACTACGTGTTGAAAAGGGTTTGAACGAAAATTCTCAAAATAAGGAAATGTCTATTTATTAAACTTCTCTCTCAAGCTAAAACATTCGAGCATTCGTAATCAATTAGATTATTAAATGGTGCCTCAAAATGCTCTTATTAAAATCTTTGGTAACAAAATAGATTATATTGTTTTGAAACTCTCTAAATTTTGGAACATGTAAATTGGATTTTAATAACTATTTGGATTTTAACGAATACATATAAGTTTGTAAAAAAAAATATATTTACACCATCCAATATTTAAAATAAATCAAACAACATAATATAATAACCTCTATTGCTTTTAATACGATAAGCTCAAATAACAAGACGGACGTTGAATTCAAGATTGACGGAAGCCTAATTAAAAATAATTACAAAGTGTAGATCAAGATATACACGAAACAAATCGGTCGATAGGGAATCAATTGAATATTTAACATAACCCGTTGGCCTTAAACACAAGTATAAAACACATAATATCTCCGAATAATGTTCTTTCTTTCGATTCACACTTACCCTGTATAGTGCGTATATATCTCTAGTGTTACCATATCGATATATAGGAGACGATTTCCCAAATCCAAAGAAACAAACCTGGATTCAAAACGCAACCAAACTAAAATCTTTACTCGACATCAAAATGTTACCGAAACATGGGATAAACATTATATTTCTGTAAGCCGGTCTACAAATTGTTATGACAGATTTTTAAATCACACTTACGCGAGCTAAAGTGGGGATAAACTTGGATAGAACTTGCTAGAAATCATAAGAAACAACATGAAACAACCTATAGACAAAACGATTCACATGGTTTGGCACTACCTTGCCAATATCCCTAAGATCCTTCTTAATTCTTATAATGAAAGGATCCCGATGTGAGAAAATGTACACTATGAGTTTAATCCAAAACCAAGCGCTTCGATTTTTGAATAAAATATAAGTACAAACTTATTCATTCCTTACAGAAATAAATCCGGAGACACTCTTGTACGTATGAACTCCTCTTTCTTTGATAATATTGTGGATTGATTTCATCTGTCAACACAACCCTTGCAAATATAATGTTACTTCAAATCAATAAACTCATTCAAATCTGTAAGAAAGTAATTATAAATACACAATATACATAAGACAAAATTAAGCACACTATAGAAGTTTAAACTGTTGAGACTCATTTTCGTGTAATCTAAATTTTGATACGATAAGTCGAATCTAATCTTGATTGTTCCGCGTTAAACAGTATTCTCAATATGAGAAACTCATACATACTTGTGTAGAAGTAACAATCTGCACGTTCGTATAAAGAACCAATATTCTTCATTTGTTTACTCAAAATCATTCCTTAATAATTGTCGATCATATCGTCATAATATATCAGCTACAAGTATAGCATAAGTGAGCCATCAGTATGGGTTAGTGTGCAACACAAATAAACTTCAATAAATCAAAGCCTAGTACAAAACCATGAGAATTAATGTGACACCCCCAAATTTGATGATTTGCGGAAGCTTGATTTGGGTGTCACTAATCAATATACAAAGCACATAAGATATAATGAACGACCACTATATGCGTCGTTTTAAACTTGTATAGATAAAGTAAATGTTTACATCAAAATATTGTTACATTAGCTCGGTTCCTGAAATTGAGAGATTACATAGCATAATTACTTTTACAAAATACAATAATGCAGTCCAATCTCTAGTTGTATGTATGCTGACTCGAGCTAATAATTCCTGCTTGTGCAGCCAAACTACTGCTGGGTACCTGTGATAAATACTAAAATGGGTCAGCGAAAACGCTGGTGAGCTCACAGGTTTGTATGTCAATGTATAGTTGTAAGAACCGCAAGATTTATATTGAATTTAAAATGCAATTAAGCAAAATAAAAGTTATACTGTCCATGAGCACATAGTCTGAGCTTAACTTGATTTGTCAGGCCCAATTAAGGAAACCTAACTTGAAATGCCTCCTACGAGTGCCTAATCAACACTCGTCTTCCCAAATGCTAATACATCCGTTTGACCGGTTAGTGCGTGCTAACCCGGATGAGGATTGTCAATCCCATATGATATCATATACTAACATTCACGCTATAAAATACTAGAGACTATGCTTATGGAGGACTTTAAATTGATTAGCTTGAAACTCATGTAGTATTTGAAGTTTGGCACTTGCGTTCTACTTGTAAAACAAAATCGAGTAGTAATATCACACCCCTAGTTGTAAAGCAGTGAAAATGGGGCTATGAAACTCACCTGAGTCTTGAAATGTTAAGCAATTAAACTTGAAGTAATTAGCAGTGTGTTGGTGTCCAAAGACTTGAAACCTGAATGTGTCCACGACACTTGAATTGTTATTAATTGTATTGGTATCTCGAAAGACTACCATCGAAATTGTTTGTCTAACTTAATGTCCAAATTACCCCGATTTGGTTGATTGTATTGTTACAAGTTACTACGACTTGTTTGATTGAATTGACACAAGTTACAACGACTTGTTTGAATAAATTATCTAAGTTACTATGACTTAGTTGGTTCAATTGTGTATTTGAAAATGTGTACGGCCCGTTGGTGATTTAGTTGAAATAATAATAATTCTAAAATGTTAACTTTGCTACAGTACTGCTACAGTACTGCTACAGTAAATTTGACTTTTTTTTGAACAGTAACTTTGACTTCAAAATTTTGAGGTTTGAAGATTCTGTGTTGTGCGACGTAGGGTGCTACGTCGCAGATCCGGACTGCGACGTTGGGCATGACGTCGCTATGTGCGACTTTCGCAATTTAATGCGACGTTGTACGTGACGTCGCTATAGGCGACGTAGTTGATTTCTGCGACGTAAGGGTCTGCGTCGCTAAGTGCGACGTTGGGGTTATAGTGCGACGTAGGTTGCTGCGTCGCTATATGCGACGTTGGGGATATAGTGCGACGTAGGTCGCTACGTCGCATTTGCTCCATGCCAAATGCGACGTACGGAGTCTGATCGGAGTTTCAACTCCAAAAACGCGTTTTCCGGCCATCGATCGGCATAATATTTTTACCCAACCCATTTTAGGACATTACAAGGTTATACAAACAACTAGCAAGTTATAAAACTTAAAAATGAGAGTTTTTGGAGTTGTGTCGGAAACTTACAAATCGCCGAAATGAAATTCCGGAAAGATAGAAGTGTAGATCGTCGCGTGGTGGTCGTTTATTTCCAAAGGGGCTTGAAGATTCGAGGTCGTTTAACGTGTTTATTTTGTGAATTTGTGATGATGTGGTGATGATGATAATTGAGAGAAAAAGAGGAGGAAGAGAGAGGGGAGAGAAAAGAGAATGAAAGAAAGTGGGTGGGAATGGGAGGTTAAGCCCCCATTTTCGCCCCGCGTTTCCGCTCCGTGCGGTGTTCGTTTGCTCCGTCGTTTAAACGTTAAATGATTTTTACACATTAAAAGGTAAGTTTTAAATTACGGATTTATTATAACATGTTCCATTAAAATAATTTATCAATTATCCATTTGGGATATCTAAATTGAAATTCGTTTTATTTGTTTGCGCGTTTGTATGTTTAATCGCGTATACGTTAATTGTTTAATAAAATTTGGATACAAAATATTATTATTAATAATATTTTTGAATAAATTGAGTTATTAAATAACATTTGTATTACATAATAATTTGTTCACCAACGTCCGTATTTATTGTATCGAAATTCATTCGATTTGAGACTCGTACGATTTAAACAAACCGCATAATTGTAGATATATATTCAACAATATATATATTAATTGATACATTAATTAGCCTAGCACAGAACTAATTACATGTATTAAAACTTGATTAGGCACTAAATTCTAGTCCTAAATTGACGGTTGTCACATTCTCCCCCTGTTAGGAGAATTTCGTCCCGAAATTTATGTTGAAGTCGTGTTTGACGTTGAATCAGTGAAGAGTTGAGGATACTTGAGTCGCATTTGGTCCTCCCGTTCCCAGGTGAATTCCGGACCGCGCCGCGAATTCCACCTAACCTTGACGATAGGAATACGACTTTGTTTTAGTTGTTTGACCTCACGGTCCATGATTTCAGCGGGTTCCTCAATGAAGTGAAGTTTCTCGTCAACTCGAATTTCATCGAGTGGAATGATAAGTGTCTCATCAGACAGACACTTCTTCAGATTTGAAACATGAAAAGTGGGATGCACGCTGCTGAGTTCAGATGGCAGCTGCAATCGATATGCCACTGAACCAATCCTTTCGAGGATCTCGAATGGTCCAATGTATCTGGGATTTAACTTCCCTCGTTTGCCAAACCGGATTACGCCTTTCCAAGGCGATACTTTGAGTAGAACTCGATCCCCAACTTGGAACTCGAGTGTTTTGCGTCTCACGTCAGCATAACTTTTCTGACGATCACGCGCGGCTTTGAGTTTGTTTTGTATTTCTACGATTCTCTCGGTTGTCTCGTGTATGATTTCTGGACCTGTGAGTTGGCTATCCCCAACCTCAGTCCAACAGATAGGTGACCGGCACTTACGACCGTACAGTGCCTCGAATGGTGCAGCTTTGATGCTGGTATGATAACTGTTGTTGTATGAGAACTCGCACAATGGTAGATGTTTTTCCCAGTTTACACCGAAGTCTACTACGCAGGCCCGTAGCATGTCTTCAAGTGTTTGAATGGTTCGTTCACTTTGACCGTCTGTTTGAGGATGGTATGCGGTACTCATATCAAGTCGAGTACCCAGAGATTTTTGAAGTGATTGCCAAAATTGTGAAGTGAAACGACTATCTCTATCGGAGATAATTGAGATTGGAACACCGTGTTTGGTCACGATTTCCTTCAGATAAATGTTGGTGAGGCGTTCCATTTTGTCGGATTCCTTGATTGCCAGGAAGTGAGCAGATTTTGTGAGACGATCCACTATCACCCAAATGGTATCGCAACCGCTCGAGGATCTGGGTAGTTTGGTTATGAAGTCCATGGCAATTTGTTCCCATTTCCATTCCGGAAGACTGGGTTGTTGAAGTAAACCAGAAGGTTTTTGATATTCGATTTTAACTTTGGAGCAAGTAAGGCACTTGCTGACATAGGTGGCGATTTCAGCTTTCATGTTCGGCCACCAGTAGAAGTCCTTGATACCGTGGTACATTTTATCGGATCCCGGATGGATAGAATATTTAGACTTGTGAGCTTCATCCATCACCAAGTCTCGTAGGTTCCCAATTTTAGGCAACCAGATTCGGTTTGAGAAATACCTAATCCCGTTAGATTTGATTTCAAATTGTTTGTCCATGCCCCGCAAGGCCTCATCTTTGACATTTTCGGGTTTTAAGGCTTCGAGTTGAGCAGTGAGAATTTGAATGTTTAAATTGTTGTGAATGGTCATACTGAGGGCTCGAACCCGAAGTGGTTTCACTCGCTCTTTTCGACTGAGGGCATCAGCAACAACATTTGCTTTGCCTGGATGATATTTGAGTTCGCAGTCGTAATCGGTAAGCAACTCGACCCATCGACGTTGCCTCATGTTGAGATCCTTCTGATCGAATATGTGTTGGAGACTTTTGTGGTCTGTAAAGATTGTACATCTGGTACCATAAAGGTAATGTCTCCAGATTTTGAGGGCAAAAACGACAGCTCCTAGCTCGAGGTCGTGGGTGGTGTAATTCTTTTCATGAATCTTGAGCTGTCGGGAAGCATAAGCTATGACTTTGTCTCGTTGCATAAGCACACAACCGAGACCTTGATGTGAAGCATCGCAGTATACCACGAAGTCATCGGTGCCTTCGGGTAATGAGAGGATTGGAGCACTGCAAAGCTTTTGTTTTAAGAGTTGGAATGCCGATTCTTGTTTATCAGTCCAGTCAAACTTTTTGTCTTTCTGGGTCAACGTCGTGAGTGGTATGGCTATCTTGGAGAAATTTTCAATGAAGCGTCGATAGTATCCGGCCAGTCCTAAAAACTGCCGTACTTCGGTCGGAGTGGTTGGCGATTGCCAGTCTTTGATAGCCTCGATTTTTGACGGGTCGACATGAATCCCCTGCCTGTCAATCACGTGACCAAGGAATTGAACAGTTTCGATCCAGAATTCACACTTAGAGAACTTGGCATAGAGCTCCTCGTGTTTAAGTAGTTCAAGGATGGTTCTGAGGTGTTGCGCATGCTCTTCTTTGCTTCGTGAATATATGAGAATGTCATCGATGAAGACAATGACAAACTTATCAAGGTAAGGTTTACACACCCGATTCATAAGGTCCATGAATACAGCCGGTGCATTGGTTAGGCCGAATGGCATCACTTGAAATTCGTAATGTCCGTAACGGGTTCTGAAAGCGGTTTTTGGAATATCGGCATCGCGAACACGCAATTGGTGATAACCGGATCGGAGATCAATCTTTGAATAACAACTCGACCCTTGAAGTTGGTCGAACAGGTCATCGATTCGAGGGAGTGGATACCGGTTCTTGACAGTTAACTTGTTCAACTCTCGATAGTCGATACACATTCGAAAAGAACCATCTTTCTTCTTAACAAATAGGACCGGAGCTCCCCAAGGTGAAGAACTCGGCCTGATAAATCCTCGTTCCAGGAGTTCCTGTAACTGGGTGGACAGCTCCTGAAGTTCGGATGGAGCTAAACGGTATGGTGCTCGAGCCACAGGCGCAGCACCTGGTACAAGGTCGATTGAGAACTCAACCTGTCTTGGTGGTGGTAGACCAGGTAGTTCTTCAGGAAAGACTTCTGGAAAGTCTCGGACGATTGGAACATCCTCAAGTCGCTTCTCCTCCGACTTTTTCTCCATGATATGCGCGAGGATTGATGGATAACCCTTTCTCAGAAATTTCCGGGTTTTAAGACAAGATATGATGTTAAGCCTCGTCCCTCCGGTCTCCCCCTGTATGACTAGGGTTCTACCGACAGTGAGAGGTATGCGAACAATTTTGTCATAGCAGATAATTTCGGCACGATGTTTGGATAACCAGTCCATGCCTACGATGACATCGAAACTTCCTATCTCAACAGGCATAAGATCTATGGAGAAGGTTTCGTCGGCTAGATTTAAGGTGCAATTAGGCATCACACTATTGGTTTCTATCAACTTGCCATTTGCTAGCTCTACGGTGTACTTAACGTCTAAAGCAACAGGTGTAATGTCAAGTAGAGGGCAAAATTCATCGGAAATAAAACTCCTATCGGCACCAGTATCAAACAGTATGGAAGCAGTTAAATTGTTGAGGAGGAACATACCCGTGACCACATTCGGGTCCTGACGGGCGTCCCCTGAGTTGATCACGAAGGCGCTACTTTTGGTGTTGTTGTTGTTGCGGTGGTTGTTGTTGTTGTTGCCCTTATTCTTCAATTTTGGGCAAGAATCCCTGAAGTGTCCTGGGTTTCCACATTCATAGCAGGACTTAGGTTGTCGGGTATTTTTGTCAGAAGGGTTGTTGGATTTGGGGGCTCGGCAATCCTTAGTCAAATGCCCGTACCTCCTGCAGTTGTTGCAAGGGGTACCGCACTGACCAAAATGGTGGTAGTTACACTTGGGGCAATAAGGCCTATCCCCGGTGTAGCTGCGGTTGGATTCAGAGTTGGTGGTGTAGACTTGGATGGCGTTGTTTTTCTTGTTTGAGTTGTGGTGGTGTTCAGTGGATTTGCGTTTGTTGTTGTTAGGGGATGAGGTGTTGGAGGTCTCACGGCTGACAACTAGAGCCATGAGTTCGTGGGCCAATCGAATGGCACTCTCAGTAGTTGTTGGTTTGGATGAGGCGACGTTCCCCTGAATGTTCTCGGGAAGTCCACGAATGTATTTCTTAATGCCCTTACTTTCTGGTTCAACCAAGCCTGGGCATAGTAAAGCAAACTGCTGAAATTTGGTGGTATAATCAGCGACATCATTTCCCTGCACCTCCAGATGCCAGAATTCTTCTTCCAGCCTGTGCAATTCCTCTTCAGGACAGTATTTCTCTGTCAGTTTCCTTTTCAGTTCGGCCCAAGGAAGTCGGTTTGCAACCTCAAGGCCTACGGAGTTTGCGTGGGTTTTCCACCACGTGAGTGCACCTTCCTGAAAGGTGTAAGCAGCGAATTTGACCTTGTTGTTCTCAGTGCAGTCGCAGAGACTGAAAACAGATTCCATGCGCTCAATCCAACGGATCAAGCCAATGGCACCTTCCGTGCCCTTGAAGTATAGCGGTTTACAGCTAAGAAAGTCCTTATAGGAACAGGGTTTGGGTGGTGGAGTATTGGCTGCTGTGTCCTCGCTACCGGGTGGTGTTCGGTTAGCCAAGGCTTCGGTCACACTGCGGGCAATGATTCCCGCGATCTCAGCTTCGCTAAGGGTAATTTGACGACGTGGAGGCATGATGCTGAGTAAGAAAGAACAAGGAAATGAAATAAGATACTAGTCCGAGTATGATGAACTAGTGGTGTGTTTGTCATTTCGAGACAAAACGTTTGAAAGAAAGAGGCCTATAATCATATAATATAATATAGCCTAAAGTTGTAATGAGGTCTATTCATGTATATATATATGTATATCACATAATAACCTATTGAGTGTCTAGCACAGACGTGTTTTGAGTCCCGTTTCTCTCGAGGTCAGAGTCAACTAATGCATTCCTGTTCAACATGACTCTTTCAGATTTCACATCATCTTTCTTTAATTGTACATAGTTGATCAGGCTATGTTAAATTAAAGTCGTATGATGTAATCCCTGAACTAGTCATAACTAATAAGGAATACTGCCTAACGGTCATAGTCTAGGCCCACTAAATGCAACCTAGTTCACTATAACCTTAGGCTCTGATACCAATCTGTGACACCCCCAAATTTGATGATTTGCGGAAGCTTGATTTGGGTGTCACTAATCAATATACAAAGCACATAAGATATAATGAACGACCACTATATGCGTCGTTTTAAACTTGTATAGATAAAGTAAATGTTTACATCAAAATATTGTTACATTAGCTCGGTTCCTGAAATTGAGAGATTACATAGCATAATTACTTTTACAAAATACAATAATGCAGTCCAATCTCTAGTTGTATGTATGCTGACTCGAGCTAATAATTCCTGCTTGTGCAGCCAAACTACTGCTGGGTACCTGTGATAAATACTAAAATGGGTCAGCGAAAACGCTGGTGAGCTCACAGGTTTGTATGTCAATGTATAGTTGTAAGAACCGCAAGATTTATATTGAATTTAAAATGCAATTAAGCAAAATAAAAGTTATACTGTCCATGAGCACATAGTCTGAGCTTAACTTGATTTGTCAGGCCCAATTAAGGAAACCTAACTTGAAATGCCTCCTACGAGTGCCTAATCAACACTCGTCTTCCCAAATGCTAATACATCCGTTTGACCGGTTAGTGCGTGCTAACCCGGATGAGGATTGTCAATCCCATATGATATCATATACTAACATTCACGCTATAAAATACTAGAGACTATGCTTATGGAGGACTTTAAATTGATTAGCTTGAAACTCATGTAGTATTTGAAGTTTGGCACTTGCGTTCTACTTGTAAAACAAAATCGAGTAGTAATATCACACCCCTAGTTGTAAAGCAGTGAAAATGGGGCTATGAAACTCACCTGAGTCTTGAAATGTTAAGCAATTAAACTTGAAGTAATTAGCAGTGTGTTGGTGTCCAAAGACTTGAAACCTGAATGTGTCCACGACACTTGAATTGTTATTAATTGTATTGGTATCTCGAAAGACTACCATCGAAATTGTTTGTCTAACTTAATGTCCAAATTACCCCGATTTGGTTGATTGTATTGTTACAAGTTACTACGACTTGTTTGATTGAATTGACACAAGTTACAACGACTTGTTTGAATAAATTATCTAAGTTACTATGACTTAGTTGGTTCAATTGTGTATTTGAAAATGTGTACGGCCCGTTGGTGATTTAGTTGAAATAATAATAATTCTAAAATGTTGACTTTGCTACAGTACTGCTACAGTACTGCTACAGTAAATTTGACTTTTTTTTGAACAGTAACTTTGACTTCAAAATTTTGAGGTTTGAAGATTCTGTGTTGTGCGACGTAGGGTGCTACGTCGCAGATCCGGACTGCGACGTTGGGCATGACGTCGCTATGTGCGACTTTCGCAATTTAATGCGACGTTGTACGTGACGTCGCTATAGGCGACGTAGTTGATTTCTGCGACGTAAGGGTCTGCGTCGCTAAGTGCGACGTTGGGGTTATAGTGCGACGTAGGTTGCTGCGTCGCTATATGCGACGTTGGGGATATAGTGCGACGTAGGTCGCTACGTCGCATTTGCTCCATGCTAAATGCGACGTACGGAGTCTGATCGGAGTTTCAACTCCAAAAACGCGTTTTCCGGCCATCGATCGGCATAATATTTTTACCCAACCCATTTTAGGACATTACAAGGTTATACAAACAACTAGCAAGTTATAAAACTTAAAAATGAGAGTTTTCGGAGTTGTGTCGGAAACTTACAAATCGCCGAAATGAAATTCCGGAAAGATAGAAGTGTAGATCGTCGCGTGGTGGTCGTTTATTTCCAAAGGGGCTTGAAGATTCGAGGTCGTTTAACGTGTTTATTTTGTGAATTTGTGATGATGTGGTGATGATGATAATTGAGAGAAAAAGAGGAGGAAGAGAGAGGGGAGAGAAAAGAGAATGAAAGAAAGTGGGTGGGAATGGGAGGTTAAGCCCCCATTTTCGCCCCGCGTTTCCGCTCCGTGCGGTGTTCGTTTGCTCCGTCGTTTAAACGTTAAATGATTTTTACACATTAAAAGGTAAGTTTTAAATTACGGATTTATTATAACATGTTCCATTAAAATAATTTATCAATTATCCATTTGGGATATCTAAATTGAAATTCGTTTTATTTGTTTGCGCGTTTGTATGTTTAATCGCGTATACGTTAATTGTTTAATAAAATTTGGATACAAAATATTATTATTAATAATATTTTTGAATAAATTGAGTTATTAAATAACATTTGTATTACATAATAATTTGTTCACCAACGTCCGTATTTATTGTATCGAAATTCATTCGATTTGAGACTCGTACGATTTAAACAAACCGCATAATTGTAGATATATATTCAACAATATATATATTAATTGATACATTAATTAGCCTAGCACAGAACTAATTACATGTATTAAAACTTGATTAGGCACTAAATTCTAGTCCTAAATTGACGGTTGTCACAATTAACCACACGACGGGTACATGATACATATCTCACGTATTACCATCGTCACCTCTAATACTATACTACCTTTTTGATAAAACTCCTTTACTCCCTTTAGTTGACAAAACAACTTTTCATCTTTGACCTCTTATGTGAAACAAATCTAAAATCTTCAAGGCTGTCGGTATTAGCTCCACTGAATTTCGGGACGAAATTCTTCTAACGGGGGGATACTGTGACAATCGTCACCAAAATGCTTAGTACTTGTAATATAAATGGTAAAAACATAATATCGTATTAGGAATCATCACATGGATCTCTTTACGCCAAAATATTCATTTTCAAAAATCGAATTCAACGCAAAAAGAATCATCGCAATTGAGTCTGTAACGAAAAAGATACAAGGAAAAACGTGAACGCGTTCGTAATTTGAAAACTTAAGAGAACGTGCGAAGTATGATAAAAATATATATATATATATATATAAGTAATTTTAAAATAATAAGAATATTAACAATTATAATACATAAGTAAAGAATCTAAATAAAAATTCGTAACTTGTATGTAATGTTTTAAGACGATTCAAGAGTTTATCACGAGGCTGCACCGTTCGGGCCATAACTCTTTCATCCGGACTCGGATTGAGTTGATTCAAAAGCCCAGACGATCGGAATAGAGAGGGCTACAACATATTCAGAGTTTAGCCCATTATACCATGTATAATTCGTCCATATAACTGACCCAATATCCCCTTCCCCTTGGTGAGCCCATTCGGCCGGCCCAACCCACCAATCCCTTGACCTAACTTCCAACCCACTCCCTACATATAAATATATGCTAAACACAACCCTAGCACTTCCTTTGGATCACAAAAATTCGTTCATGGTGTGTGTGGTGCTGCCATCAACCGAAACCAAGAAAGAAACCCTACAAAAATCGAGTTTGAGTTTGCTTTCGTGCGATACGTAATCGTGTAGGTAATTTCATAAAACTCTATCAAATAACTTATCTTATGTTTTTGAGATTTATTAATCCCAGACCTGATCTAGATGTCATCACGAGTCGATGATATGATTTGACCTTAGTTAAAGACATAAACCGTAAACCCTAGTTATACGAACGAATTTTGGATTTCTGATTGAATTGTTACAGCCGACTTCGGAAGCCGTTTTGACCTAGTTAGATTCGTTTTCAGGCTTCGGCCAAAACTAAAAAGTTGTAGATCTCGATGTTTTACATCATTATGCGAGGTTTCGGCCTCTAAAACTAAACGGGTTATTTTATAAAAATTATTTAGTAAACTGCTGTAGTGAAATCCGAATTTTCTGACACTTTGATTAGTTTGAATTCAATGGATTAATTACTTTTTGATTACTTTGAGATCTTAAAATTATGTGAAAACATGAAATTTTCTGTATAAAACTATTATTTTCATAATCTTAATTTAATTAATAAAATCATTTTACTTAAATGTATTTGTTAAATTAATATGTTTTCTTAATTATAAATTGTAGTCTTGTTTTCTTAATTCTTTCAAATTAACATTCTCATGAGTGATGTCTATATATCATGGTTTATAAAATATTTTCTAAGTTTAGGTTAGATAAGGATTCATGAATGCATGTCGGTGAATATTTACAAAAGAATTGAATTTGAACTGTTATCACTAGCAATGTGTAGACATAAACTTGAGTAACTTTAAGATTTAGTTATTTGGGAATTTGTGGGAAATATATTATAGGGATATAAACATGAGACGAACATAAACATATAGGAACCCTTGACTCGACTCGTGTACATAATCCTTAAGACACATAACTCATGAACATTTCATCTAAATATTATAGGGCGCTCATTTTACACTGCGGCTTGTGTGTGATACTTACTTTTCTCTAACCTGCTATTCTGGTGAGTTTTGCGGCCCCATTTTCTTTACTTATTTTCCATTGGGGGAAAAGAATGCTCAAACTGATTTCGAACTGTTTTCTTATGCTGTGTAAACTATCTGATTTTCTGTTTTGGACATTATGATTGAATAAGTGACATCCTGATTGTTGTGGACTGATTGCTGATTGTTGTGAACTGATTGCGGATTGTTGTGGACTGATTACTTACTTTTCGGATGAGTCTTGTGTCTTCGGGACCATGACAACACTCCATATTTCTTACTAATACGGATATGATTATTGATAGTACTATCGGACGACGGTCCCACTCTTGTGATAGATACGTTATCCTTGAGTGAATATTATCCAGGAACGGAACGGATTGCTTATGGTGGATGAATTGGTTATCTTATGTTCTTATTTCATATCATATGTCCTACTTACTCATTAACACAGCAAACTGTACTTATGTGTGTGTCTTATTAAACCTGCGAAACTCACTAACCATTGTGTTGACCTTTTCGAGCATTTCTTTTCAGGTAATCGGAATTTTGACTAAGGAGGTTGAGACTTAGTGGCTTTAGCGAGACTTCTAAGCTGCATCTGAGACTTGGGTGATTGAATGTTGATCATATACAATTATACTTAGTGGTGACATGACAATTGGATTCTTATGTATTGATGACTATGTATTCGGTTAATGATTGACCATGACACAAGTCGCCTTTGTGTTGAGTGATATCATGACACGTTGTTGAATTGCATTTAGTGTTGTTCTATTATATCAATGTGTTATGATCTAGTCGCGAGTCGTATTCCATTGTTTCCGCTTTAGACGGGGTGTGACATTAGAAGGTTGCACACCGGCTTGATTGCTTATTTGATATTTGCTTGCTACTTGCTAATCTAAGGTGAGTTTAATAGCCCCTTTTTACTGTTTTTCAACTGGGGTGAGAATACATACAACTGTTTTATACAACTGCTTATATGATCACAAGTAACTGTAAACAACTTTTCGTACGGATTGCATGAGGCCTGAATAATCCATTAAAGCCCTCTACCCATCATAGTTTGTTAATGTATGCGTGAATATTATTGGATAGTACTATCGGGGATTGACAATCCCCATCAGGACTAGTCGCGCTAGTCAACCCACGGATGCAATATTATTTGTGATTTAGAAGTGTATCGGATTAGTACACTTACCGGAGGCAAACAACGTTAAGCTCGACTATGAGACTCATTGCAAATGGTATACTTATATTGCATTATGCAATACTTTTACTTATCGTTGGCTAACGATACTTTAAACTGTCATTTTTTAATGATACAACTTGAAATCTTGTGGATCATACCTAAACGATTGTTTACAAACCTATGAACTCACCAACTTTATGTTGACTTTTTAGTATGTATTTCTCAGGTAACCCGCCGCAGTAGGAAGCTTTGGAAAGCTTAGCTCGAGTCGCAATGTTTTCAACAATGAAGAGATTAGATTGCATTTAGCTAAATTTTGGGAAATCTGAAATGTATTAGGAATCTTTAGACGATTTATGCGAACTCCTAATATTGTAAACATTTGAATTATGGTAATGTAACTTTTTATTAAAACGTCTCATATAGAGGTCGTTTGTTGTAATCTTGTGCTGTGATATTTAATTTGATCGGCGCCCCCGTGACACCTCATGTTTCCGCTGCCACGTGTTCTGGGGTGCGACAAATAATAACACTTAGGATATAATTATTTCATCACTTATGGAATAATAATTATATAATAAGTTTTGTACCAAGGTATGTCACACGCGCCACTAACAAACTTATGATATAATTATTTCATCATTTATGGAATAATAATTATAACATAAGTTTTGGACCAAGGTATGTCACACGCGCCACTAACAAACTTAGGATATAATTATTTCATCATTTATTGAATAATAATTATATCATAAGTTTTGTACCAATGTATGTCACACGCGCCACTAACAAACTTAGGATATAATAACACTTAGGATATAATTATTTCATCATTTATGGAATAATAATTATATCATAAGTTTTTTACCAAGGTATGTCACACGCGCCACTAACAAACTTAGGATATACTTATTTCATCATTTATGGAATAATAACACTTAGGATATAATTATTTCATCATTTATGGAATAATAATAATATCATAAGTTTTATACCAAGGTATGTCACACGCGCCCCTAACAAACTTAGGATATAATTATTTCATCATTTATGGAATAATAACACTTAGGATATAATTATTTCATCATTTATGGAATAATAATTATATCATAAGTTTTGTACCAAGGTATGTCACACGCTCCACTAACAAACTTAGTATATAATTATTTCATCATTTATGGAATAATAATTATATCATAAGTTTTGTACCAAGGTATGTCACACGCGCCACTAACAAACTTAGGATATAATTATTTCATCATTTATGTAATAATAATTATATCATAAGTTTTGTACCAAGGTATGTCACACTCGCCACTAACAAAATTAAGATATAATTATTTCATCATTTATGGAATAATAACACTTAGGATATAATTATTTCATCATTTATGGAATAATAATTATATCATAAGTTTTGTACCAAGGTATGTTATACGCGCCCCTAACAAACTTAGGATATAATTATTTCATCATTTATGGAATAATAATACTTAGGATATAATTATTTCTTCTTTTATGGAATAATAATTATATCATAAGTTATTACCAAGGTATGTCACACACGCCACTAACAAACTTAGGATATAATTATTTCATCATTTATGGAATAATAATTATATCATAAGTTTTGTACTAAGTTATGTCACACGCGCCACTAACAAACTTAGGATATAATTATTTCATCATTTATTGAATAATAAATATATCATAAGTTTTGTACCAATGTATATAACACGCGCCACTAACAAACTTAGGATATAATAACACCTTAGGATATAATTATTTCATCATTTATGGAATAATACGTATATCATAAGTTTTGTACCAAGGTATGTCACACGCGCCACTAACAAACTTAGGATATAATTATTTCATTATTTATTGAATAATAATTATATCATAAGTTTTGTACCAATGTATGTCACACGCGCCACTAAAAAACTTAGGATATAATAACACTTAGGATATAATTATTTCATCATTTATGGAATAATAATTATATCATAAGTTTTGTACCAAGGTATGTCACACGCGTCACTAACAAACTTAGGATATAATTATTTCATCATTTATGGAATAATAACACTTAGGATATAATTATTTCATCATTTTTGGAATAATAAATATATCATAAGTTTTGTACCAAGGTATGTCACACGCGCCACTAACAAACTTATGATATAATTATTTCATCATTTATGGAATAATAATTATATAATAAGTTTTGTACCAAGGTATGTCACACGCACCACTAACAAACTTAGGATATAATTATTTCATCATTTATTGAATAATAATTATATCATAAGTTTTGTACCAAGGTATGTCACACGCGCCATTAACAAACTTAGGATATAATTATTTCATCATTTATTGAATAATAACACTTATCCTAAGTTCTGTATCAAGTATAAAAATAAATTATCTTGTTACCATATATGTACACGTTTAAATATATACAATAAACATGTTATTGACATAAATACCCTTACTAATTGAATAAGAAGCCTATTATTTTTAAGGGTATTTCTGTAATTGACTATAAGACCAAAATTGGCGGCGTGTGGTGAGTACCCTTCATCACCAGACGTTCCAGTTCCTGGCGTACCAACTTCCAAAACACTCTGAAACATAGCATAACCAAAACTTCAAACAAGATCATCATCATGGAATTCCAACTTTCAAAAAAACGCCGACTGAGTATGGAACATGGGTTGTCGCTATTTGATCTTCCGGAAGGAGTGATCGCAAACATATTAGCGCATTTGGGGGATTCAAGTGCAAGACGCTGTAAGTTTACAAACCCTAGTTAACACTATAGATTCAAGTTAAATAACACTGCGTTTGCCTATTTAAGCGATTTATTAAGTAGAACTTTAAAGAACCGTATCGCATTTATTAGGGCTCAGATTTAAATTGTATCCAAAAATTTAGTGTTTCAGAAATTACCATTTATGAGGGATTTATTTTGCTTTCCTGTTTACCTACATTATAGTTGCAAAACCTCCGCACGAGCAGGGGGCTCGGATGAGGTGTATCTGAGGATGGAAGTTGTAACAACCCCAAATTTAGGGCCAATTTAAATTTTCCCTAATTACGTGTTTATTACTTGTATATAATATGAAATAGGATTATATACGTTATTTACTTATTATATATATATATATGGATGGAATATATGTATATATACGCGTATACGATTCGTACATATCGTATGAAACTACAATTGTACAAACTTGCAGACATTGGTAACACAACTATTAAATAATGTGAAATTATTTAATTACTTCAACTACTACTTTATATTGTGTTCTTAATATAACGAAAACGTACGTTTTAATCAAAACGTTACCGAACTCTCCGAAAACTCGACCAACCGACAAAACAAAACAAAGTTACATTTTATAACTTCAAAACAAAGTATTTTATTAAAATGCTCCAACTAAATTACCGAATAATATTCGTATTTTAAACGTATATTTAATCGTGTATAAAATGATTTTTACGTTTAAACGACCGGGGAAACGAACACCGCACGGAGCGCATACGCGAGGGAACAACATTTGGTGAGACCACACCTTGTGGCCCCACCATGGGCCGGCCTAGGTGAGGGGGCATTAAGCCCTCACCCTTTCTTCCACTCCAATACACAAACACATACATGCATCCATCTTTCCCTCTCCTCTCTCTCTCCCACGATTTCTCTCTCTCTCTAAAACCGTCAACCGAACACCCCAAAAACACCACGAAAACTCCCTAAACCACCTAGCTCGCTTGGAGGAAGTTGAACACGACAACGAGCTCTACAAACCCATCTTTTCGGTTTCTCGATTCGACAACTTTGTAAGTTTTCCGGCGACCCGAAACTTTTCCGATTACTTTTATTTTGCTAGATTATTGTTCCCCTAGCTTAGTAATGTCCAAATATGTAATTAAAACACGTTTTTGAACATGTTAACGGAAATGTCGGTTTTGGTCATTTTAAAGAAAACGACACCACAAACCTTAAAAACGACCACCAATAGTTACTATGAACTCATTATAACATATTAAAACTAGTATAAAAGTTCTAGACCCAACGGAAACCGGAAAATACGTTTTCGGAAACTTAAATTCCGAGCAGACCTCTTGTGTCGCATCGGACCAAAATTTCATGCGACACAACACTGTGTCGCATGTTATGTCGCACGTTATGTCGCACGTTATGTCGCAATGTATGCGACACAACGCTTATGTCGCACTATATGTCGTATCATCTACGACACAAAGTTTACCTATCGCTTGATTGCGACACAACGACTATGTCGTATCGTTGTGTCCTACCCTTGTATGCGACACAACTATTGTGTCGCATAAACACCAAACCGAAATCAATCCATACGACACAGACCTTATGTCGCATACGGTCTGCGACACAAGCCTTGTGTCGCAGATAACCCAGATCAGAAAACAAAATATATTCTAAGTGTTGGAATTACTTTCCAGTTACTAAATCAAATACGATACGACTTATACATGAAAATACTATACCTTTGGAAGTATACACCAATACTCGAATACGTACAAGAACATACTAAATTAAACGTGAGATTTCACTCACACACGCGTACGAGATTACACTTGGAAATACTTAGGAGATTACACTCCAACGAACTTACACTTGTACATTACACGGGATTACATCCGATACGAACTTACAAGTTCACTCACTAGTTACGTGCTGGATTACACGTTAACTGATCCAAACATACACTCGAATACTTACGAGGTTTCACTCGTACCCTTTGGGGTTTAAGCCCATTGGAACTTACGCAAACGATACACGTTGTGATACAAACAAACAGTTATACACGTACGCTTTACAAAAGTACAACTACTATGAATACATAATAATAATGGATGGAATTATTATTATACACCGATAACAAACGGACCGTATAACTTTTCTACAAACTACAAACGATTACAAACGTACAAACAAACTAATGGACATTAACTAGTTTGGGAACAACTAGCATGGATACTTTACAAGTATTCCATTTACTTACTAAACCTTATGCGTATTAGGACGCTAAGGGTTGCTAGTTCGGGAATACTACTTGCTTACTTACTGCATTGTCTGCCAGACTCAGGTGAGTCTCACAGCCCCTACTTTACTGTTTTATACTCAGGGGTGAGATGCATTACTGTTTTACATGAACACACAAAACTTACTTGCTGCCATGATTTACTTACTGTACGAGATTACGGATACGCCAACTGCATGAGTTTACGACTAATCCAATGAAATCCTCCTTAATCATAGTTGTTAGTTATGTGATAAGCGCGAGTTTTAGTATATGGATCCATATGGGACTGACAATCCCCGCCCGGGGTAGCACGCACTACCACGAACCGTTCCTGTAGAAACGGGCGTTTCTTACTCGTTCCGTATGAATGTTTTGGATTACATTCATGAGGGGGTACCTATATTTACTGTACGTTAAGCTTCAACTATGGTGGCTCATGGAAATTGTATCAAACGGTTAGCATAACCTGCAACCACCCACTTATTAAAACTTAAGTAATCGATGAGCATAACATGTGATCGTTACTTACTGGCTGGCTATGATTTACAAATACTACTTGTGTGTTCAAACTGTTTACTTACTTACAAACCTGTGAGATTCACCAACCTTTTTGGTTGACCGTTTTAGTAATGCTTCTCAGGTACACAGCATCAGTAGGGATGCCCAGCAGGATAAGCTTTCTTAGCTCGAGTCGCATGCATTTACAAGCTTGGAGATTTACATACATTACTTTTGTACTTACTGTTATGTATTAGAATCTCTAGGATTTTACTTGAACTCGAGCTTGTATTTTGAAACTACTTATGTATTAATGTAATAACTTTTCGAACGTCTCATGTAGAGTCGTTCACTGTATCCTTTGTGCTTGTGATTATTGATTAGTAACACCTAAAAACATCGCTTCCGCAAACTGTTAAATTTGGGGGTGTTACAGATTGGTATCAGAGCCTAAGGTTATAGTGAACTAGGTTGCATTTAGTGGGCCTAGACTATGACCGTTAGGCAGTATTCCTCATTAGGTATAACTGGTTCAGGAATTACAGCATACAAGTTTAATTTAACATAGCCTGATCAACTATGTACAATTAAATGAAGATGATATGAGTTCTGAAAGGGGTTATGTTGAACCGGAATGCATTAGCTGACTCTGACCTCGAGAGAACCGGGACTTTTACTTGATTGTGCTAGACACGAACTAGGCGGTTAGGTGATATATATATATATATATATATACATAGGCCTCTTTCCCCGATACTATACTCTCTCTCGACTACTACGAAATTAATATTCCTTAAAATTTCATCGAACAAACGACAACTCGATTCTCGTCATTCTGTCCTTATTTAACTTTTATGAATTCACGAATACCGACATACGTCCGAAGATCTCCACACCATTATAACCGACAACCATAGTCACTCGAACATCCTTCGATATGAAGATCGAGACCTTGTTTTCATTTGCTATTCCTACCTATATCTACGTTTAAAACATTCTACAATGTACACTACTGTACCGTTAGGTGTAACCTAATAAAACCATTTTCAACTCAATTTTCGTCAGACTTCAAATTTTACAACCGACTTTTACTATCAAAATTTTATAACAAATGTATTTTTATCAAACATGTTACAAAATTTCTCACAAAAATGTTTTTGTAAAATTTTCAAAAACTTCAAAAACCATATAAACTTATTTATAGTACACAACTTTAAACAAACTTCAAAACCTTGGCCTTAGTTTCTCTAAAATTTCTAAATCATCACACTCAAAATTCTTGTTCAAACCTTCATATGTTCTTTAATTGTTGTTTCAAGGAACATGCCTCCTCGACGACAAATCACGCTTACTGAAGCCGAAGTCGCGGGTATAATTGCTCGTAGTGTGGCCCAAGCTCTGGCTGTCCGAGCAACCACTCCTGGTAGCGAAGATACGGCTAACAATACACCTCCACCCAAAACCTGCACCTACAAGGACTTCCAAAACTGCAAACCCTTGAGTTTTGCAGGTACTGAAGGAGCGATCGGTCTGATTCGCTGGACCGAGAAAATTGAATCAGTATTCCTCATCTGCAACTGCAAGGAAGAGGATAAAGTTAAGTTCGCCGCCAGCACCTTTTCTGACACCGCCCTTACCTGGTGGAACACTTATGCGCAGACTGTGAGCGTTGCCGATGCTTACAAACTACAGTGGGATGAACTGAAGAATATGCTGAGGGGCGAGTACTGCCCAAGAGACGAATTGAAACAACTAGAGATAGAATTCTGGAATCACAAGATGCAGGGTGATGACATCACCGGTTACACCAACCGATTTCACCAGCTGGCACTTTTGTGCCCATCCATGGTTGATCCCGAGTACAAGAGGATCGAAAAATACGTCGATGGACTCCCTGAGCGACTTCAAGACCTGGTGACTTCATCTAAACCGGGAACTATTCAGAGCGCCATTCGTATGGCTCATGAGTTAACGGCCAATTCTGTCCGCCGTGGCTCGACTTCAACCCCGTCTGCGAATAACAAACGTAAATGGGAAGTAAGTCCCCACTTATCCAACCCGACTCCTGACAAGAAGCCTGCAACTGTCAACGCCAATGACACAAAGGCTTACAAGGGGAGCAAGCCTTACTGCTCCAAATGTAGTCGCCATCATAATGGCTCCTGTCCCTGCACCAAATGCAAGAAATTCGGGCACCTGGCCCAAGACTGTCGAACCAACCCCACTGGTACTGATGCTCCTGCCCCCAAAACCTGCTATGAGTGCAACGGTACCGGGCACTTTAGAAAGGATTGCCCAAAACTGAAACTCCGGACCAACCACACGAAGAGTAGAGCTTATATAATTAACGCTAGGGAGGATGACCCAAATCCGAGACTTTGTGATTTGCTTAACCCGGGTACGTTCATTCTTTGATTACCCGAAACCGTACTTCCCATAAATCTCTCGCTTAATGATTATGTGAAACTGTCTGTTATTCTGTGTGTTTTCTTTGATCCTAAGTACCCAATAGGATTAGGAAATGACCGACTATACGAATTCCGAATATATAACTTGTATTACACTTAGACTACCAATAACAAACTCTTTTCCCAATTATCTCACACTGGTTGAGACCGGGAACTCGTATATTATTCGTACTTTAAACAAGTCATCCAACAGAACTTCATTTACTAGTAACAATTCTTAAATAAAATAATTATTTCGTAGGAAATGACAACTCACTCTGTCAACAACCCTACCTTGGATGATGAACTGCTCAGTGAGGAACCAATAATGTTTCCTTACCTCCTCGAACTCGAGTGTGATACCGAACCTTTCGTTGAATCAGCAACATCACCTGAATCTCCTGTTGCTCTAACCGCTGCAAAAGCACCGGTTAATGTAACTTTGACTACTGAATCAGTCAGCCACCTCAACCAAACTATTGAATCGCTGCGAAAACAGCTAACTGAGGCACGAGAAGACATTGATGACCTACGACGAATTGCTTTCCAAAATGACCTGCGTATGCGTGAATACGAGCTACGTTTGATAGCTTTATAAAACCCTACTTCACCACCAACTTCACAAAGTACTCCTGCTGAAGAGGATAACGACACTGACTGTACCCCGCCTCCAGCAAAAAGGGTGAAGATATACTTGGGAAAGAAACCTTTCTGTCCCCAATGCACTCGGCATCATGAAGGACCATGTACCATACCCATTGGTCGATGCAAGTCCTACCCTAAGAGTACTAACTCCCCTAAGACGAAGCTGTGTTTCAACTGCGGGAGTGCTGGCCATCTCAAGGCCAAATGTCCACTACCTCTAGACAACAAAACTAAGGGTACGTTACTACCTGACCACTACCCTACCCTGAATACTATAGGACTTACCGTCCTACCATAGGCTACTAGTACACATTGTAGCTACCTGACTAGTATCGAACTACCGACTACTACTTCGAACAAATTTCGGGACGAAATTTTATTAACAAGGGGAGAATGTAACAACCCCAAATTTAGGGCCAATATAAATTTTCCCTAATTACGTGTTTATTACTTGTATATAATATGAAATAGGATTATATACATTATTTACTTATTATATATATATATGGATGGAATATATGTATATATACGCGTATACGATTCGTACATATCGTATGAAACTACAATTGTACAAACTTGCAGACATTGGTAAAACAACTATTATATAATGTGAAATTATTTAATTACTTCAACTACTACTTTATATTGTGTTCTTAATATAACGAAAACGTACGTTTTAATCAAAACGTTACCGAACTCTCCGAAAACTCGACCAACCGACAAAACAAAACAAAGTTACATTTTATAACTTCAAAACAAAGTATTTTATTAAAATGCTCCAACTAAATTACCGAATAATATTCGTATTTTAAACGTATATTTAATCGTGTATAAAATGATATTTACGTTTAAACGACCGGGGAAACGAACACCGCACGGAGCGCATACGCGAGGAAACAACATTTGGTGAGACCACACCTTGTGGCCCCACCATGGGCCGGCCTAGGTGAGGGGGCATTAAGCCCTCACCCTTTCTTCCACTCCAATACACAAACACATACATGCATCCATCTTTCCCTCTCCTCTCTCTCTCCCACGATTTCTCTCTCTCTCTAAAACCGTCAACCGAACACCCCAAAAACACCACGAAAACTCCCTAAACCACCTAGCTCGCTTGGAGGAAGTTGAACACGACAACGAGCTCTACAAACCCATCTTTTCGGTTTCTCGATTCGACAACTTTGTAAGTTTTCCGGCGACCCAAAACTTTTCCGATTACTTTTATTTAGCTAGATTATTGTTCCCCTAGCTTAGTAATGTCCAAATATGTAATTAAAACACGTTTTTGAACATGTTAACGGAAATGTCGGTTTTGGTCATTTTAAAGAAAACGACACCACAAACCTTAAAAACGACCACCAATAGTTACTATGAACTCATTATAACATATTAAAACTAGTATAAAAGTTCTAGACCCAACGGAAACCGGAAAATACGTTTTCGGAAACTTAAATTCCGAACAGACCTCTTGTGTCGCATCGGACCAAAATTTCATGCGACACAACACTGTGTCGCATGTTATGTCGCTTGTTATGTCGCAATGTATGCGACACAACGCTTATGTCGCACTATATGTCGTATCATCTACGACACAAAGTTTACCTATCGCTTAATTGCGACACAACGACTATGTCGTATCGTTGTGTCCTACCCTTGTATGCGACACAACTATTGTGTCGCATAAACACCAAACCGAAATCAATCCATACGACACAGACCTTATGTCGCATACGGTCTGCGACACAAGCCTTGTGTCGCAGATAACCCAGATCAGAAAACAAAATATATTCTAAGTGTTGGAATCACTTTCCAGTTACTAAATCAAATACGATACGACTTATACATGAAAATACTATACCTTTGGAAGTATACACCAATACTCGAATACGTACAAGAACATACTAAATTAAACGTGAGATTTCACTCACACACGCGTACGAGATTACACTTGGAAATACTTAGGAGATTACACTCCAACGAACTTATACTTGTACATTACACGGGATTACATCCGATACGAACTTACAAGTTCACTCACTAGTTACGTGCTGGATTACACATTAACTGATCCGAACATACACTCGAATACTTACGAGGTTTCACTCGTACCCTTTGGGGTTTAAGCCCATTGGAACTTACGCAAACGATACTCGTTGTGATACAAACAAACAGTTATACACGTACGCTTTACAAAAGTACAACTACTATGAATACATAATAATAATGGATGGAATTATTATTATACACCGATAACAAACGGACCGTATAACTTTTCTACAAACTACAAACGATTTCAAACGTACAAACAAACTAATGGACATTAACTAGTTTGGGAACAACTAGCATGGATACTTTACAAGTATTCCATTTACTTACTAAACCTTATGCGTATTAGGACGCTAAGGGTTGCTAGTTCGGGAATACTACTTGCTTACTTACTGCATTGTCTGCCAGACTCAGTAAAGTCTCACAGCCCCTACTTTACTGTTTTATACTCAGGGGTGAGATGCATTACTGTTTTACATGAACACACAAAACTTACTTGCTGCCATGATTTACTTACTGTACGAGATTACGGATACGCCAACTGCATGAGTTTACGACTAATCCAATGAAATCCTCCTTAATCATAGTTGTTAGTTATGTGATAAGCGCGAGTTTTAGTATATGGATCCATATGGGACTGACAATCCCCGCCCGGGGTAGCACGCACTACCACGAACCGTTCCTGTAGAAACGGGCGTTTCTTACTCGTTCCGTATGAATGTTTTGGATTACATTCATGAGGGGGGTACCTATATTTACTGTACGTTAAGCTTCAACTATGGTGGCTCATGGCAATTGTATCAAACGGTTAGCATAACCTGCAACCACCCACTTATTAAAACTTAAGTAATCGAAGAGCATAACCTGTGGTCGTTACTTACTGGCTGGCTATGATTTACAAATACTACTTGTGTGTTCAAACTGTTTACTTACTTACAAACCTGTGAGATTCACCAACCTTTTTGGTTGACCGTTTTAGTAATGCTTCTCAGGTACACAGCATCAGTAGGGATGCCCAGCAGGATAAGCTTTCTTAGCTCGAGTCGCATGCATTTACAAGCTTGGAGATTTACATACATTACTTTTGTACTTACTGTTATGTATTAGAATCTCTAGGATTTTACTTGAACTCGAGCTTGTATTTTGAAACTACTTATGTATTAATGTAATAACTTTTCGAACGTCTCATTTAGAGTCGTTCACTGTATCCTTTGTGCTTGTGATTATGGATTACTAACACCCAAAAACATCGCTTCCGCAAACTGTTAAATTTGGGGGTGTTACCGAAGTTGATTCCATCTTTTCACTTAGGTTTATGTTTATTAAATTTGAGCTGCTAGCACTTTTGAGGGAAAAGGGAAACAGAAACATGTTGTTTAGAGATGGAGTGGTACGTCTTATCTTCCAATCAATTTAATTTTTTGATGCATGATACTCTGTTACATACATATTTATGTTTATTTGGTGTGCTGATCAGATGAAGGTGTTTTATATTGGCGATGAGGCGGCGGGAAAGGAGATGCTGCAGCAGGCAGCGAAGTTGGGACAAAGTGATGCTACCCTTGTCCTTGGTATGTTGCTGATGGCAGAAGGTGGAGAAAGGATAGCAGAAGCAAGGCGTCTCCTGAATGACGAATACACAAAGGCAGCAAGTCATAAGGATGTGGTACAAAGCGTGACCAAGGTTAGTGAACTGCTGCTGTGGGATCACGAGCGATTAACCCACAGGGAATTTCCTGTCTGCCTTAGTTGTACACACCACCATGCATCCAGGGATAGATTATTCGATGCGTGGTGGCACCGCCGTGAATGGTTGTTTTGTTGTAACTTTTGTTTGTGGGACGCGTGTTACCTCAGGTTTGCAGCCATTTGGGATTTGAATTGTAATTAGGTAGTTAATTGGTACAATTAGTTAATTATGTACATATTTTTTGCTGCTAAATATATATATATATATATATATATATATATATATATATATATATATATATATATATATATATATATATATATATATATATATATATATAGCGTATATAAGTTAATTTGAATTCGTGTGTTTGTTGGTACAATTTGTTATTTGTTTTGCTGCTCAATTTAATTATGTGCATTTGATTTCATATATTTTGGGTTTTACTCTTTTGTTGGTTTGAAATCAAAACTGTTAACACACATGGTTAATGGTTAAAACTGATTAATCAATAATGAGGAATCAAAATGCAACTACTAAAACTTGGGTTATTCGAACTCGGGTGGATCAATAAGCTTTCGATTCCGGGTTATTAGTAATAACTTATTACATTGATAAGTGATTGTAAATGTGTTATTAGTAATAACTTATTACATTGATAAGTGATTGTAAATGTGTTATTAGTAATAACTTATTACATTGATAAGTGATTTTCATATTTGACCAATTAATCATTAAGTATCATTTGGAAATATCTTCTTAGTTTCCATATACATTAAACTAACGATAAGGGTATAATTGACTTTTAGCATCTTTCAAAGGGTAAGTTTGTTAATAAAATGTGGAAACCCTTTATAAGGAAGTAAAGATATTTCACATTAAAATATAACATGATCACTTTACAAAAAAAAAAAAAAGTAACATGCAAGACTTGAACACGCGACCAGCAGACAATGTTTATCATGGCAACTAAAGGATCATGGATAAAGCAGCCGATAATGTTTATCGTGGCAACGAAGATGAGATGTATGAATCAGAGGAGTATGATTCATCTTCAGATGAAGAACATGATGCCCGTGTTAATTCAACAATCAAAATAGTTCCACCGAGGGGCATAACAAGGCTATCTAGGTTTCGCAACAAGTTTAGCAAACCTAGTGCATCAAAACTCAAGGTAGCCTTCGATTCGATGGGCAGGTTCACAGGGGATCACAGCGCAGTGTTTGCAAGTTTCTTAGGAGACATGGTTCGTGAGAACATAGGCTTAAAGATTCTTACATGGAAGAAGGTCGATTCAGAATCAAGAGCAAAACTATGGGATGAAATCACGGCAAGTTTTAAACACAGATCAAATCCCTTTAATTTCCTTTATTAAAAAATTAATACTATGAGAATACACTATACATTATATATGCAAGTATATATATTTAATTAATTTGTTAATGTTAAAACACCACATTAGATTGCTGTTAAACAGACTCATGAATGTTGAGAATACATTATATATGACGTTTTGTAGTCTGTAATATATAATTTTAGATTTGAGCAAAAGTCTTAGACGCGTGTATATTAATTATATAAGACCATGCTATATCTAGTATATGTAATATGTTTGCTATCTAGTATATTGATCAGTTTTGTGTTAACCTAAGATAAAGATGTTTTGTTACAATTACTTTCAGTTTTTGATCCAATTGAGTATTCTAATATTGCAGCGATATTTTGATGTTGAGGAGACATACAAAGGGAAAGTAATGCATCGTCTAGGTGGGCATCTACGGACTTTCAGAAGGAAATTGAGGGAAAAGTACATCCTGCCCAACCTAGACACACCTTCAAATCTAAATGAAGTCCCATTCAAATACAGTTCAATTGTCACATCCGCGGAATGGGGCACATTCGTAGAGTATACGAGCATGGAAAATTACCAGGTTAGTGATGGTCATTTATATTTAACTCCATACAACTTTCATATGCTTTGAGTTTGCAAATTTATGCCTAAACTAATTAATTATCATTTTGTTCTTCTGTAACTAAGCACAAGTCACGTGCATCAAAAGAGGCGCGCTCCAAGTCTGTTTATCAGCATACGATGGGACGTGGTGGATACATATATGTGAAAAAGAAATTGGTACTTACATTTACAAATCGAATGTTTGTTTCTAATTACTACATGTATATATATAATAAGTCTTAAATATAATTTGTTTCTGTTTTTTATTGTCTAAGTTAATATATTAATTGGTAACTTTACATGTGTATTTGATGATTATAAGATCGAAGAAAAAGTTATTGAACAACATGAAGAACCCCCACGTGCTATTTTGTGGGTGAAAGGAAGGCAAAGCAAAGAAGGGGTATTTCGAGACGAAACAACCAAAGAAAAGGCAAATGCAGTAGTAAGCATTTTGACATGAAGTTTTCCATTTATAAATTCATGTTTGTTTTGCATTAAACACATTAATTGCCTGATGGAATCTTTGCTGTAGGAAGCCGCTGAGGAGCAGATCAAAGCCGGAACCTTAAAGGTTGACGATGGCGACGGATTGACAAAGGTGTTCGGTCCCGAAAAGTCTGGGTATGCAAGAGGAGTGGGAGGAGGAGTGACAGTCAAGAGGTATTTTAATCTACCCCGAAACAGAAAAGCATACGATGATGTGAGATTCAAAGTACTTGAAGCAGAACTTGCAGCTGAGAAACGCAAAAATGAAGACAAAGAGAAATTAGTAACGACGTTGTCCAGCCAAGTGACACAAACACAGGCAATGGTTATCGAACTCAGGAGTCGGTTGGATGCATTGACACCTAAAGTACCAGCATTACAGGAAAGGTTTTCATTGTTTTACTTATGCTAACATTTTATTATTTAATTTACAACATGTTGCTGACAAATGTATTTCTTAATTTATATTGCAGGTGTCGTCTCCTACAATGGATATATTTCCTAACGCTACCCATCCTGATCAGGAGGGCGGAAATACTGCCTTAAGTGATGTTGATTGTGGGAAGGATGACAGCTCTCGTAAGTCTAATTATGGACTTGCAACTTCGGAAAAGCCAACAGAAATAAGTGTAAGTGTTAAAACATTAGAGTTAATTTGATTTTAGTATTTCTCACTATGGTTTAATAATTTTACATACTTGATATTTACCGAGTATTATATAGGAAATTTGTTATAAATCTGTTGAGGAGTCAAACAGGCCGCCAGATTCACAAGACAACACGTCTCAACCAAAACAGTCGGAATCGCAAAAGAATCTGCCTCCAACAATGACAACACCACTGCAGGTGGAGGTAATGTAATCCTAAATGTTCATACATTATTCAGTTTAATCAAATTACAATGCATACACAGACACACACACAGACACACACACACACACACACACACACACACACACACACACACACACACACATATATATATATATATATATATATATATATATACACGTAATAATCGTTATCATTTTCTTTAGTTTTACAAGTGTAAACTGTGGCACTTAAAGAGGGCAAACATCATTGCGTTGGGTACTATCTGGATGTCAAATAAAAAATTGAAGCTTCATAACAGATCACTCCCAAACGATTGCTACAAAGTGTCTGTTTATAAATCGTTAGTGGATGCAGCTTTTATTCCGGACAATGAAAACAATGGTGTCAAAACAGTTAAGGATGTAGAAGGTGGTTTTTGTGCATGGCCCAAGGATAAAGTGATTAGTGATGAGGAGGTACATATATAGTACACGTTTTTATATATCTTACTACATATACATATAGTTCTTCAAATTTTATTTAGTGTTTGATACATATGCGCCTTGTTTCGTGTACAGGTAACACCACCACCTACTTATCTACAAAAGTCAGCTGATCATGATGAGAACAAAACTGTAATAGAAATAACAAAGAAAAAGCGGAAATCTTTTGTGTCTAGTGATTCCATGTTAAAGCAAGCGAAGAGCAAACTGAAGAGTAAAAAGTCATTACAACTGTGATGTTTGTGATAAGTCGATTTTGATCATGTACATTCCAACTTTTACATGCAATTAATTATGTACATTCCAATTTTTATTTGTGGTGTTATATATAATAATTCAAATTGTTACACATCTTATTGATTTTTTATATGTGACTAAAAGATGCACTCACGTAATATGGTCACACATTGTGGCCACTGTTTGTTGCACTATTTGTGTGACTCAATAGTGCAAAACGCCACACAAAATACAAATCAGGTGGCCATTGGGTGAACAATGGTCACACTTATTATCACCTGCGGTCACTTTTGGTTTAATTTTATGTGACCAAATCCCATAATAAATCACTACTTATGTGACTAAATGATACAAAACGTCACACAAACATGAAAATAAAGTGGCCATTGGATGAACAATAGTCACACAAAATACAAGTTTACTTGACATTAGAGAGCATATGGTCACACTTATTATCACCTACGGCCACTTTTGGCTTAACTTTATGTGACAAAATCCCAGAATAAATCACTCCTTGTGTGACTAAATGATACATAGCGTCACACAAACATGAAAATAAAGTGGCCATTGGATGGACAATAGTCACATAAAATACAAGTTTACTTGACATTAGAGAGCATATGGTCACACTTATTATCACCTACGGCCAATTTTGGTATAATTCTATGTGACCAAATCCCAGAATAAATCACTACTTGTGTGACTAAATGATACAAAACGTCACACAAACATGAAAATAAAGTGGCCATTGGATGGACAATAGTCACACAAAATACAAGTTTACTGGACATTAGAGAGCATATGGTCACACTTATTATCACCTACGGCCACTTTTGGTTTAATTTTATGTGACCAAATCCCATAATAAATCACTACTTGTGTGACTAAATGATACAAAACGTCACACAAACATGAAAATAAAGTGGCCATTGGATGAACAATAGTCACACAAAATACAAGTTTTCTTGACATTAGAGAGCATATGGTCACACTTATTATCACCTACGGCCACTTTTGGCTTAATTGTATGTGACCAAATCCCAGAATAAATCACTCCTTGTGTGACTAAATGATACAAAACGTCACACAAACATGAAAATAAAGTGGCCATTGGATGGACAATAGTCACACAAAATACAAGTTTACTTGACATTAGAGAGCATATGGTCACACTTATTATCACCTACGGCCACTTTTGGCTTAATTTTATGTGACCATATCCCAGAATAAATCACTCCTTGTGTGACTAAATGATACAAAACGTCACAAAAATATGAAAATAAAGTGGCCATTGGATGGACAACAGTCACACAAAATACAAGTTTTACTTGACATTAATGAGCATATGGTCACACAAAATACAAGTTTACCTTACTTTAAAGATCATATGGTCACACTTATTAACACTTTTGGTCACGTTTCGCTTAAATTTATGTAACCAAATCCCAAAATAAAGTACTCGTTGTGTGACTAAATGTTACAAATAGTCACACAAACATACAACTCAAGTGACTATTGGATGTAAAATAGTCACACAATATACACTTTCACTTGATTTTATAGAGCTTATGGTCACACATTTTATGGTTTTGGTTACTCTTTTTAAATGGATACGGCCACTAACCATCTAGTGTGACCGTAAGGACCCCTTTGGTCACGGGACCTTTAGTCACACACAAGGTGAAAAAACGAGTGTGACCATATGGTTTTAGTCACACTTTTCTTGTGTGACCAAATCGCAAATCTGTACTAGTGTCCCCTAGTTTCAATTCGTCGCGCTTTGAAAAACGACTCTAGGTCATACTTATCCTTTGCTAGCCCTTTAGATTAGCAATAATAGTAACCCTAGGCCCCAGCTTTATAAATTTAAAAACTCGCTATTGCAACCGGTTAGTCATCGTTAACGACACCGACCTGATCGGGCGAAACAATTTCATCACTTTTTGGAAAGTATAATTGCTGAAATGTAAAAAATGAGTTGCCTCCCGAGAAGCGCTCTTTTAAAGTCGAGAGCTTGACTTAATCCTTTCTTCTTCAGATGATGATGGATACGTCCCGGGCACTGGAGTGGTTACCGTGGCTCCTAGGTAGGATGAATCGTGGAGGAAAGTATCGAAGGAATTTCTCTATCATGTTAGCTGTTACGGTTGGTGGGTTGGTGGATTCCATCCTGAAGCTTTTGAAGTGATCAGTGGCCAATCGGTCGAGGATTGCCATCCCGTAGCTGATATATCTAACCGATCGTGTGACTGGTCCGTTAGGGTCGATTCTTGTGCAGGTGTGAGTTTGAACAATCTCACACTGGGGGTGGTTTCGACCTATCGAGGAGATTATGGCCATGAACTGAATTTTTAGTTCTTCAAAGTCACTAGCCAAAGGGTCTCCTCTGAAGGATCTGGTTACTTGGCATACTTGTCGGATGAGTTGATGTTGCTCACGGTTGAAGGGAAAGTTCGAGTCTGTGAAGACGTAGATTAGCTTGCTGAATATCTCGCGATATCCATTGCGGTAAACATCAATCTCTACATCTTCTTCAGTGTACATTCCGCGTAGTCGAGTTGTCACATAAGTTGCTAAGTTGATTTGTGACAAGTGCAAAATGAATCTTGGTACCTCACGAGTTTCTTTTTCATATACTGACTGGTTTAGTTCATTAATTATCAGCTCAACATGATGACCAATGGTGGAGTGAATGACGATCCTGTAGTTTTCTGAGGCTGTGAGGTGTTCTCCAGTTTCGATGAGATCTAGAAGGGTTCTAAGATCTCCCATCATTCTGATATCAGCATAATTTTGCGGGTTTCCAGTAACTCTATCTAGATGGGTCCTCATTTACGCAAGTGTAGCCTTCTGACTCGATGAGTCGGGAAAAGCTGATCCGGCTAGGGCACAATATACTTTTTGGTATATTTGCCTCTGGTTGCTGCAGAATTCGACTTCTCCCATCGGATAGTGGGGTCTTTCTGACTGTTGAGCTTCTCTCGTAATTTGAGCCTGAAGGGAATCTGATAGTTCTTGGATATGTCTGCGTAGAGTATGAGATTCTTGCGCTCCATAACTGGCGATGTGTGAATCATATTCTCGTTCGATTTCCCTTATCAGGTGCCTCTGGGTCGTGTAGTCATTGTTTGATTCTCTGATAGCCTCTATGATGACGCGGACATCTTCGTATTCATCAATCACGTCTATCCACTCTTGGTTGGTATCTATGAGTTTGACTCGTATTATCTCAGTTGAGGAGGTAGGAGAATTTGCTAGAGCAGGGGGAGTTGACGGAATAGAGCGTTCGTCAAGAGGGATGTTGATGTAACTGTCTTCATCATCGTTTTCACCTCCAGAATCTGCGTCATGCGAATCTGGAAATTGGTTGCATTCCTCATCTGATGGCGCGTTATTGAAAGGTTGGGAGCTGTCGATTTCGATGGTTCTGACTCCGTGGTTGAATCCTGAGTGTATTCCTCATCACTACTACCTAATTTACTTGCCCTATACGTAGCGATTCTTTTTAGGAGTTTAGCGTATAGGTCCGGGTAGCTTGATGATCGGAGTTCTCTTTCAAAATTGTCTAACTTTCGGAGTAGGGTTCGGGTGAAAGGTTTCGAAGGGTCGAGACAGGAGTCAAGAAGGGTTTCCATATTACAGAGATGGGTGGATCTGAAGTATTGACGAACGGATTGATATTTACGGGTTCATTTGTTACTTCTGATGACCTGTTGTTTTTGGAGTATTGTATCCTCATGACTTCAGCCATTGCCGGTGGTGAATCAATTTGATCCTCATCTTCCTCCATTTCAGGCTCCTCTTCTTCTTCGTTTTCGGTTTCTTCATCCATTTCTTCCTCTTCTTCATCGGTTTCTTCTTCTTCCTCTTCATATTCTTCGTCATCCTCAGCTTCTTGGTATTATTCTTCCTTTTCTGGGTCGGTTTCAATGTTTGAGACGAAGGCTGATGACCGAGTGAAAGGTCGTTCTTCTTCGGATTCTGATTCATCATCATGAATAATTCTGCCTGCTGATATAGGATAACAATCCTCTTGCTCTGGGGTGCATTCAGGTTGGTCGATCTTGTAAGTGATGCTTTCACCGTGCGATCATAGAGCAATCATAAGGTTATACACATCAATCACTGCCCTAGCTGTATTCATGAATGGTCTTCCAAGGATAATCGGGATGTTTATGTCCTCGTGGATATCCATTACCACGAAATCCATAGGAAAGAAGAATTTGTTAACTTGAACTAGGACATTCTCAGCTATTCCTTTTGGGTATCTAACGGATTGGTCAACTAGCTGGACGGTCATCTTAGTGGGTTTCAAATTTTCAAGTTCTAGCCCTTTAAACAGGGAGTAGGGCATAAGGTTAATGTTAGCTCCTAGGTCGGCTAAGGCGCTTATATCTCCGGATTGGTAAATAGAACAAGGGAGTGTATATCTACCGGTGTCTCCTAGTTTTTTGGGAAGGCTATTCTTAAGTAGAGCTGAGCTTTCAGAACTAAGGGGAATATTGTTTACTTCGGGCGGTTTATCCTTAGTGGATAGCAATTTTCTAATATACTTATTACGACCGGGAACTCTAGACATAGTATCAAGGAATTTTCTGTCTAACTTAAAGGATGATAATTTCTTAGGTTAGGCTTTAAGTCTAGTGAGGTAAAGGATTCTAACCTCTTTGTTCATGGTCGAAGTGGGTTCCACAGCTGGTATCTTGATCTCTGGTTCTTCCTTTACTGGGACAGCAGCAAGTGGTGTAGTGGCTGCTTCCTTGGTGGTGGTAACTTTCTTTGCCTCCTCAACATGTGGGTTGTGAACCGTGTTGCTAGGCAAACTTTCTCTGGGTCTATTCTCAAGATGTTGTGCCAATTGTCCAATTTGAGCTTCCAAGTTCTTTAGTACGGCCAACTGATTTCTCATAAAGAGGTCAGCTTGATCTTGCCTAGCGGATGTCTTTTGGTTGAGTATGTGTTGTCCTTGCATGAACTGGGTGAAGGCGTCATCTGAACTTGAAGCTGGGGCATTTGTCTTGTTGGGTTGTTCAGGGGTTTGGTTTGTATCGGAAGTGGGTCCAAGAAGTGCGAGGGGTTAGTTGTAGGCAAGTTGTGATTGTTGTGGGTAAGGTGGGTATCGGGGTTGGAAAGGTTGGTTGTTTCTTGGTGGGAATGGAGGTCCTCTAGGGTTGTTGTTGTTTTGGTTGAAACCGGGTGGAAAATTTTGTGGTCGAGCGGGAAACTGAGCATAGTAAACGGTGTTGTCTGCTTCTTCGTACTCAAATTGATATTCACCAGATGGTTGCGAGTTTGTGCAGTTTTGACAGGCTTACACTTGGTGTACTTGGTGCTGTTGTTTCTTAAGTTCTCCGAACTGTTTGACAAGTATGTCCATCTTCTCCGTTAATACCTTAATTTCTTCGACTGGAATTGAATTCGATGCAGCGAGAGGTGCTGAAGATGTTGAGTGATCTCCAGAGTTCCAATCATGGTGATGCATGGTCATGTTCTCTATAAGGTCCCATCCTTCTTCGTCTGTCTTTGTCATAAAGCTTCCTTGTGCGGCAGCGTCGAGGGTGGTTCGGTGGTTAGGGTCTAAACCATTATAGAAGGTACACAATTGTGCGGACTTGTCGAGTCGGTGATTGGGGCATTTCTTCAGGGCTCCTTTGAATCGTTCCCATGCGGTGTATAATGATTCATCAAAAGCTTGTCGGAAGTTCATGATGTCATTTCGGAGTTTGGTTTGTTTAGAGGGCGGAAAGTATTTGGTTAGAAACTTTGTCGCCATTACCGTCCATGAAGGGATAGAACCGGTTTCTAAACCTTCAAACCATGTTTGCGCATGATGCGTGAGCGAATAAGGGAAGAGATACAAGCTGATTGTATTTTGGCTAACTCCATTCTGTTTGTAGGAGTTTGAAAGAGATATGAACTTGTCGAGGTGAGAGTTTGGATCATCACTTGGTAACCCATGGAATTGACAGTGATTCTGGATTAATTGGATGATGTGGTGCTTAAGCTCGAATGATTGTCCAGGGGTTTCTGGGTAGAGAATCGTGCCTCCTCTTCCTTCAATAGAGGGCTTACTGTTGTCAGCGAGAGTGATGCGATCGGCCATTGCTTGTCTAAGTGCAGATTGCTTCTTTTCTCGTCGAATAGTTCGTATTATAAGTTCTGGATCACGAAAGTTAAAAAGTGGTGCAGATATAGGGGAACAAGTCATACATTAAAAGAAAAGCAGATAATAAACGAAATGACTCTCTTTTTTTTTTTTTTAATAAGGTTTTGTCCTAAGGGTCTACTAGAAAACAGAATTGGTTGGGCCTCTGTATCGGACAGTTAGTCTCCCCGGCAGCGGAGCCAAAAACTTATTGGTGCTGCGAGCGATCACAACGCCAACCGACCGGTGTGGTGTGGAAAGTTTTAAATTTGTATCTGCTGGGGTCTAAGTATGACTTACTGATACTGAACCAAAGGCTAGTAGGTAGTAAGTATGACCTAGAGTCGTTCTTAAAGAGAAACTGAATTGAAACGGAGGTGATCCAATCAATCTTTCTTTTTCTAGTAAAAGGGTTTTTTATAAGAGTGCGTTGGGGGTTTTGTTTCAGTTAACTAAGTAAACTAAATAGAGCGAATAAAAGCTAATAATAAATCAAATAATGGAAAGCAGTATTTGTTGTGATTTCATTAGCACATAATATGGGATGATGACTTTTAGGGGAGAACATTTAACTAAATTGAGGCCGTTTACTGGATTCAATAACTTATGGTATAACCAGTAGATTCCTTATTAGTCGGTTATCAACTAATATGTCCCGAGGAACTAAGGTGTCGTGATTCTGATCAGACAGACAATGCTTCTCCACACTCTTCTATGAGGGAGTCAGTGGCCCTTATTATTGAACGCATTTGCTCTTGGGTGAAGGAACAGAATAGCAAGTCTAACCGTTCTTAATACCATACAGATTACAAATCCAGTGAACAACTAACTTAGAGCATATGTTCGGACTTATTTGATCAATTCCTATTAGTGAGACTCAAGAATGATAAGCGAGGGAAAACGTTTAGGTTTCTTGCGTACCTTACTTTAGGTTTCATAGTTAAAGGAAAAGTATCATTTTAATTTGGATTTTAAACTTGCCTTTCTTAATACAATTAACAAATCCCTAGGTTTTCGTGAATGGTTATTTAGCCTATAGCCTACCTACTCTAATCTAATCTAAACTAACTAATCTAATTAAAATGTTGATGGCTTTTTGCATAAAGTCAAACCCAGACCATATCGGAAAATACTATGGTAGTTCAGAATGTATTTAATCGTTAACCAATGTTTCCGTTGTGAATTTAATTGCTTTGCGATGTTTACATGATAAGTACATTGTGATTGGAAGTGTACTATACTCATGGTAATTCCACGTAATCACATTGCATTTTATGATGATTGCATAACGTTACAATTAAACCAGAGTTTTGACACAGATAACTATTGACCAAGTATTAAGGTTTGCGATTCCTCTTTACAAGGTTACAGTCACGTTTGTTAATCGAAAGGCGAATATAAGTTTTAGATTTAAAATCATAAGGATAAGATAAGTCCGTGCATAAAGTTTCCATTTTTATAATGTCGATCCATAATACAACTACCTTCGGTCGTTTACCGACTTCCGTACGTTTGTACTCCGCTCAACAGCGTTTCCAACACTATATCAAGTAAACAGTCGAATAGGGGCCATCATATTATTTCATGACATATCTAAAATCATCCCATAATTATTTATGCTAACTACATCACTACAAATACGATAGTAATCTACTCGCTAAGCATGGGCACAAACTATCTCTAGCATAATTAAAGCATACATATTTAATTAAGATAGATTAGGATAGAAAGAACCCTGATAAATATGCGAGAAGGAATAGACTTGAATTAATAAGCGTAACTCCAAGCGTACACCAAAGATTACAAGCACGTTCCTTGCTTTCATTCTATTTTAAACAAATTCCCTAAACTTGCCTATTACTAATTTGGAGTAAGAAAATAGAAGAAGAAAGTAGAACTAATATCTAGAGAGTATTATTAGCCTAAAGAAATATATGGAAGGTGTGTCTTGAAATGAACCTTGATGCCTCTATTTATAGCTAAAATCTGGTGCATGTTAGCCATACAAGGTGCAAGTTAGCATGTTTTTGAGGGGTGGTCCTTTCCCGGAAAGTGGTAGCACATGTACCCTAAAGGCGCGGAAAGTGGTAGCACGTGTACCCTAAAGTTACGGAAAGTGGTAGCAGATGTACCAAGCAAGTACGAGCAAGGACGGAAAAAGGAGGTGGAGACGGGCGACGACCGGCCGGCGGCGGCTAGAGGGTGGCCGGCGGTGGCTGGCTTCCGGCCGTCCCGGGTCGTTGCCCGTTCTCTCGTTTCTCGTTTCTCGTTTCGCGCGTATCTTCTTCGTTATGCGTCCATTTTCGTCGATTCTTTTTGCGTTGGATTCGTTTTTCAAAAACGAAGACTTTGATTAAAAGAAATCCCTAAGATGTGTCTCTGATCTTTAGATGTCTTGTACGAATCGTTTGAATCAGTCGGCGTACGCAGAATCTTCATTCTTCGTCCGTTTTTGTTGATTCTTCTTCTGTTGGATTCGTAATTTGAAAACGAAGATCTGGGATAAGAGAAATCTCAGTGATGGGTACTGTATCTCAAATCTTGTCTCGGATGCCTTGAATCTTTAATCGTGTGTAGAACCTTCGTTTTTCGTTCGTTTTGCTTGATTTTTCCCGTGCGACTCTATTTTGACCATCTTGACAAAGTTTCATTGATTTGTGTATTATTTGAGTCCATTTGCCAAGTATTGTTCCAGAATGAGAGAGATATCAGTAGTAAAAACATGACTTTTTACGCGATATGAGATACCTTTTACCCCTCACTCCACACAAAAACCCGATGAATGTCCTGAGATAATTAGCACCGTCCTCACCTAAGTGGTGGAGATTTGATTCTCGATCAAGCCTCTTACGATGAATGCTGCATGACTGGCTATTGAGTGATTTCGTTTATTTAGAATGATATGAAACCCGATACACTACTGAGTGAATTGAGTAACCACCTGGTGAAGAAATGGTTGTTCTTAGAAATATTTTAATTCGCAAAAATCGGGCCTAAAAACATTTTTTTAATGAGGATAATTGAAGTGTTGCTTGAGGACAAGCAACATGTAAGTGTGGGATATTTGATGTAACGTAAAAAGTCACGTTTTTACGTACATAATTCCCAACTTTTTAGCCCCAAATTGGATGAAAACATTCGATATCAAGATTTTTCATTTTAATTCATCAACAAGGCTAAAAATAAGGCGTTGCATTAAAAATCAATTAAAATGATTAAATAACGTACAAAATAAAGTATAAACGATATAATCACGTTCTACGTACTCATTTAAGAAAATTACCCTGTAACTATTCTTAGTTTATCTCTTTATGATCTTCATGTAATTACGAGAACGTGAACATAAAGAACGCTGAAAACGGACCAAGAATGAAGAAGTTAGGGCCAAACGAACTACGACTAGGCGACCAAGACTTACGATACAGCACACGAAGGCACGAACCAAGCCATGCCACCCTCTAGGGGTCGTATACCACCCCTTTAGGGCCGTATACGCCCCTCTAGAGGCCATATACTACCCCTAAAGGGTGGCATACTACCCCTTTGAGGTGGTATACCCCCCCCCCCCTTTTGGTGTTGAATACTACCCCGTGGGTGTTGTATACCCCCTTTTTGGTGTTGTATACCCCCTTTTTGGTGCCGAATTTCGTAGCTAGGGGTGGTATTTCAGTGCAAATCGGAAGAATTGGGTGTCAAATTATGGTAGCTTGCTTAGTGACCTTGAGCCTATAAATAGAGGCCTTCACATCCTCATTTCTCATCCATTCAATCGTCACCTCCAACATACACAATTTACACACACATTTAGTTTCTCTCACTAGTTTCTCACTCTAGGTTAGTTAGTTAGTTAGTTAGTTAGTAGTTAGTTTCTCGTTAATATTTAACGAGACTAACGGAGGGGATCTTTTGTAATATTTGTTGAAGATACTAGGAGGGGTGCTTTTGTAATATTCGAGGCTCTTCTCGTTGTAATCTTTCAGCTTATATTCAGACTACACATTTATTACGGTTATCCCTTTCCTTATCTATTATAATGCATGCTATTGTTATTATGCTAGAATTAGGATTTGTTACCATGATTAGTGAGTAGTTATCTTGTGTGTTTGTTGCGATGTAGTTAGCCATTATAATGGGGGATGATGTTGATTCAATATATAACGGTGGTTAAAACTTTTCATCTATGATAATAAACTGTTTTCGAAACTATCGCCTTTCCTCCAATAAACGTGGTTAAAACTCTGTAATACAAGGAGTCGCAAACCTTGTTTTGAGAGTAATTAATTATCTGTGCTATCTATGCATGGTCTGATTTTGAAGCTTTGGAAATACTGTAAACAATTAAATGTATATTACAAAGTGAATTGATCAGGGATTTATTGGGTAATATAAATTGAGGGTTGGTTTATATCATAGATGGGTAGACTTTAATACAAACTTAGTTAATAGAGTCCAGAGTGACCTAAATGTGCACTACGTGTGGAATACCATAAAACGACCTAGTACCTCGTATAGTGCTGGAACCACCCTGGTGTAGTACAAACGCATGGAAGCTATGGAATGGTTGTCAGTATATACACTCTAAGATGCATTAGTGTGCAAGGCATGGAATGCCGTAAAACGTCCTAGTACCTAGTATAGTGCTGGAACCACCCTTGGTGTAGTACAAATGCATGGAAGCTATGGAACGGCCGTCGGTGTATACATTCTGAGCAACACTAGGTTAATCACCAGCTTTGGATTTAATATGCCATCGATGAAATGTTAACAGACACATTCCCGAAATTAGGTCTTAAATGCTCTATTTAAACTAGATTACTTCATTGTTATCAGAACGGTCAGAGATTAAATATCGGTATGTTGCCTTATTCATGCACCCAGGAGTTAACTCCAAGAACGGTCACTTGTCTTCACAGACAGTGTTAGGGGCAGAGCAGCCTGATCTGATCAGAATCACGATAACCTAGTACTCAGTGACATACTGTCTGAGAAATCAGACAGTAGGGGTACTAGTGTTTACACCACGAGTATTCACGGGAAAGTAGAACATAAATATTTAGGATAAATGTTTTCAAAATTCAAATAAAACATCATCCCTCCAAAAAGGCTAACGAAACCACAACAAACACTTCTCTCCATACTGATTATCACCTATTATTTTATTTTGCTTTTTATTTAGTTTAATTTAGGACCTAAGAAAAAACCCCAAATCAAAACTCTTGTTCAAAACCCTAGCTAAATCGAATCGATCGTCCGGACATCTCTGTTTCACTATACAGTTGATCTTAAGAATGACCCTGAGTCATTACTTACCGCTAACTAGCCTTAGCCATAGTAAAACTTAGGTCCCCTACTCTATAAATATTAAAACTTTCATGATCCGCGCCTCGACGGCTAGTGCAACGACCGGAGTAAAATTCGACCGACCACTGGGGCGCGATCACTACAACTAAAGGGTTTTAATTTTACAAATTCAATTTAGTGAAATGGTCGAATGTCATTAAAAATATCTAAGAAAAGTTTTATGCCAATGAGAAAATGAGATGATCTTAGCTATCATTAAATTAAGGGTTTATTGTTTGAAAGTGCATTATACTTATCTCTTTTTTACTATTGTACAATTGTTAGTCAGTTTTCAATCAGTTTTGAGAAAAAATTGATATGGTAGTGTGTAAACACTAATTAACCAATCGATTTCAATCATCTGTTGGAAGTTGTTTAAAGTATAATACTTTTAAACAATAAACACTCTAATTTAATAGTCATAATACCAAATCAAAGAATGTTTCGTAATGCATGTTTTTGTATTATGACATACTGTGTACAATATTACTATACATATATATATATTAACTTGCTAACTTCAAATAATTATTAAACTGAGTGAAGCATTGTGTGTTAAAACATTGTTTCGTCATAAGTTAGATTTGGAATATATTAACAGCTTTCATTGTTTGTTATACAATAGATCAACACTCTTGCTTTTTTCTATGAAACAACCTAACATTTTCATAATCCTTATTTTTACACGAAAATTTAAATTCATTATACGGAGTAGTTCTTGCTTTGATTGGCTATTCGTTTTTTTTTTTTTCACTGAAAGACATATATTTTCTATTTTTCATGGATGCTGTGACAAGACACCCCAGTACCAAAATTCGATTCTAAACTTCCAAAGAACATAAAAAATTAGAAGGCTCAGATACTCAAACTAAACCAGTAGTGAAATTGAAGAACCTGAAACTTTAACACATAAGACAAAGGACACACTATGATATGTATAGACAAATATAGTAATAATGATTTTTTTTATTTATTTATTTTTATTATTATTATTATTTTTTTTTTTGTAGAATCAAGATATAGTATACACTCAACATTCGTTTGAGCACCATAAGTAGAGATTAAGATCTAAAAACTTTTTACAATTAAAATGAAGTGGTAATTCCTAACATCAACATGATAGAACTATCATATTATTAACAGTGTAAACCAAATGCTATTTTCCACTTTCCATCTACGAACACAACATGTTGTAGATCTGGAACATCCTGAAAAAAATAATAATTAAAGTCAGACAATATACACAAATCGTAGATCTGATAAAAATATAAGATATATAACACCATAAAGTTTAAATTAAGGAGAATAAAACTAAACCGTAAACTAAAAGAAATGTAGCTAGCAAAAACTTACAAGATCTGGAAAAATTACATCGCATACTTCAGTTGTTTTCGGATCTTAACATGAAACGCCCAAAATTATATATATATATATATATATATATATATATATATATATATACTAATACCTTTGAAATACTCTTACCAATATTATTTGACTCATTCATAAATGTATTAGGTCCGTGTAACGTTTATACTATTAAATCATAGCTAAAAAGGAAAAGTAGCTGGAAACTGATGGTACCCGCCGGCTAAAGCTAATACCCGCTGGGTAAGATGCGTAGCAGCCGGGTATAACTAGTACGCCTCGGGTAGTCAGTTTTGGCCCTATTTCTGTCAACTTAAGTGCATTAGTACCCGCCGTGTACTAACTCTACCTGCCGGGTAGTTCTTATTCTGTGCACATCCTACATTTCTTCATACCAAAATATGAAACTTATACCTACACAACTTTTCGCTCGATAATCGTTAGGACTTGATACTTTACCAACACATTTAATACATTAAAATGAAAGTTTTCCTTTTTACACTTTTTCAATTTTCGCAATCATGACAAATTCGGACGTGCCAATAATTTGAGGGCATTTTGAAAACTTTTCATGAGCAAGTCATTATCCAATGTACTTGCATTAGGACCTGTACATTTTGACAACTCTTAAAACATATGTTTTGACTTCTAAATCAACAACTAACACATTTATACTTTTAACTCGACTCGTTCTAGAATATGAGTGCATTGGTGACCCATTTGGACCCTTTGCGACCCATTTGACCAAACCAACAACAATTTAACATAAATCATCTTCCTACTTCTAATTCCATACACAATGGACCATTTCAAAGTAATTAACTACGGTTCACTAGTAAATTTCACCAAAAGATCATTACTCGTCTAGTTCACATACTTGTCGTTCTTACATAACCCACCAACATAACTTCTACTCACTTGCAACTTTCAAAATACATAGTAACTATTGACACAACTTCAAAAGATTTGTTGGGCGACTTATACAAGTTTAGACCACTACGATAATTATAGAGAAGATCTTGTTATCAACTTACAACAAGCTATCCCCGCTACCCTTTTGCAATTTCCTTCCCTCTCCCACTTCCGCTAGTACCTACACATTTAACAACTTAACAACATAAGCATATAGTTTAGTGAGAACATGAAAAACTAATTAACATTTTACTAATCAAATAACAATATACAATATATAACTATAAAACAATGAACAAGGTATAAAGGCTTCTTCCCTTAATTGGATCCACTTTCACTTTTGCTAGTCATATGTGTACACATCTAATCATCTTTCTAGCTAATAAGAATTAGCTATTCTAATCGCGTTTTTGCCAACATAAGTTGACTACTAATCATGAATATAGCTAACCTCGGTTCGCTATTCTAATCACAATATGATCAACATACGTTAATCATTCTAATTACTTAATTAACATACTTTTCTTGTGAGATGAAAATTCCATCAGGTTTTTGTAGTACTTGTAGTCCCAAAAAGAATGTTAACTCTCCAATAGAGCTCATACTAAACCTACTGTGCATTGTAGCCTCAAATTCCTTACAAAGACTATCATTTGTAGAACCAAAAATGATATCATCTACATAGACTTGAACTAGTAGAATATCATTCTTAATTCTTTTTATGAATAAAGTCTTGTCTATTGTACCTCTCTTGAATCCACTCTCCATTAAATAAACTGACAAAGTGTCATACCAAAGCCTGGGTGCTTGATGTAAGCCATAAAGAGCTTTTTGTAGTTTTAACACTTTATCAGGATACTCTGGATCTTCAAACCCTGGTGGTTGACATACATACACTTCTTCATCTATTCTACCATGCAGAAAAGCAGTTTTAACATCCATTTGGTACACTTTGAATCCCTTAAAAGTAGCAAAAGCCAGAAACAACCTAATAGCTTCTATTCTACCAACAGGTGCAAACACATCCTCATAATTAATGCCTTCCTCTTGAGTATATCCCTGTGCTACCAATCTTGCCTTATTCTTGATCACAATACCTCTTTCATCCTTCTTATTTCTGAAAACCCATCTAGTGCCAATTGCCCTTTTTCCTTTTGGCAAATCAATCAAAGTCCATACTTCTTGAATCTTGAATTGAAGAAGCTCTTCTTGCATTGCCTCAATCCAACTTGGATACTTTAAAGCTTCAGTGATCTTTTTAGGTTCAATCTGAGATAAGAAACAAGCATTTAAGGAAGAATACTGTTCTCCTTCATCATCAGATGAGCTTTGGAGCTGCTCACCTTCTTCAAAAGATTTATTTTTCTGGATCTGTTTCCTGGTTTGAACAGCAGAATTAATGGATCCAATAATATTCTCAAGTGGATGATCCCTATGAGAGATATAATGAGAAGTAGGTGTTTCTAGTATCTCAGATTCCAAGTTGGTATAGTTCAACTCTGGACCAGAATCAGAATTGGTTACTGACTGTGAAATCCTTTGTGTCAAAGGAGTTGTATTCATCTTATGCAGATAATTCATCTGTTCCAACCTTGAAGGTGAAAGATCATCAAATTCTCCTCTAAGAGTTTTCCTAACATCTTCTTTCACTGCATCAACAAGCAATCTTGAAGTACTTGTTCTTTGCTCTGTATTACTGTAACTCTTTTGAATTGGAGTCTTATCACTCCCACTTGACATATCCTGATGAATACCATCACTTTTATTCTGTCCTTCAGATTTATCCTCATCCTCTGGCTGAAATGGTTGCTTTGTAGACGAATCAAGTACCTCTGGGGGATCAGGACTCCATATTGGAAATAAGGCATACTCCAATTGTGAAGTCTTCTTTTGCATTTCTTCTCCTGTCACAGCTGCATCATTTCCTGTGTTTGAACCTGCAATATCACTTGTACCTGCACTAGAGTCTACAGTTGTATATCTAAAAGCAGAATTAAGTGCATCAAGATCAAACAAAGAAGGAGGTCCTTTTCCTACAGGATTAGCAGTGTGTTCATTAAAGGTAACATTGATTGTCTCTTCTATAATTCTGGTTCTTTGATTGAATACTCTATAAGCCTTACTCTGAACAGAATATCCAACAAATAATCCCTCATCAGCCTTGCTCTCAAACTTGCCTTGGTGATCTTTGGTATTTAAGATTGTACACTGACATCTAAAAGATTTTAGAAAGCTGACCAAAGGTTTTCTTTTAAACAACAATTCATATGGTGTCTTAGTGTGAGGCTTAACAACTAATACTCTATTTTGAACATAGCAAGCTGTGCTAACTGCTTCTGCCCAAAAAGACATAGGTAGTTTTGCATCAGCTAGCATAGTTCTGGCAGCCTCAATTAGTGTCCTATTTCTCCTCTCAGCTACTCCATTCTGTTGTGGAGTCCTAGGTGCACTAAATTTGTAACACCCGCCAAATTAGGACTAGTAATTAGTGCCTAATTCTTTATTAATACATGTAATTAGTTCTGTGTTAGGCTAATTGATGTATCGAAATATATATTGTTGAATATATACGAAAATGCGATTTGATTAAATCGTACGCAATTTAAATCGAATGTATTTCGGTTCTATAAATACGGACGTTGGTGACACAATTTATATTTAAGTATAAAACATTATCTGAAAACATTACTGAGTCCAAACTACTATTTAAATTTTATCCCCAAAGTTGTCCCGCTTCGTACAAATGAAACTTACCAAATTAACAACAAAATACGCAAATTATGTAAATCACATTTTAAATCTTTAAATTATTAGATAAATGGTAAAACAATTTAATTAAATTATTAAACAAAATTCGTATTTTAAAATGGATAATTAACGCGCAAAATATTTATTAAAACGTTAAATGACGGAGAAAACGAACACCACGCGGAGCGCGGGGCGAAGGCTGAAAGTGGAGGATAACCTCCACCTCCCTTCCTCTTTTTCTCATTTCTCTATCATTTCTCTCTCTTTTCTCTCTTTTCTCCAAAACCACCAAACACCCACAAACTCACAAAATCGTCAAATAACACCACGAAACGCACTCGGATCATCAATATTTTTAGAGATTCACGACCACCTCGCAACGATCTACACTTCTATCTTTCCGGATTTTCATTTCGCCACTTTGTAAGTTTCCGACAAAATCCCGAAAACTCTCGATTCTTAGTATTTTTCACTTGTTAGTTGTTTATATAACTTATATATGTCCATTACAAAGTGTAGAACATGATTTTATAGCTTAAAAACGGGTTTGAATTGGGTTTTTGGCCGGAAAAATCTCGACAGTCGGACTTTCTGGGCTGGTGTTCTTCAATGCGACACAAGCCTTGTGTCGCATGTAGTGTCGTATTTTGCCTGTTATGTCGCACCTAGTGTCGTATAAATCCTTTTGTGTCGTACCCTTTACGACACAACGTTGTGTCGCATCTTATGTCGTATTTTTCATACGACACTATCACTATGTCACTGTTGAATCAGCATCTCGAATCTATACGACACAACCCTTGTGTCGTATAGGTATTGTGTCGCACTTCTATGCGACACAACCCTTGTGTCGCATGACAAACTTTTGTGTCGCATGATTGTGTCGCATAAAACAGCAGGTTTTCAAACTAAAATTTCACTAAGTGTCGAACCTATATAACCTCAAACACTTACACGATACGACTTATAAAATACATTGGAACACACTTGTAAGTGCAAAACACCAATAACCTTATAATAATACTTAAAGTTTATTATTTCAAATCAGTCACCAACGGGCTGTACACGTTTTCAAACGCTTAACAAATCAACCAAATCGTAGTAATTTGGACATATATCTAGTTGTGTAACAACTACAAGGGTGATCTTTTGAGATAAACAATCATGATTATAACCATCGCGTGTCGTGGACACCCTACTTCATCACTCGGCTAATCAACTTACGTTTATTTAAACGCTTTCAGACTCAGGTGAGTCTCATAGCCCCTCTTTTTACTGTTTTACTCAGGGGTGTGATGCAATGCTTATTTTTAACATGTGAACACAAGTACAACTTTTATATACTACAATAGTTTTACTCACTAATCATTTAAAGTCCTCCGTCAGCATAGTTGTTAATACGTTGTAGCGTGAATATTAGTATATGGTACCATATAGGATTGACCCTCCTCGTTCGGGTTAGCAAGCACTAACCGGGTAAACGGGCGTACTAATATTTGGGAAGACGAATGTTGATTAGGCATTCGTGGAGGCACCTCGCCCGGAATTCTCTATAGGGGACCCGGCCCTCGAGTTAAGCTCAACTATGTGCTCATGGTTGTATACACGATTATTATCATTTCATTTGCTGGATGCAAATCATTATTAAATCTTGCGATTCATACTATATTACTTGATTTCAAACCTGTGAGCTCACCAGCTTTACCTGACCCATTTAGCATGTATCGTAGGTACCAAGCAGTAGGTTGTTTCTGCTTCAGGACTTCTAGCTCGAGTCAGCATACAGACGTTGAGATTTTCTTGCATTAGTATATTTTGTACAACTACTTATGTACTGAAATCTCCTTTTATTTAAACTCGAGCTATGTAAAGCTATAAATGTTGTAAACATTTCAATATCAATATATTTTGTTAAAACGACGCATATAGAGTCGTTTACTATATATCTTTGTGCTTTGTTATTGATTAGTAACACCCAAATCGTGCTTCCGCAAATCATCAAATTTGGGGGTGTTACAGATTGGTATCAGAGCCTAAGGTTATAGTGAACTAGGTTGTATTTAGTGGGCCTTGACTATGACCGTTAGGCAGTATTTCCGTACTAGGCATGATTGGTTCAGGAATTACAGCATACAACTTTAATTTAACATAGCCTGATCAACTATGTACAATTAAGGAAATATGATGTAAGGTCTGAAATGGTTATGTTGAACGGGAATACACTAGAAGACTCTGACCTCGAGAGGACCGAGACTTAAACATGTTTGTGCTAGACACTCAATAGGCTATATTATATAGGAACTATATGAATATAGGCCTCACTCTTACTTACTAACGCTTTGTCTCAGAAATGGCAAACACACCACTCAATTCATCGCGCTCTCAATCCGGGTCGCAGAACCCAAGGGTAGCTAGGAGGAACGTCAGGTTGCCTCGAGCTGGCCCGTACCCCACTCACTTCACCTTGCCGGCCCTAGCCGCTAGGGTGAACCAACACGAGCAGCGACTTCGCACCATGGATGTCGTGTTGCATGAAACGAACGAAAACTGGAGACTTAAATCTCTTGAACGCATCGAACAAGTCTCTGAGGTCCACGAAACCACTGTTAACAATGTAGACGTCCTTTTCAACAAAGTGGTGGAGATAAGCGTAGAGACCGCCCTTTTGAAACACCGGCTTGAAGAATGTGAACAACGCTCACGGGAAACGGAAGAATATACCCGTGGATTGGTACAGCGACTAGCATTGGCTGAAGACAATGCCCGACAGGCTAGCAGGCTTGCAAACACTGTGGATCACCTCATTGAAATGATGGAACAGATTAATCTGCGTTGAGACTAGTGTAGTCCTTGTCTTGTAATCTATCTTGTAGTCTAATAACTACCTAAACGCTACTCTATAATTCGGTCGGATGTAACAATTCCCGACACCCTTTTGTAATACATCCGTGGGATGTAACCTTTGAATTCGTATTTTCTATCAAACATTTCTTGCTGTTCCTACTTATACTAATTGCCATATTTCGTTTTCATATTGGTGTTATGTATTACCGCCTTTATACATGTACATCTGAGACAAATACAATTTTCTTACAAAATCTCATATATCTTCATTTCTTTTATTGAAGAATCATGCCGCCAAAGACAAGACCATACACCGATGCTCAGCTTACATCACTCATAACCCAGGCTGTGACTGAAGCCTTGGCTCGGAATACTCCACCGAATTCCGAAAGAAACAGCGATGCCGCTGAAACCCCCGCTACTAAACCTTGTTCTTACAAGGACTTTCAGAGCTGCAAACCCTCAAGCTTCAAAGGTACTGAGGGAGCCATCGGACTAATCAGATGGTTCGAAAAGATGGAAACTGTTTTCCGTGTCAGCAAATGCGCGGAGAATGACAAAGTAAACTTCGCCACCTGCTCTCTCGAAGATGATGCCCACTCTTGGTGGAACTCATATACCCAATCAGTGGGTGCTGACACTGCCTACCAACTCTCTTGGGAGGACTTGAAAGCAAAACTCACCGCCAAATACTGCTCAATCGCCAAACTCCAGAAGCTGGACGAGGAGTTCAGGAACCTAAAGGTTCAGGGTGGTGATATCGATGGTAACACCACCAGATTCTAGCAACTCTCTGCCCTCCGCCCAGCCATGGTAAGCACAGAACCTGATAAAATTAGGAAGTACATCCTTGGTCTTCCTGAGCCTGTTCGGGGGCACGTCGCCTCTTCAAACCAAGCCACCATTGACGGTGCAATCCTACTGGCCCAAGACCTGATGGCAATGAGCCAAGACTCTGAACCACCCACTTCATCCTCCCACAACAACAAAAGAAAGTGGTCTGACTCAACAACCACCTAAATCAACAAAACAAGAAATCCGACACCATCAAAGCCTACAACACCACCACAGACATCAAACGGGGCTACACTGGGAGCAAACCATATTGTTCCAAGTGCAGCCGTCACCATGAAGGTTCCTGTGGTCCCTTTTGCAACAATTGCAAGAGGCACGGCCACCTCACCAAAGATTGCCACTCTCCTACCAACAACAACCCTAACAACACCAGGACACCCAAAGTCTGCTTTGAGTGTGGGAACCCCGTGCACTTCAGGGACACGTGCCCAACGCTGAAGAACAACAACAACATCAACAACAACCGCAACAACAACAACAACAACACCCGAAGTAGAGCCTTCATCATCAACTCCGGGGTCGCCCGCCAAGACCCGAATGTGGTCTCGGGTATGTTCCTCCTCAACAACTTAACTGCTTCTGTTCTATTTGATACTGGTGCTGATAGAAGCTTTATCTCCGATGACTTTTGCCCATTACTTGACATCACTCCTGTTGCCTTAGATGTTAAGTACACTGTAGAGCTAGCAAATGGGAAACTTATAGAAACCAATAGTGTGATACCTAATTGCACTTTAAACCTAGCGGACGAAACCTTTTCAATCGATCTTGTACCCGTTGAAATCGGAAGTTTCGACGTCATCATTGGAATGGACTGGTTGTCCAAACACCGAGCCGAAATCGTTTGTTACGATAAGATCGTCCGTATCCCACTCGCCGTCGGTAGAACCTTGATCATACTGGGGGAGACCGGTGGGACGAGACTCAATATCATCTCTTGCTTAAAAACCCGAAAATTTCTGAGAAAGGGTTACCCTACAATACTAGCACACATCACAGAGAAGAAGTCGGAGGAGAAGCGACTTGAAGATGTGCCAATTGTCAGAGACTTTCCCGAAGTCTTTCCGGAAGAACTACCTGGTCTACCTCCACCTAGACAGGTTGAGTTCTCAATTGATCTCGTGCCGGGTGCCGCACCGGTGGCCCGCGCACCGTACCGTTTAGCCCCATCCGAACTTTAGGAGTTGTCCGCCCAGTTACAGGAACTTCTGGATAGAGGATTCATTAGACCGAGTTCTTCACCTTGGGGAGCTCCGGTCTTATTTGTTAAAAAGAAGGACGGTTCATTCAGAATGTGCATCGACTATCGAGAATTGAACAAATTGACTGTCAAAAACCGATACCCACTTCCTCGCATTGATGATCTATTCGACCAACTTCAGGGTTCAAGTTTCTACTCAAAAATCGACCTGCGATCAGGGTATCATCAGTTACGAGTTCGCGACGCCGATATTCCAAAAACTGCTTTCAGAACTCGTTACGGGCACTACGAATTTCAAGTGATGCCCTTCGGTTTAACTAACGCACCGGCTGTATTCATGGACCTCATGAACCGGGTGTGTAAACCTTACCTCGACAAGTTTGTCATTGTCTTTATCGATGACATACTCATTTACTCGCGCAACGAGCAAGAACATACGCAACACCTCAAAACCATTCTAGAACTACTTAGACACGAGGAGCTTTACGCCAAGTTCTCTAAGTGTGAGTTCTGGATACAAACCGTTCAATTCCTTGGTCACGTGATCGACAGTCAGGGAATTCACGTTGACCCATCAAAAATCGAGGCTATCAAAGACTGGCAAGCACCCACCACTGCAACTGAAGTACGTCAATTCTTGGGTCTTGCTGGGTACTATCGGCGATTCATCAAAAATTTCTCCAAAATAGCTCAACCACTCACAGTACTGACTCAGAAGGACAAAAGGTTCGATTGGACCGATAAACAAGAGTCAGCGTTCCAACTTCTGAAACAAAAGCTTTGCAGTGCTCCAATTCTATCCTTACCCGAAGGCACCGATGACTTCGTGGTATACTGCGATGCTTCTCACCAAGGTCTCGGTTGCGTGCTGATGCAACGAGACAAAGTCATTGCTTATGCCTCACGACAGCTGAAAATTCACGAAAAGAACTACACCACTCATGATCTCGAACTTGGAGCTGTCGTTTTTGCTCTCAAAATCTGGAGACATTATCTCTACGGCACTAAGTGCACAATCTTTACCGATCATAAAAGTCTCCAACATATATTCGATAAGAAGGATCTCAATATGAGACAACGTCGATGGGTCGAGTTGCTTACCGATTACGATTGCGAGATCAAGTACCATCCAAGGAAGGCTAACGTTGTAGCCGATGCCCTCAGTCGAAAGGAACGACCAAAACCACTTCGAGTCCGAGCCCTTAGTATGACCATTCACAACGATCTTACCATTCAGATTCATACCGCTCAGATCGAAGCCCTGAAAACTGAAAACATCAAAAATGAAGCCTTACGGGGTATTGACAAACAATTTGAAATCAGACCTAACGGAATTAGGTATTTCTCAAACCGAATCTGGTTGCCTAATTTCGGGAACCTAAGAGACTTGGTGATGGATGAAGCTCACAAGTCTAAATATTCTATCCATCCGGGATCCGATAAGATGTACCACGGCATCAAGGAATTTTATTGGTGGCCAAATATGAAAGCCGAAATCGCCACTTATGTCAGCAAGTGTCTTACTTGCTCGAAAGTCAAAACCGAACACCAGAAACCTCCTGGCTTACTCCAACAACCTGAAATCCCTGAATGGAAATGGGAACAAATTGCCATGGATTTCATAACCAAACTACCAAAGTCGTCGAACGGTTGCGATACCATATGGGTGATCGTCGATCGTCTCACCAAATCTGCTCATTTCCTGGCAATCAAGGAAAACGATAAAATGGAGCGCCTTGCACAAATCTATATCAAAGAAATCGTTTCTCAACACGGCGTTCCAATCTCAATCATCTCTGACAGAGATGCCCGTTTCACCTCTCACTTTTGGCAATCACTTCAAAAAGCAATGGGTACCCGTCTCGATATGAGCACCGTGTACCATCCTCAAACCGATGGCCAAAGTGAACGAACCATTCAGACACTGGAAGATATGCTACGCGCCTGCGTAGTTGATTTCGGTACAAACTGGGAAAGACATCTACCGTTGTGCGAATTCTCGTACAATAACAGCTATCACGCCAGCATTAAGGCTGCACCTTTTGAGGCACTGTACAGTCGTAAGTGCCGATCACCGATTTGTTGGACCGAAGTGGGAGACAGCCAACTCACTGGTCCTGAACTCATACACGCCACCACTGAGAAAATTGTGGAAATCCAAAACCGACTCAAAGCCGCACGTGATCGTCAGAAAAGTTATGCTGACGTGAGACGCAAACCACTCGAGTTCCAAGTTGGGGATCGAGTACTCTTAAAAGTATCGCCTTGGAAAGGCGTCATCCGTTTTGGCAAACGCGGGAAGTTAAATCCCAGGTACATCGGGCCTTTTGAGATCCTCGAACGGATTGGCCCCGTAGCTTATCGATTGCAGCTGCCATCCGAACTCAGCAGCGTGCACCCTACTTTTCACATTTCTAACTTGAAGAAATGTCTGTCTGATAAGACGCTAATTATCCCACTCGATGAAATTCGTGTTGACGACAAACTTCATTTCGTTGAGGAACCTGTCGAAATCATGGACCGTGAGGTCAAACAACTAAAACAAAGTCGTATTCCCATCGTCAAGGTCAGATGGAATTCGCGGCGCGGTCCGGAATTCACCTGGGAACGGGAAGACCAAATGCGACTCAAATATCCTCAGCTATTCTCTGATCCTACATCAAACGCGACTTCGAGCTAAATTTCGGGACGAAATTCTCCTAACAGGGGGAGAATGTAACACCCGCCAAATTAGGACTAGTAATTAGTGCCTAATTCTTTATTAATACATGTTATTAGTTCTGTGTTAGGCTAATTGATGTATCGAAATATATATTGTTGAATATATACGAAAATGCGATTTGATTAAATCGTACGCAATTTAAATCGAATGTATTTCGGTTCTATAAATACGGACGTTGGTGACACAATTTATATTTAAGTATAAAACATTATCTGAAAACATTACTGAGTCCAAACTACTGTTTAAATTTTATCCCCAAAGTTGTCCCGCTTCGTACAAATGAAACTTACCAAATTAACAACAAAATACGCAAATTATATAAATCACATTTTAAATCTTTAAATTATTAGATAGTTGGTAAAACAATTTAATTAAATTATTAAACAAAATTCGTATTTTAAAATGGATAATTAACGCGCAAAATATTTATTAAAACGTTAAATGACGGAGAAAACGAACACCACGCGGAGCGCGGGGCGAAGGCTGAAAGTGGAGGATAACCTCCACCTCCCTTCCTCTTTTTCTCATTTCTCTATCATTTCTCTCTCTTTTCTCTCTTTTCTCCAAAACCACCAAACACCCACAAACTCACAAAATCGTCAAATAACACCACGAAACGCACTCGGATCATCAATATTTTTAGAGATTCACGACCACCTCGCAACGATCTACACTTCTATCTTTCCGGATTTTCATTTCGCCACTTTGTAAGTTTCTGACAAAATCCCGAAAACTCTCGATTCTTAGTATTTTTCACTGGTTAGTTGTTTATATAACTTATATATGTCCATTACAAAGTGTAGAACATGATTTTATAGCTTAAAAACGGGTTTGAATTGGGTTTTTGGCCGGAAAAATCTCGACAGTCGGACTTTCTGGGCTGGTGTTCTTCAATGCGACACAAGCCTTGTGTCGTATGTAGTGTCGTATTTTGCCTGTTATGTCGCACCTAGTGTCGTATAAATCCTTTTGTGTCATACCCTTTACGACACAACGTTGTGTCGCATCTTATGTCATATTTTTCATACGACACTATCACTATGTCACTGTTGAATCAGCATCTCGAATCTATACGACACAACCCTTGTGTCGTATAGGTATTGTGTCGCACTTCTATGCGACACAACCCTTGTGTCGCATGACAAACTTTTGTGTCGCATGATTGTGTCGCATAAAACAGCAAGTTTTCAAACTAAAATTTCACTAAGTGTCGAACCTATATAACCTCAAACACTTATACGATACGACTTATAAAACACATTGGAACACACTTGTAAGTGCAAAACACCAATAACCTGATACTAATACTTAAAGTTTATTATTTCAAATCAGTCACCAACGGGCCGTACACGTTTTCAAACGCTTAACAAATCAACCAAATCGTAGTAATTTGGACATATATCTAGTTGTGTAACAACTACAAGGGTGATCTTTTGAGATACCCAATCATGATTATAACCATCGTGTGTCGTGGACACCCTCAGGTTACAAGTCTTTGGACTTCATCACTCGGCTAATCAACTTACGTTTATTTAAACGCTTTCAGACTCAGGTGAGTCTCATAGCCCCTCTTTTTACTGTTTTACTCAGGGGTGTGATGCAATGCTTATTTTTAACATGTGAACGCAAGTACAACTTTTATATACTACATGAGTTTTACTCACTAATCATTTAAAGTCCTCCGTCAGCATAGTTGTTATTACGTTATAGCATGAATATTAGTATATGGTACCATATAGGATTGACCCTCCTCGTTCGGGTTAGCAAGCACTAACCGGGTAAACGGACGTACTAATATTTGGGAAGACGAATGTTGATTAGGCATTCGTGGAGGCACCTCGCCCGGAATTCTCTATAGGGGACCCGGTCCTCGAGTTAAGCTCAACTATGTGCTCATGGTTGTATACACGATTATTATCATTTCATTTGCTGGATGCAAATCATTATTAAATCTTGCGGTTCATACTATATTACTTGATTTCAAACCTGTGAGCTCACCAGCTTTAGCTGACCCATTTAGCATGTATCCCAGGTACCAAGCAGTAGGTTGTTTCTGCTTCAGGACTTCTAGCTCGAGTCAGCATACAGACGTTGAGATTTTCTTGCATTAGTATATTTTGTACAAGTACTTATGTACTGAAATCTCCTTTTATTTAAACTCGAGCTATGTAAAGCTATAAATGTTGTAAACATTTCAATATCAATATATTTTGTTAAAACGACGCATATAGAGTCGTTTACTATATATCTTTGTGCTTTGTTATTGATTAGCAACACCCAAATCGTGCTTCCGCAAATCATCAAATTTGGGGGTGTTACAAAATTCCCTCTTAATACCCTTAGATTCACAGAACTTATCCATCTCATAATTTTTAAATTATATCCCATTATCACTCCTAATGACTTTAACCTTCATATCCAATTGATTTTCCATCTTAGTTATAAATGATCTAAGTTGTTCACCTGTCTCATCTTTTGTTCTAAGAAAGAAAACCCAAGTGAATCTGGTATAGTCATCAATTACTACAAGACAGTAAGACTTTTTACCTAGACTACTTATATCGGTTGGTCCAAATAAGTCCATATGCAGTAGGTGTAAGGGTGTAGTGTTTGTGTTAACTGCTTTGGACTTGAAAGAGGACTTATGTTTCTTTCCTTTTTGACATGAAACACAGTGATCATCACATGAATATACCTTCTCAGGTAAACCTCTAACAAGTTTGCTTTTGACAAGCTTATTAATGGTTTTGAAATTCACATGACACATCCTTTTATGCCACAATTCAGATTCATTGACACTTGCTTTAGAAATAAGACAGTTTAATTGTGATTGAGGTTCCATGTTTGCTAAGTCACACTTATATACATTATCCTTTCTTGGTATTTTCAATAAAATCAGATTTTCAGGAATTAAAATTTTTTCAGAAAGCATATAGCAATCAGTGTCAGTAAAAAGAACATGATTCTTTTTATCTGTGATTTGACTCACACTCAGCAAATTGTACCTCAATTGTTCAACAAAATAAACATCATCAAAACTTATCTTATCACTGTTAACTGTCCCTTTGCCTGTGATTTTTCCTCCTCTTGGATTGCTACCAAATGCTACATATCCACCATCAAAAGATTTGAAATTCTTCAGCTTGTTTCTATCACCAGTCATATGCCTTGAACAACCACTATCAATATGCCATAAGCTCCTTGGTTTGTTCTGCACATTAAGACAAAAAGGGAAAAATTAGTTTCTCTTGGGAACCCAAACCAATTTTGATTTGGGTTTCCCTTGTGCATTCACATAATCAACTTTCTTAAAGATCATTGATTGTGAAGCACTGTTGGTATTTGAACTTTTAAAGCTACTAGATCTGTGTGGAGTCCAAATCCAACTGATGTTATACTTAGCATGTCTGACTGGTAGACTATGCTTGGCAGTAATAAAACGACTTTTTCTGTTAAAATGCCTATCAGTTAAAACACTTGACTTAACATTTTTCTTCAAATTTTGCCTAGCCGTCATAACAGTTTTACCTGCTTGAATATTTTGACTGTTGGCTATTTTACCAGTTATAAATACTTCAGTATTTTTAACTGGAATAGTTTTAACTGAATTAGCCATGCTGAACACCTTTTTATCATTAACAACATGATTAACTTTTGAATTAAAATTCCTTTTCTTTATCATGTTTGCATTGGATAATGACTGTTTTCTATTCCTTGGATTAAAATAACAGTCATATTACAAATGACCCGTTTTACCACATATAAAGCAAGCCTTTTCTTTTACTACAGAAAAATTTGAACCCAATTTTTGTGAAATCATTTGATTCCAATTTCTCTGATTGCCCCTGGGTTTTTGAAAACAATTAGGCTTCAAAGTAGTACTTGCTTTACATTTGCAATTATCACAGTTAATTAAATTAGTTTTAACACTTATAGATTTGTTAACTGTTTTAACTGCACTCCTATCATAACCTGAACCATATTTTGACTTTTTCTTGGTAGTATGTATCTCTGCTAAAGCCTTCTTCCTATCCTCTAAAGCCTGCTTCAACTTTTGTTGAAAAAGTTTCTTACCCTCTTCTAGTTTATCACTTTTAAGTTCAGAAACTAGACCAGTTACAGACTTCTTGACACACTTAGAAGATGATTCAGTTTTAAAACTCTTTTCACTCTCAGAACTAGAATCACTATTATCATCCTCAGTCCAATCACTAACTTCAACCTTATCATAATTCACATCTTCTGTTACAGGATCAGCCTTTTTAACCTCATCTTTCATCTCTTCCTTAATTGAATTAATATCAATTCCAAGGTTTTTAGAGAAATAGTTTTGGTTATAAGGTGGAGGTACAGTATTGTAACCTAATCCAGATTTAGCCTTTGTGAAGATTTGTGAATCAATAAGCTTATTCACACTGTTAGAAGCATATTCTAAGGTACCTACACTGATTTTAACATTTTCTTTCTCATGTGTAACATCAGTAAGTTTCTTAGTCAATTCTTCTATCTTAGCTTTTAGATTATCTTTTTCCCAGTTAGCATATTGAATGTCATATTTAAACTGTGTTTCATTGACCTCATATGCTTTAATCTGTTTTTCAAGACTGACCTCATATGCTTTAATCTGTTTTTCAAGACTTTCTATGGCTAAAGTTGTGTGTCGGTGCTTTATGTCCCATTGTTTAAGTTCCTCACAAATTTTAAGATTATGATCTCTATAATGCTTAACAGTTTGTTTACACACAGAAGAACATAATTTAACTTGTACCTCATAAGGAACGTCTGACTTATTATCTGATTCAGCTATGGCCATTTGAGCTTCATTCTTCACTTCATACTCCTCCTGATCACTCCAATCAAAGTTGAGTCCATCCTGACTTACCATAGCACTTGATGTACCACCTTGAATTGGTACACTTCTTCTTTGCACACCATTGAATGACATAGATCTCTGTCCATTCTGCTCCTGTCTTGGACTCCTGCACTCTCTGGCAAAGTTGTCACACCCCCTAATTCGGGTTGCGGAAGCGAATCGGGTCAGGGCGTGACTAATCAATAATCAAAGCACAAGATATATAGTAAACGACTCTAAATGAGACGTTTTAGAAAATTCATTGCAATTAGTACATTACATAAGTTTTCAAAAGTAATAAGTCATAAAGATACATCATTAGTGAGTTCGCAAACTGATTCTAAAGATTTTAAATACATAATCCTAGTACAAAAGATAATGCCAGTAAAATCTTCATAAGTGTGTATGCATGCGACTCGTACTAGCTTAGCATATAAGTAGATCCTGCTGGGCCATCCTAATCTTGATGCGTACCTGAGAATGCATCACTAAAAGGTCAACCAAAAGGTCGGTGAATCTCACAGGTTTATAGTAAGTAACAGTTTTGAACACATCAAGTAGTAAAAGTAAGTAATGATTGCACGTATGCAATAGTTTCGATATACATTGCCATGAGCACCATAGTTGAAGCTTAACAGTAAGTAAGTAATTTGCCCTCGTGAATGCTAATCCAAAAACATTCATATGAAACGAGTAGAAAACACCTGTTTATACGAGTACGGTTCGTGGTGGCGCTACCACCCCAGGTGGGGATTGTCAGTCCCATATGGATCCATATACTAAAACTCGCGCTTAAGTCCATAACTAACAACTATGATTAAAGGGACTTCATTGGATTAAGTAAAACCCATGCAATCGATATACCAGTAAATCAGTAAGTAAATCAAGTAAGTAAGTACATGTGTTCGAGTAAAACAAGTAATGCATCTCCCCCAAAATAGTAAAACAGTAAAAAGGGGCCGTGAGACTCACCTGAGAGTAAGCAATCCTAAAGTACACTCGTTGTAGTAATGGTAATCTCCTAATGCCCTAGACATATGAGATTACATATATAAGTAAATGGATGCGTAAATATACCATCCATATGAATGCTCATTTGATTTAATTATGTTCTAAGTATTCAATAAGTATTTACGTTTGAAGTTTGTAATACGTGTGTAACCCATTGGTGACTATTCGTAATTATATTCCAAAAATATAATTAAGTTTGTTTCGTATAATATAATTCGTATAAATATAATTTGTTTTATTTTCATAGCGTTTTATATATTCGCCAACAATTGATTCCAATTATTTAAAAGATTTCGCATTTATCGTTTTTGAGGCTCGTTTTCGTTGACTTGGTCAAACGGACTCGGTTTGACCCGAAACTTTTAGAGTAGTCTTAAATATGTTAAATAAGTCTATTAAAATTATCGGTTCGTGTCGGGGTTAGCCCGAAGTGTCAGTTTTTAGAGGAACTTCAAAACAGCCCTTTTTGTTAGGTTCTCGGTTTTGTCAGTTTGGTTCGCCTCTAGCTTTCAATGGTTTCTAGTCAGAGTCGTGTTCAACAAAAATTACCAGATGTTCTACTAGGTCTCTAGTACTTTACTTAATTTTCCCAAAAATCATAGTGTCCATTTAGTTAGCTAAATAAAATTCGAAAGGTGTCGGGTCCAAAATCCGGCCAAAACAGTACCAGCTGTACAAATCGCATTTTCTGTAAAAATGGGTGTATTTCTGGAAAAAGTGTAAAACATGAAAGTTGTAGTTCTCTTTCATACGAAAATTTCGGTATGTGTTTCGTTGTCTAATTCAAAGTACACGATTTTATATGATTTAATTGGTGGGACTGTTTTTCAGAAACCGAAAACAGAAAACGTATAGGTATGTAAAAACGTATTTTAACAATTATTTTGGATATTTTTAGGTTGAGGGAACTTATAAACATGTAAATATACATCATCAAAGTTAATCAAATGAAAAAGTTGGAGTTCCTTACAAGAAAAATGATCTAGAGCCGAAAATACGCTAGATGAGCTCGGTTTGTTTCCTTCTTTGTTCTCCTTGTTTTTCTTTCGATTTTTCTTCAAGTAAATAGCCTAGATTATGATGAGATATGAGGTTGGTGATAGAGATAGAGTGAGAGCCAAGATAGAGGGATAGAGGAGAGGAAAATAAAAATGAAATGAAATAGAAAATGATGTTATGCTTGGTGTTATAAGTCAATGAATCAAAAGCAAGATCCATAAATTAAGGAGAGTGTTTGGTGGTGAAATATGGCAGGGGGGTGGGGCCCAATAGGGTTTGGATTGATCAAATTTTGTTTTCCCAATTTTACACTCCGTGCGGTGTTCGTTTACCCGTTCGTTTCGTCGTCCGTTTAAACGTTAAACTTTTTATGTATTAGTTTTCGTTAACGATTTAAGTCACGATATTTTTAGTGAAAGTTTTACTCAAATAATATATTTTAGGTTACTAAAATGTAATTTGGGTTTTCGTTTGGTCGTCGGTTGTGAATTGTTCGTTTATTCTAATCGTGTAACGTTTTTAAACTTTATAAATATATACGTGTAATAGTAATATTTTTACCTGAAGTATTTTATCAAAATACTTAGTTTTAAGTTATAAAAATATAACTTTGATTTATTTCGTCGGTTGAGCGCGTTTCGCACGTTTTCATAGCGTTCGGTTACGTTTTAAGCAAAACGTACGTGTTCGTTATATTATAAACATAACATAAAGTAATTATCAATGTTATTAAATAATTTCATATTATTTAATAATAGTTTCACCAACGTCCGTATTTGAATTCCTGCGTGATTTGTTTATACACGATTTTTGAATAATTGTTTCGTGTTATATATACATATAATCATATATATAATACTTGTACGCTTTGGTATTTTAAGTATATAATACTTGAAATAAAAGTTTAAATTTGGACCAAATTTTGGGTCATTTTTGACCGGGTGTCACATTCTCCCCTTATTAGGAGAATTTCGTCCCGAAATTTATTCGTATTAATTATTAGTGTGTCAAAGTAATAGTCGGTGCGTATTCTAAGAAAGTGTGTGAGTCTACTAAGAGTGATATAACCTCAATCCATTGTTATCTTCCTCCCCTTGTTAAGCTAATGCCCTACTGGCCATTAAAGGAATAGAGAAAGTGTGTTGTAATGTAATTGACCATTTTGTCGGTAGGACAAGGTCAGTCGGTCAGTCAGTCGCTAAGGTGTAGCTACGCTTTGTACTAGAGGCCTAGAGTAATATAGTAAATTTCACTGTGTTCATACAGTTTGTAGCAATCAGTAGTGTCGTAGCATAAATTAGATCATGTCAGTCTCATATAGAAACGAAGTGATTTAGCATACATTAGTTTTATATGGGATGTTACCCAAAATATAAAAGTTAACCGGTATGTTTTCCGGTAGAAAACAGTGTAGGATATGTTATTCCTATACCTATGTGCTAAACCTCGTCCCATATATAGAAACTATAAACTAAATTGTCATTTTTCCCTAACTCTATCGTGCACTTAGAATCTAGGGAAAACATAACAAGTATCAAGTAACAAGTAAGATATACCAAAGTAAATAGCATAAAGGCAGTCAGGTTATTAGTGAGTGACCATACCCGCGTCCTCATTCGGTCTTGGTTGATTTTGTTCTTATAAAAGTAAGGAGGTCATTGTATACTGTGTAATTTTGTCGACCATCCAGAGGTTGAAATTTGTATAAAGTTTTGTACTATAAGTAAGTTTACATGGTTTCGAAATTTTTGAAAATTTTATAAACATTTCGTAAGAAACTTAGTAACATGTTTGCTAGAAATATATTTGTTAGAAAATTATGATGGTGAAAGTCGGTTGAAAACTTTGAAGTCTGATGAAAACTTGAGTCGATAAATGGTTCGGTTGAAATTCTTGTCAACGACAAAGTTTTGAAATTTTTGTTTAACAAAATTTGTTCAAAAACAGAAGTTATGAGAAAGTTTCGGGGTAAAAGTACGTTGAAATTTGTTGAAAATGGTTTTCCTAGGATACACCTAACGGTACAGTGGAGTACGTTGTAGAATGTTATAGACGTAGAATTAGGTAGGTGGTAGTAAACAAATACAAAGTCCCGATCCTCATATCAAAGGACACTGGAGTAGTTATATTTGTCGTTTTCAGTAGTGTAGGTAGTAACAAAAGTATCACCGGATAAGGCCTATTCCTATACCTTCAGCATATAATAGCCTATAGAGTAGTATGCAATCGAGGCCTATATATGTATTTATACCTATATCACATAATAGCCTAATCATATATGTATATACCATATATACATATATATTCACCTAGTCGTGTCTAGCACAAAGCAATGAGAAGTCCCGGTTCTCTCGTGGTCAGAGTCAGCTAAAGCATCCCTGTTCAATATAACCCCTTTCAGATCTTACATCATCTTTGTTTAATTGTACATAGTTGATCAGGCTATGTTAAATTAAACTTGTATGATGAAATCCCTGAACCAGTTTGTGACACCCCCAAATTTAACGATTTGCGGAAGCTTGATTTGGGTGTCACTAATCAATATACAAAGCACATAGGATATAACGAACGACCACTATATGCGTCGTTTTAAACTTGTATAAATAAAGTAAGTGTTTACATCAAAATACAGTTACATTAGCTCGGTTCCTGAAATTGAGAGATTACATAGCATAATTACTTTTACAAAATATAATAATGCAGTCCAATCTCTAGTTGTATGTATGCTGACTCGAGCTAATAATTCCTGCTTGTACAGCCAAACTACTGTTGGGTACCTGTGATAAATACTAAAATGGGTCAGCGAAAACGCTGGTGAGCTCACAGGTTTGTATGTCAATGTATAGTTGTCAGAACCGCAAGATTTATATTGAATTTAAAATGCAATTAAGCAAAATAAAAGTTATACTGTCCATGAGCACATAGTCTGAGCTTAACTTGATTTGTCAGGCCCAATTAAGGAAACCTAACTTGAAATGCCTCCTACGAGTGCCTAATCAACACTCGTCTTCCCAAATGCTAATACATCCGTTTGACTGGTTAGTGCGTGCTAACCCGGATGAGGATTGTCAATCCCATATGATATCATATACTAACATTCACGCTATAAAATACTAGAGACTATGCTTATGGAGGACTTTAAATTGATTAGCTTGAAACTCATGTAGTATTTGGAGTTTGGCACTTGCGTTCTACTTGTAAAACAAATGAAGTAGTAATATCACACCCCTGGTAAAAGTAGTGAAAATGGGGCTATGAAACTCACCTGAGTCTTGAAATGTTAAGCAATTAAACTTGAAGTAATTAGCAGTGTTGGTGTCCAAAGACTTGAAACCTGAATGTGTCCACGACACTTGAATTGTCATTAATTGTATTGGTATCTCGAAAGACTACCATTGGAATCGTTTGTCTAACTTAATGTCCAAATTACCCCGATTTGGTTGATTGTATTGTTACAAGTTACTATGACTTGTTTGATTAAATTGATACAAGTTACAACGACTTGTTTGAATAAGTTGATACAAGTTACAACGACTTGTTTGATTTTGAAGTATGTTTTTAAAACGCGTACGGCCCGTTGGTGATTTGTCAAAATAAAAGTGTTGTTGTTATCGTCTTGTTTTTGAAGTGTTACACTTGAAGTATAAGTCCCATTATGTTCTAAAAGTCGGATTACATAAGTATTTGAAGTTTTATAAGTTCGACACTTGGTGTGAAAATAGTTGGAAAACCTGCTGTTTTATGCGTCACTATAGGCGTCACTAAGGGTGTTTATGCGACACTACCGAAGTGTCGGGTTCAATGTCAGATTCGAAGGTATAGCGTCACTGGGCTAGTGTCGTGTGAAGTAGTACGCGTCACTTAAGGAGTGACGGGTTCAGCATAACGGCGGCACTTATGGAGTGTCGTATAAAATGACGATTTTCGGACAGTTGTGTGTCACTTAAGAAGTGACGTGTATCGTAGCGGCACTAACGAAGTGTCGGGTAAAATAGTAGGGCGTCACTTGTAGAGTGACGGGTATAGATCAAAATGGAATTGTGGGCGGCACTTATGAAGTGTCGGTATAGGATATAGGGCGTCACTTATCTAGTGACGGTATGTAGTGTCAGCTAAGAGGATATGGCGGCACTTAACAAGTGTCGCTAGGTATATATAGGCGTCACTTCAGTAGTGACGGTCAGAGGTCAACTTTCGAGCTTATGCGACACTTAAGGAGTGTCGGTATTGGAAGTATAGCGGCACTTAAGAAGTGACGCTGGTAGTGTCGCATATCTGGGTTCGTCCATGCGACACTATCACCTGTTTGACGGATTTCGAGCCAAAAACGTGTTTTCGGGTTTCCGTTTGGTCTGATTCTTTTACCCAACCCTCATAGGGACATATTAAGCTTATCCAAACAATAATATATGAAAAGTAAGTAAAATCGAGAGATTTCGTAATTTGTCGGAAACTTACAAAGTGACGAAATGAAAATCCGGAAAGGTAGAAATGTAGATCGTCGCGAGGTGGTCGTTTATTTCCAAAGGGGCTTGAAGATCCGAAGTTGTTTAGCGTGTTTATTTTGTGATTTTAATGGGTTGTGGGTTTTGTAAATTTGAGAGAGAAAAGGGAGGGGAGAGAGAAAAAGAAAAAAGAAGAATGAAAAGAAAAGATGGTGGGTGGTGATTTTAAATCCCCCACCATTTTGCAGTCTGTGCACTGCGCTCCGTGTGGTGTTCGTTTACTCCGTCGTTTGAACGTTAAATATTTATTTTCTATGTTTTAATATACGTTTTAAAATGTGAATAATTATTCAGTATTTTTGTTGAAGTATTTTACTAACTATTTAATAATTACATTATAAAAGATGAATTGTATCGTTTTGTTTACGCAATTACATTTTATTCGCGTTTATATAAATTGTGTGATAAAACTTGGATACTAAATATTATTGACATAATATTTTTAAGTACAATAACGTCATTAAAAAATCCTGGTATTACTTAAATCAATTGTTCACCAACGTCCGTATTTATTGTATCGAAATTCATTCGATTTGAACTTGTACGATTTAAACAAATCGCATAATTGTAGATATATACTCAACAATATATATAATAATTGATACATTAATTAGCCTAACACAGAACTAATTACATGTATTAAACTTGATTAGGCACTAAATTATAGTCCTAATTTGACGGTTGTCACACAGTTATATCTAATGAGGAATACTGCCTAACGGTCATAGTCTAGGCCCACTACATGCAACCTAGTTCACTATAACCTTAGGCTCTGATACCAATCTGTCACACCCCCTAATTCGGGTTGCGGAAGCGAATCGGGTCGGGGCGTGACTAATCAATAATCAAAGCACATGATATATAGTAAACGACTCTAAATGAGACGTTTTAGAAAATACATTGCAATTAGTACATTACATAAGTTTTCAAAAGTAATAAGTCATAAAGATACATCATTAGTGAGTTCGCAAACTGATTCCAAAGATTTTAAATACATAATCCTAGTACAAAAGATAATGCCAGTAAAATCTTCATAAGTGTGTATGCATGCGACTCGTACTAGCTTAGCATATAAGTAGATCCTGCTGGGCCATCCTAATCTTGCTGCGTACCTGAGAATGCATCACTAAAAGGTCAACCAAAAGGTCGGTGAATCTCACAGGTTTATAGTAAGTAACAGTTTTGAACACATCAAGTAGTAAAAGTAAGTAATGATTGCACGTATGCAATAGTTTCGATATACATTGCCATTAGCACCATAGTTGAAGCTTAACAGTAAGTAAGTAATTTGCCCTCGTGAATGCTAATCCAAAAACATTCATATGAAACGAGTAGAAAACACCTGTTTATACGAGTACGGTTCGTGGTGGCGCTACCACCCCAGGTGGGGATTGTCAGTCCCATATGGATCCATATACTAAAACTCGCGCTTAAGTCCATAACTAACAACTATGATTAAAGGGACTTTATTGGATTAAGTAAAACCCATGCAATCGATATACCAGTAAATCAGTAAGTAAATCAAGTAAGTAAGTACATGTGTTCGAGTAAAACAAGTAATGCATCTCCCCCAAAATAGTAAAACAGTAAAAAGGGGCCGTGAGACTCACCTGAGAGTAAGCAATCCTAAAGTACACTCGTTGTAGTAATGGTAATCTCCTAATGCCCTAGACATATGAGATTACATATATAAGTAAATGGATGCGTAAATATACCATCCATATGAATGCTCATTTGATTTAATTATGTTCTAAGTATTCAATAAGTATTTACGTTTGAAGTTTGTAATACGTGTGTAACCCATTGGTGACTATTCGTAATTATATTCCAAAAATATAATTAAGTTTGTTTCGTATAATATAATTCGTATAAATATAATTTGTTTTATTTTCATAGCGTTTTATATATTCGCCAACAATTGATTCCACAATTGATTCCAATTCTTTTTAAAAGATTTCGCATTTATCGTTTTTGAGGCTCGTTTTCGTTGACTTGGTCAAACGGACTCGGTTTGACCCGAAACTTTTAGAGTAGTCTTAAATATGTTAAATAAGTCTATTAAAATTATCGGTTCGTGTCGGGGTTAGCCCGAAGTGTCAGTTTTTAGAGGAACTTCAAAACAGCCCTTTTTGTTAGGTTCTCGGTTTTGTCAGTTTGGTTCGCCTCTAGCTTTCAATGGTTTCTAGTCAGAGTCGTGTTCAACAAAAATTAACAGATGTTCTACTAGGTCTCTAGTACTTTACTTAATTTTCCCAAAAATCATAGTGTCCATTTAGTTAGCTAAATAAAATTCGAAAGGTGTCGGGTCCAAAATCCGGCCAAAACAGTACCAGCTGTACAAATCGCATTTTCTGTAAAAATGGGTGTATTTCTGGAAAAAGTGTAAAACATGAAAGTTGTAGTTATCTTTCATACGAAAATTTCGGTATGTGTTTCGTTGTCTAATTCAAAGTACACGATTTTATATGATTTAATTGGTGGGACTGTTTTTCAGAAACCGAAAACAGAAAACGTATAGGTATGTAAAAACGTATTTTAACAATTATTTTGGATATTTTTAGGTTGAGGGAACTCATAAACATGTAAATATACATCATCAAAGTTAATCAAATGAAAAAGTTGGAGTTCCTTACAAGAAAAATGATCTAGAGCCGAAAATACGCTAGATGAGCTCGGTTTGTTTCCTTCTTTGTTCTCCTTGTTTTTCTTTCGATTTTTCTTCAAGTAAATAGCCTAGATTATGATGAGATATGAGGTTGGTGATAGAGATAGAGTGAGAGCCGAGATAGAGGGATAGAGGAGAGGAAAATAAAAATGAAATGAAATAGAAAATGATGTTATGCTTGGTGTTATAAGTCAATGAATCAAAAGCAAGATCCATAAATTAAGGAGAGTGTTTGGTGGTGAAAAACGGCAGGGGGTGGGGCCCAATAGGGTTTGGATTGATCAAATTTTGTTTTCCCAATTTTACACTCTGTGCGGTGTTCGTTTACCCGTTCGTTTCATCGTCCGTTTAAACGTTAAACGTTTTATGTATTAGTTTTCGTTAACGATTTAAGTCACGATATTTTTAGTGAAAGTTTTACTCAAATAATATATTTTAGGTTACTAAAATGTAATTTGGGTTTTCGTTTGGTCGTCGGTTGCGAATTGTTCGTTTATTCTAATCGTGTAACGTTTTTAAACGTTATAAATATATACGTGTAATAGTAATATTTTTACCTAAAGTATTTTATCAAAATACTTAGTTTTAAGTTATAAAAATATAACTTTGATTTATTTCGTCGGTTGAGCGCGTTTCGCACGTTTTCATAGCGTTCGGTTACGTTTTAAGCAAAACGTACGTGTTCGTTATATTATAAACATAACATAAAGTAATTATCAATGTTATTAAATAATTTCATATTATTTAATAATAGTTTCACCAACGTCCGTATTTGAATTCCTGCGTGATTTGTTTATACGCGATTTTTGAATAATTGTTTCGTGTTATATATACATATAATCATATATATAATACTTGTACGCTTTGGTATTTTAAGTATATAATACTTGAAATAAAAGTTTAAATTTGGACCAAATTTTGGGTCATTTTTGACCGGGTGTCACAAAAGTGACCCATCTTATGACAGTTGAAGCACTCTACTTTGCTTTTATCAAACCAATTAGCATCACTCCTTTTGTATGCAAAGTTATTTCTACCAGTTCTTTGCATAAACCTTTTTGCTCTTTGAGTGATTAAAGCTATCTGCCACTTAATGTCCATCTCTTCCAGATCGTCAGAGTTGATCTGTTCAAGATCTTCATTAGTAAGTGAAGAATTCACATTACTAGCAAAGAAAGATTCCAAGATTTCATCATTAGATCTGGTATTTGATGAACTTGCACCAGTATTCACAAAAGTAGCTCCTTGAGCTTGATTTCCTTTTGTAACTCCAACAGACATGAAAGCAGCATCATTAGAGTAACCAGAAACTTGCTTTTTGCTCTCTATCTTAGGTTCAAAATTCCTGAGATCATTATAGATGTCTTCTAACTCCTTTTCTTCTAAATCATCTTTCTGTCTCAATCCCACTGTATACATGGTCCATTCTTCTCCTAATGATCTTAAAAACTTACTATTAAGATCATCTTTATCAATCTTGACTTTATGATTCTCCAGATCACCAACCAACTTAGAAAATCTGTCAAATGTCTGAGTCAATGTCTCAGTTTTTACAGATTTAAAATTCTCAAACTGTTGTTTGAGAAGAGACCTTTTGTTCTTTCTGGTATTTGCATTACCACCAAATATCTTTTCAATAGCCTCCATAAGAACTTTAGCATCCTCACAGTTTTCAAATCTTCTCTGATATTCATTAGGAATGGATAACAGAATTGTGCTCAGAGCCTTGAACTCTGTAGCTCTTTCTTTCCTCTCATTATCTGTAGTTGGAGGTGGTCTTTCAGTTAATTTATTCCCATCTGCATCTTTAGCATACCTTGGACCATTAACAACAATGTCCCACATCTGGTAGTGATGTAGCGTAAAAAGTCACCTTTTTACCTACATTATTGACCCCATATTTAGGCCTTTTATAACAAAAACATTCTTAAAACATCATTATTTATCATATTTTGTAATAAAGGTGAAAACTTGACGGACTTTCCAAAACGATACGAAAAGGGCTGAAAATACACTGAAATGGGCACCAAATTGAGCCAAACCCTAAATCTACTGTAAACTCCATATCAAGACCTCACAATTATCTTATTTTGTATCTATGGAGATTACGAGAACGTGGATATAAGGATTGCTCAAAACGGATCAAGGACGAAAAAGTTATGCAAGTTACAGCGCAGCCGAAAGCCACAAAACGTATTCTGGACACGCCCGGGCCCCACACATCCAATTTCTACCAAATTGGAATCATTAGAAGCGTAACGGAATTACGAAGCCGTAGGCGAAAGAATCAAGTCAAACGGACACAAAACGAAGAAGATACGGCCTTCCGAAGATGCGAGAAAAGTCAGAAAAATCACACGGCCTAGCACACGGCCACCCCATGGCCGTACACGGCCTATACAGGGCCGTACACGGCCTGTACAGAGCCGTACACGGCCTGTATAGGGCTGTACACGGCCTCTTTTGGTCACACACGGCCTCCGTCTTGCTTCGTTTGCTTGTACGTGTGCTTGTGTGCTTGTACTCTTGGATCCATGGCTTGCCTATAAATAGAGAGCTCATTCACCTCATCTCACACACCAATTCTTTAATAGAATTTTCACTTTCTCTCTCACACACTCTCTCTCTCTCTACTTTCTCTCTCTAGCACTACTCTTAGGAGTTAGAGGAGAAATAGAAAGAGTAGCTAGTTAGCGTAGCGGTAGTTGTAGCGTCTGTACGGAGTGACTCCGAGACTTTGGTCACGAAGATTTGTCTGTAATAAATATTCAGGTTATATTTATATCTCTTTTCTTTATTTCGTAAATATGATTTGCTTATATTATGTTTGCGTTGCATTGATTGCAAGAGATGCCATGCTAGGCTAGACAAATCTGTGTTTGCTATGATTATGGTTATGCTTAAGTAGTTATGATTTAAAATGCAATTGGGATGACCACATTATGAAACAACGGAGGTAACGTTATACGGCTTTCATTTGTATAGCGCCGGAACCATCACGAATGTGTGTAGTACGGAACGTGGAAGCTATGAAAGTCGTGGGCACAATCCGTTGTGGAAATAATGATTCCCAATTGTAACATGCTGTTGCTCTGTTTGTGTGAATATTAAACTGTATTTGAATTTATGAATTGAATCTCAATTGTTTACCTATCCAACTTATGCTGTGGTTAGAAACTTCCTGCTAAAACCTGGCCAGTTATTAGTGGTACGTAATCTACCTATTCTATGTATGATGAAGCATTTGAACTCGACATGGCTGTATTCTCTAGATTGAAACTATATCATAAGAGATGCGGAGCATAGGATTAGAGATAGGTTAGATTCAAGTTCATATATTGAATATCTTTGAGAGACCTTTCGGGATATTTATGATCCAATTATCTGGTTATGTGATACAGTATGAAATAGGAATAGTTATCTGTGTGCCTTTCTATTGCATGTTCTTGTTTGATTGTTGCCTTAGGAATGCTGCATGCTAGAACTGTACCTCTGATTACTATATGTAACTACATGATTAGGGTTTTCAGATATAAGTTGATGTTTATACAGTAGAGTGGTGTGCATGTAATAGTTAAGGTGATTTATATGATTAATGATGAACAATTTAATTGACCGTTAGACAAGTTAATCCAACCTATTCCGTAGGGTAACTCCTGATCACATTATTTTTTATTCAACAATTCGTGCCATGATACCGACACACATTTGTCAGAGATTGGGGGATAGGATTAGAGAATAACTGTTGATTGAATTGATTAGTACATTTAGGAGAACTTCCGGTGTATCTGACACTATATAATTGCTATCCATGTGACATATTATTTATCTGATTGTAGAGACCTTTACGTTAGATATTTGATAGGATCGTAATTATACATCATTAATAATATAGGGTATCCAATGAGCAAACTGGTAATTTGAATCAACGCTAAGGAAAAACCATAAAACGGCACAGTACTTCGTATAACGTTTAAATACGCGGGATAAGCTAAGGAACTGCCGTAGGTATAATACTTCGTGTTAATTTAAGTTCCGGTTACTTAACGGATTAATCATCATAACTAGTGGCTTTAACACCCATAACTACTATCCAAAGCATATACCAGCATCATAGTAAACACTCTCGTATCCACTGTTCTCTGAGCCTCCGTACAAACATCCCTTTTCCTTTTCTGCATTTATTTTCCGTAGATTAGTTATAAAACCAAAACCAAATCCACTTTAGTTAAACCCTAGCTAAGTCACCAAAGGTAATTAAAACACCTAAGATCCCATGCCCGTTGTAGTGTAAGAACGACACCTGAGTCAACATACCACTTACTACCCTAGTAACCTAATTAGGGCTGAAAGTAGTATTAGCTTAGGATATCCCCAGCTCTATAAATTTAAAACAACCCACTGTTGTGTCCCGCTTCGCGAACGACCGTTTCGGGCGCAACAAAGTTTTTGGCGCCGCTGCCGGGGACTACAACGACCGATTTTAGGTTTTCAGTTATCTTAGTTATTTAGTGATCCTTTCGGGAAATCAATATCATCCGTAAGTTACTTTTCCTGTCTTTAGGTTAAATTTCCTTTTCCGTTCTTAGATTAGTTAAAACCCATCCTTTCCAAAACTCTACTTTCTACCAACAAGTTATGACAAATCGTATCACTCTCGCCTCATCAATCAAACCACTGCTAGAGGAACGAGGAGGACCAATCGTATCATCTGCTGACGAAAACCTTGAAATTAAGCCACACTTCATCAAAATGATTAAATCTCAGTGTCAATTTCATGGTCTTTCGGTTGAAAATCCAAACTCTCATCTTTACAAGTTCATCAACCTTTCTGACTCCTTCGAACAAACGGGATCCAGTAATGAAGTTACTCGACTTCACCTGTTTCCCTATTCTTTAGCTTCTCGAGCACAGACATGGTTTTATGAACTCGAACCTAATTCGATTCATACATGGGAGGAGATGGCTACCAAATTCATGGCTAAATATTTCCCCCCGTCCCTACAAACCAAGCTTAAGAATGAAATCACTAACTTTCTCCAAAAGAATAATGAATCATTAAGCTCTGCTTGGGAACGCTTTAAGAATTTGCTTGAAAGATGTCCAAATCATCAGTTTGCTGAAACGAATCTGGTCTGCACATTCTACAATAGTTTGAATCCTCATAACCAACAAACCCTCGATGCTGCTTCATCCGGAAACTTTATGCTACATACTTCAGACGAAGCGTGGAGGTTGATCGAGACGATGACGATGCATCAACATGACTTGGAGCAAGATGAATCAACTTCGGAGGAAAGGAGTACTTCTAATGCCTTGGACACTTTGAAAGCTCAAATTGAATCAATCACTAAAGTTGTCAAGGACATGCAAGAACCTTCTAAACCCAAACACGAGAAGAAACCTCAAAAGCTATTCTCACGCCAAAGGTTCAAAGAAGACATTCTTGCCACTACTGGAGAAACCTCTGATCAAGCACATCATTCAAAATCTTTCATTCAGAGGCCAACCAGTAGACCTTCTTCTCAATCGTTAGTTCTTTCTTCACCCTCTACTTCATCTCATTTGACTTCTCGTCTAAACACCGAAATTTTCAATAACTTCATGGTTAATCAAAATAATATTAATAAACAAATTGTTGATTTTCAAAACCAAATTGATAGTTTGTTTAGAATTTCAAACGATTTAGTTAAAAACATGGAGGATAATGTAAAAAGGTTGTTTTTAAAAGTTGATGAGAAGCAAAGGGAAGAAGCGATTAGCAAAGCTATTCATCATTCATCTTATGATTATGATGACATCCTTGTTGTCACTAGAGGAGGAAAAGAGACTAAGAGTGAGAAATCGATAGATATTCTGACAAACGAACCTTCTATTTCTTCACCTCTCACTGACTCAGTACCAGTTAAGATTCCTGACACTTCTCCTGAGCCAGCACCTTCTAGAGCCCCAGAAGTTATTCCTTCACGTATACCTTTCCCTGATAGGCTTAAGAAAGAGAAACAAGAAGTTCAGTTTGGAAAATATCTAGAGATGTTTAAAAGCTTACACTTAAATGTCAAACTTTTAGATGCTTTAGTTGAGATGCCTAGTTGTGCCAAATTCTTTAAAGAACTCTTATCAAATAAAGAAAAACTTAGACAAATAGTTAACTTGCCTTTAGATGCAGAGTGCTCTTTGATCATGCAACAAGGACTACCCCCAAAGCTAGGAGATACTGGCCGTTTCACTATACCTTGTTATCTACAGGATGTTGAAATAAGTAACGCCTTAGCCGACTTAGGAGCTAGTGTAAACCTTATGCCGTATTCCCTCTATAGGAAATTAGGATTGAGCGAACTTTTACCAACTCGTATGACCATCCAATTAGCCGATAGATCAGTTAAACTCCCTCGTGGAATTGCTGAAGATATTATGGTACGTGTTGATAAATTCGTCTTTCCTGTGGATTTTGTTGTCATGGACATTGAGGAAGACACCGAAGTTCCACTCATCCTTGGCAGACCTTTCTTAAACACTGCCAAGGCCGTCATTGACGTAAATGAAAAATCTTTAAAACTTCGAGTTGGAACTGAGGAGGTCACCTTCAATGTTGACAAGCTAATGAAACAACCTATGGGAGAAGACCTTGGTCTTGTAGATTCTATGCAGGAAATAATTGAAGAACACCTGGAAGAGATCCTCGCAGTAAGCAGCAATAACTCTCTTCCAAACACGGTCATCACTAACAGAAGACTTTGCCAAGAAGATGGAGGTCTATGCTCAGCTATCTCGGATCCACCAACTACATCTAAGGAAGTGCTATTTCCTTTAAAGAAATCCAGCAATCAGCCAAACAATTCTATCACAGCTGTTCCGCTTGGATCTGGCACACCTGTCACTCTCCTAAGAAGGAACCCAACTTCGGAAGTGCCTGATTCATCTCTCACAAAAAACCAAATTCTGAAGACTCTCGAAGAGATGGAGTCAATGCTTAAACCACCTTATCTACAATCTGAAATATCAAATCCAGAAATCACATTCAGCACATCTTCTTCTGCTCAATTCCAGAGATTTGCATTCACGGAGAACAACGATACCATAATCACTGAAGACAATGCAATCTCTCACTCTTCAAAAGCAAAATACGAGCTAAGAAAAGATGAGCTCTCCGATAACCAGAATGGGTTGAAATAGCATCAGCCGACAGTCCAGAGATCCCTGCAGAAGATTCTGAATTTCAAACGAAGTTCGACGAGCTTAAAAGAGACGAAATTGCAAGGATGAAACCTTCCATAGAAGAACCACCCGAATTTGAGCTGAAGGAACTACCCTCACACCTTGAATATGCTTTTCTCGAAGGACCTTCACACTTACCCGTTATCATATCAAAAGATCTGAAGCCGGAAGAGAAAGCAAAACTTATTGAAGTGTTGAAGTCACATAAGAAAGCAATTGCTTGGAAGATTTCTGACATTCAAGGTATCAGTCCGAACTATTGCACTCACAAGATCTTAATGGAAAACGACTTCAGACCATCAATTCCAAGGCAGAGGAGAGTCAACCCGAAGATTCAAGAAGTGGTCAAGAAGGAAGTTATCAAACTCTTGGACGCTGGCCTGATTTACCCTATTTCAGATTCCCCTTGGGTCAGCCCAGTTCAAGTTGTCCCAAAGAAAGGAGGAATGACGGTTATCGCTAACGAAAACAATGAATTAATTCCAACACGAGCCGTCACCGGTTGGAGGGTGTGTATTGATTACCGAAAACTAAATGAAGCCACTCGCAAAGATCACTTCCCTCTACCGTTCATTGATCAGATGCTGGAGAGATTATCAGGAAATGAATTCTACTGTTTTCTTGATGGATTCTCCGGATATTTTCAGATTCCTCTCGATCCAAAGGACCAAGAAAAGACGACATTCACATGTCCATATGGAACTTTCGCCTACCGACGTATGCCGTTTGGCTTATGTAATGCACCTGCTACATTTCAGCGATGCATGGTGGCAATTTTCCATGACATGATCGAACAATGCATGGAGGTATTCATGGACGACTTCTCAGTCTTTGGAGATTCCTTCTCTACTTGTCTTTCCAACTTGGATAGAATGCTTGCCCGATGTGAAGAATCAAACCTCGTTCTGAATTGGGAAAAATGCCATTTCATGGTAAAAGAAGGAATAGTTTTAGGGCACCGCATATCAAAAGCCGGAATTGAAGTTGACAAGGCTAAAGTTGAAACTATCTCAAAACTTCCTCCACCTACTTCTGTTAAAGCCATCCGAAGTTTTCTAGGTCACGCCGGATTCTACCGTCGCGTCATCAAAGATTTCTCCAAGATCTCTCGACCTATAACTCATCTTCTCGAAAAAGATACTCCGTTTGCCTTTACAGATGAATGTCTCCAAGCTTTCAACTATTTGAAAGATCAGCTTGTACATGCACCGATAATGATTGCCCCAGATTGGAGCCTTCCATTTGAGATCATGTGCGACGCCAGTGATTTCGCAGTTGGAGCTGTATTGGGACAGAGGAAGGATAAGCACTTTCAACCAATATACTATGCCAGCAAAATGCTCACAGACGCTCAAGAAAATTACACAACCACAGAAAAGGAGCTGCTTGCGGTAGTATTTGCTTTCGATAAATTTCGTTCCTATCTTATGTTGTCCAAAACTATCGTCTATACAGATCATTCAGCCTTGAAGTATCTTTTCAAAAAGCAAGATGCAAAGCCTAGACTGCTGAGATGGATTTTACTCCTACAAGAGTTCGATATCGAGATCAAAGATAAGAAAGGAGCAGAAAACGTTGCAGCAGATCATCTAAGCCGATTAGAAAATCCTACACTACAGCAACTTAATGAAAAGGATATTCAAGACCAGTTTCCTGAAGAACAACTCATGCACATCGGCAAATACCATCAAGGATCCACATCCAAAGATCCTTGGTATGCTGATCATGCTAATTTCCTGGTAGGAAATATAATACCCAAAGGAATGCCAACATCTCAGAGACGAAGATTCTTCCGCGACATAAAGAATTACTATTGGGACGATCCTTTCCTCTTTAAGGTTTGCCCTGATCAGATCATTAGAAGATGCGTCGATGGGAAGGAAGCAGAACAAATCCTTCGACAAAGCCACCATGGACCTACTGGAGGACATCACGCAGTTAACCTAACAGCACGAAAGGTGTATGATTCTGGCTTTTTCTGGCCAACCATCTATCGAGATACTTATGACCTGGTGAAACGCTGCGACATTTGCCAAAGACAAGGCAATGTGTCAGCAAGGAACGAAATGCCACTCACTAATATCCAGGCTTGTGAAATCTTTGATATATGGGGGTTAGATTTTATGGGACCTTTCCCTAAGTCTAATGGAAAAGAATACATCCTAGTTGCTGTCGATTATGTCTCTAGGTGGGCCGAAGCACAAGCTCTCCCAACAAATGATGCCAGAGTAGTGACAAAGTTTCTCAAACAACTATTATGTCGATTCGGAACTCCAAGAGCTATCATAAGTGATCGTGGCACTCACTTCTGCAACACTCAATTCATGAAGGTTATGCAGCAGTATGGCGTCACTCACAAGATGTCCACCGCCTATCATCCCCAAACAAATGGACAAGCTGAGATCACGAACAGAGCTTTAAAGAGAATCTTGGAGCGAACAGTCGGAAATCATGGGGATAAGTGGGCTGACAAATTAGACGATGCGTTGTGTGCATTCAGAACTGCTTACAAAACACCTTTAGGTACCACACCATATCGTCTAGTTTATGGCAAGGCATGTCACCTACCAGTGGAGTTGGAATACAAAGAATACTGGGCACTGAAGAACTGCAATCTGGACACTTCTATAACAGGTTCCCATCGGAGAATGCAACTAAATGAATTGGCCGAATTAAGAAATCAAGCATATGAAAGCTCCCTGAACTACAAAGATAGAACCAAGAGGATTCATGATTCCAAGCTTAAACTCTCAAGGTTCAAACCAGGAGATAAAGTGCTTCTCTTCAATTCGCGCTTCAAAAAGTTCTCTGGAAAATTCAAGATCAGGTGGACCGGACCATTCATAATCTCAAAGGTATTCCCTTATGGTGCAGTCGAACTCGAATCACCAGAAGGTAATTTTAAGGTAAATGGTCATCGGTTAAAGCATTACATCGAAGACTTCCCCATTCATGAGGATGTCTTTATCTTCGAACCACCATGAGTCAGCCAGAAAGGTACAAGAGTCGAGCTAAAAGACTCTTTAAACAAAGCGCTCTTAGGAGGCACCCCAAGCTTATCTTACTTTTCCTGTCCTTTTTATTTTCTTAGTTTATTTTTAATCTAGTATTGTTATCACTGATCTAATATATATGCAGGCTTGCGACTTATCAGACAATCAAATAGCTTTATCTGAGATAAGTTTTATTTACACAAGTGCAAAAAGTTCAGATGGCATTCCATATGTCCTTTCTGCATTTGTTCACTTTCTATTAGCATTACCTGTTTTATGTTTATTTCAGGATGGACGCTCGGATCGAGACTGAGGATCATGTTGCTGAGAGGCAACCTAGACAGAGGAGATGACACAGACCCAGGCAGAGGAGACACAGGAGAGCTTTACCTGCTATCCCTGAGGAGGGACTCGTAAATGTTCAGCTAGAGCATGAGGAGGAGGCCACATCACCTGCAGCCCAGCCTGTGCCACCACAGACTACTCCAGCGATCAGACAGCCACCTACTCTTGAGTATGGTATAACCCTGTATGATCCCGCTGCTACTTGGGCCTTATTCCAGACCTTCACTGCACATCATCAGATCCTTTCAGCACTGTGTGAGGTAGCCGGATTGCCGAGACCTGCGGGACCACCTTTCAGGTTGGGACCAGACCCAGGACCATCTCGACCACCCTGGTCTTTCTTCCCTGCTGCCGGATCTTTTGTTAGACCTGCTGCTGGACCATCTACTGGACACCCTATTTCTCCTGCTGCTGAGCCTGCTGCCTCTGGGACCTCTGCATCTATGGATCCAGTTCTTCGTGAGCAGCTTCATGCCATGCTTGATGTTTCGAGCCCAGCTCCTGCACCAGTCTATGACAGGACTGCAGAGGATTAGTTTGATCCAGATAGCGATGACTTGCTAGATGACTATTATTAGTTTACTTTATATTTGCTTTATTTTTATTATTTCGTGTTATTACTCTGTACTTATGTTTTGACTACTGAGACGTGATACTCTGATGAGGTTGTGATTACTGCAGAACTAGCTTCGTATGGAATGGCTGAGCCTAAACTTCTGAAATCATTTGCTCCACTTCTGCACGAACCTGGTCCAACTCCAGTAACCACCATTTATAGGGAAGTTCCTTTTCAGTATTTTCATTTTAAAAATTTTGCCATGACCCCCATTCCAAAATCTAAGTGTGGGATTAGCAACCCCATTCTTAGAGAATACTTGAAACTAAAAATTGTTCAACAAAATCATAAAACCCTAAGTGTGGGATTCTCCCTACTTAGTGGCAATAACATTGAGGACAATGTTTACTTTTAAGTGTGGGATAGCAATATACCCTACTTCGTATAATAAGCTTAAATTTTTTCAAAAATGTCCTCAAATTTTTTAACTTGTTCTCGCATGAAGCCAATATGTCATCACTTTACCCTAAACTTTCAAAACCATTTTGAGTCAACAATATATGTAAGGCTACAAAATTTTCAAATAAACTCAAAGGTTAAGCAGAAAGAGGTAGAATCAAGTCAGATTCCAACTTTTTCTTAATGAGAGTCTAAGAGGGGCATCACATGGCTGGGCACATACAACCCAATAAACTTGCGGTGAGGTACTTGAGCCTAATAGCATTCATTTTTAATGCTTCACTTTTCGTTTCTTGTGTGTGACCGGTGCATGTGTTCTGAATTAGAACTTGCTTCTGACATGCGTTTCGAGACCATATTGACAGGTGCCATACGTGGCATAGGTGCAATTAGATGACCTGGACATTTTTAGGAATAACCCCTTTTTCTCATATCTTTTCAAACCAACCCTGTTCCGACACTTTTTAGTGTTGAAGATCCCCTAGAAAAACCTGTTGAGCCTAAGCCTTTTCGTTTCTTTCAAAACCCTAAAAAACCCACATTTCCACTCACCACAAAAACGTCTTGATAAAAGAAATTTCTAAGGAAGTGAGAAACAGCTATTTGGATGTCCTTACCCACTCGAGCAATTGTTCCCTCAAGTCATAAATTCCTGGTGACGAACTTCAAAAAGAAGAATATCAAAAGAAATCACCCGAAGCTCCCAAAAGAATCATTCATGGAGCCGTGAAAATTATCTTGAAGAAACTGCAAAAGCGAAAAGAGGATGAGGCATCTAAAAAAGCAAAAAGAAAAAAAGAAAAGAAAATAGAAAAAGAAAATGCCTCAAGAAAATACAAAAAAGAGAGAATAAAAGATCCAAGGAAGTTCAAGAATCATCCAAAAAGAAGAAATTCTCGGTGGATTCCCCTTTCTATAGGATTCAGTCAAATAAAGGTTTCTCACGACCTTAAGAGTTTCTGGAGTCAAGATCAGTCCTTCCTTCCATACCCTACCAACCTTCCCTTTTTCAAAATATTTCCCTTTTTACCCCCAAAATACAACCCAATCAAATGTCCTGGGATAATTAGTGACGTCCCTGTCTAAGTGGTGGAGATTCGATTCTCGATCAAGCCTATGACGATGAATGCTGCATGACTGGTATTATGAGCGATTTCGTTTGATCTAGATTATTAGGAAACCCGATACACTTGTGTGAATTGAGTGACCACCTGGTGAGGAATCGCCCAGTCATGTATATTCCAAGATCACGAGAATTGAAAGCATGCCTAAGATGATCATTCTGAAAAGTTGGATACGTCGTGTGCATATCTTCTATGTTACACCTGAGGGAATATTTGATTATTTTCGTATTTTTACTTATGTTTACGACTTCCGTAAAAACATCTTTTCAGAAAAAGTTTCTGGGTATAGTTGACAGGCGGAATTGCTTGAGGACAAGCAAAACTCTAAGTGTGGGATATTTGATGTAGCGTAAAAAGTCACGTTTTTACCTACATTATTGACCCCATATTTAGGCATTTTATAACAAAAACATTCTTAAAACAACATTATTTATCATATTTTGTTATAAAGGTGAAAACTTGACGGACTTTCCAAAACGATACGAAAAGGGCTGAAAATACACTGAAATGGGCACCAAATTGAGCCAAACCCTAAATCTACTGTAAACTCCATACCAAGACCTCACAATTATCTTATTTTGTATCTATAGAGATTACGAGAACGTGGATATAAGGATTGCTCAAAACGGATCAAGGACGAAAAAGTTATGCAAGTTACAGCGCAGCCGAAAGCCACAAAACGTATTCTGGACACGCCCGGGCCCCACACATCCAATTTCTACCAAATTGGAATCATTAGAAGCGTAACGGAATTACGAAGCCGTAGGCGAAAGAATCAAGTCAAACGGACGCAAAACGAAGAAGATACGGCCTTCCGAAGATGCGAGAAAAGTCAGAAAAATCACACGGCCTAGCACACGGCCACCCCATGGCCGTACATGTAACACCTGCATAATTAGGATAATTAATTATGCCTAATTGTTTGTAACTAGTTGTAATTAGTATGTAATCGGACTAATTACAGGCTCTATTTGTATATATATATAAGGTGATTTATATATATGTGTGTGTACTTACGCGATTTGGATAAATCGTGCGAATTAACCGGACGGAGTCCGACACAGTTTACTTGGACGTTGGTGACAAAAATTTACTTAAATAATGAGAACGTATTTTGTTATATAAAATACGCAAACGAACGAGCATTATTTATATATTATCGCGACGACACAAATTAAACTAACAAACTAATATTTTAAATAAATATTAGCGAATGATTTTCAGTAAGGATTCACATTTTAGAATATTATCTAACTAATATTTTACACGATTACTAAAATGAGCGAGGTAGTCAATTAGGACACGGAGTAAATACTGTATTTTGGGAAGTGTTTTCCCTCTTTTTCCTTTGGAGCCAGCCAACATCATCACCACCACCCATTCTCTTTCATTTTCACTAAACAAAAACACCCACAAAACTCTCTCAAACCCAAATTCTCTCAAAATCGAACCACACCGAATCGACAAACAAAATACATATTCGGAATCACCATCACGAGTGGAGCAAGAATATCAAAACCGTTTTCATCATCTCGTCCTTGATCTAGCTCGATTTGCAAAAGTAAGAAATTTCTAAAATCTTAGATCTATTCAATTTGGTGTAATGTTTTGATGTTTTGATGTGTACACAACTTAGATATAACCTAATACATGAAGAATACACGATTTTATAGCTCAAAAATGAGTTAGATTTGCGTTTTTGGTCGGAAATTCTTGAAACCCGAAAGTTTCTGGGCTGGTGTTCATACATGCGACACAAGCCTTGTGTCGCATGCTATGTCACATAAACCCGTTTGTGTCGCCCCTTGTGTCGTACCAATCCTTTAGTGTCGTAACCTTTGCGACACAATATTGTGTCGCACTCTATGTCGCATACTATGTCGTATTTAATACGACACAACCGTTCTGTCGCTATTGAATTAGCATCGCAAGCTTTTTGCGACACAACCACTGTGTCGCAGAGCTCTTGTGTCGCACTTTATGCGACACAACCACTGTGTCGCATACCAAACTTTAGTGTCGCAGATTGTGTCGCAAAAACACAGAAAACTAGAATTTTAAAGTCAAAGTTACTATACAAAAAAGTCAAATTTTACTGTAGCAGTACTGTAGCAAATCTACTGTAGCAAAGTCAACATTTTAGAATTTTTGCTACAAACCGTCACCAACGGGCCAAACATGTTTTCCAACAAACAAACAATTACAAACATACGGACAAACACTGGATATACTAGTTGTGTACATCTAAACGAAACGTCTCGTGAGACGCATACTTACATAACTTCATATGATTAGGCATTTGAAGGTTACGAGTTCAGAGAACCTACTTGCTTTACTTACTACTTGCTAATTGCAACTGATTACTACAAGACTCAGGTGAGTCTTACGGCCCCACTTTTACTGTTTTATCTTATTGGGGGAGATACATGCTACTGATTTTCTTGAACACAAGTACTAAACTGTTTACTATACCAAACGAAATTGCATGAGTTTACTTACAAACAGAAGTCTCTCCATCATATATCGTTAGTTATGGACTTAAGCGCGAACACTAGTTAATGGATCCATTAGGGAAATGACCCTCCCCACCCGGGGCAGTAGCGCTGCCACGTACTGATTTACACGTAGAAACGGGTGACTAATTATTCGTTACTGATGCTTGCTCATTTACGAGCATGTCACGGGAGCAAAATTATTACTTACGGGTTAAGCTTCGATTATGAGCCTCATGGCAACGGTATAAACTTACTTACTTACATTTGCGGGATTGCAAATACCGGTTTATGATTTCTGGATTGAAATTGCTGATTTTACGCCTGCGGGCATTACTGATGAAATCTCGTGTTCAAAGCTGACATTACTTACAAACCTGTGAGATTCACCAACCTTTTTGGTTGACATTTTTTTAGCATGTTTTCTCAGGTACTCGGATGGAGTAGGATTACTCCAGGATTTTTAGCTAGAGTCGCATGATTTCAACACAACTGCATTAACGGAGATTCTTAGCATTATCTTTTGTATATTTTGATTATGTAATAGAATCTCCCGCTACACGCGCGGACTCTAGGGAAACTACATTTTTGTATACGAAAACACTAAGTTTTCAAACAATATATCTATGGAATGTAACTAATTTACAAACGTTGCATATAGATGTCGTTTACTTATCTTGTGCTGTGATATTTTATTAGTAACACCCCAAACTATGCTTCCGCAAAACAGTGAATTTCGGGGGTGTTACAGATTGGTATCAGAGCCTAAGGTTATAGTGAACTAGGTTGCATTTAGTGGGCCTAGACTATGACCATTAGGCAGTATTTCCTTATTAGGCATAATTGGTTCAGGAATCACATCATACGACTTTAATTTAACATAGCCTGATCAACTATGTACAATTAAGGAAAGATGATGTGAGGTTTGAAATGGTTATGTTAAACGGGGATGCGTTAGTTGACTCTGACCACGAGAGAACCGGACCATTACTTAATGCGTGTTAGACACTAGGCTGGATATTATATACTTATATATATTAGCCTCGTCTTACTTACACTCTGCCACAGGAATGGCAAACACACCAAATAATCCGTCACACACTCACTCACACGGGTCACGGAACCCACGAGTAGCCAGGAGGAACACAAGGTCGCCTCGAAACAGCCCCTATCCTGTTCATAACTCTCAGAACTCGGCACATCTCACGTTGCCAGTATTGGCTACCCAATTCCGCCGTCAGGAGCAAAGACTCGAAAGTCTTGAACGGGAACAACACCGAATGACCTACCTGCTTCGCCAAGCACTTGATCACATATCCCAACTCCAGCGAGAACAAGAGGATACCAACCTCTCTGTAAGCATAATTCAGGATTCAATGACCGTCGAATTAGGTGCGGATGAACTTGTAAGAAACCGACTAGAGGAATGTGAACAACGTTCACAGGAGACTGAGGATCACTCTCATGTACTAGCACAACGACTGGCCTTAGTTGAAGACAATGCCAGGCAAACCAACAGGCTGGCAGAAACCGTGGACCGCCTTGTTGCGCTGATGGAACAGATTAATCTACATTAAGACTAGTGTAGTCTTTGTCTCGTAATCTAATGACTATCTAGCGCTATTCTATAAACTAGTCGGATGTAACAATTCCCGACACCTTTTGTAATATCTCTGTAGGATGTAACCTTTGAACTCGCATTACCCATCAAATATTCCTTGATATTTCAACTCATAATAATTGTCATTTTTTTTCCATGTTGATGTTATGTATTACTGCTTTTATACATGTACATCTGTGACAATTACAAGTTCCTACAAAATCTCATGTATCTTCATTTCTTTTATTGAAGAATCATGCCGCCAAAGACAAGACCATACACCGATGCCCAGATTACCTCCCTTATAACCCAGGCTGTTACTGAAGCCTTGGCTCGGAATACTCCACCAAATTCCACGAGGAATAGCGATGCCGCTGAAACCCCTACTGCTAAACCCTGTTCATACAAAGACTTTCAGAACTGCAAACCTCTAAACTTTGCAGGTACTGAGGGAGCTATCGGTCTAGTACGCTGGATCGAGAAAGTTGAATCCGTATTTCTAATCTGCAACTGTGCGGAAGGAGACAAAGTTAAGTTCTCCGTTAGTACTTTTACTGACACCGCACTCACCTGGTGGAACACCTATGCCCAGACTGTGGGTGTTGCTAATGCTTACAAACTCCCGTGGGAGGAGTTGAAGGAGATGTTGAGGGGCGAGTACTGCCCCAGGGATGAATTGAAACAGCTGGAAATGGAATTCTGGAACCACAAGATGCAGGGTGATGACATCACCGGTTATACCAACCGTTTCCACCAACTGGCACTTCTGTGCCCAACCATGGTCGATCCTGAGTACAAGAGGATCGAGAAATTCGTTGATGGACTTCCTGAGAGACTACAGGACCTGGTGACTTCATCCAAACCAGTTACTATTCAGAGCGCCATCCGTATGGCCCATGAACTAACGGCAAATTCTGTCCGCCGTGGCACAACTTCAACCCCATCTGCAAACAACAAACGCAAGTGGGAAGGAAACCCCAACTCATCCAACCAAACCTCCAACAAAAAGCATGAGTACATTAAGGCTTATTCATCCGGAACCTCGGAGAAGAAAGGGTACAGCGGGAGCAGACCCTACTGTCCCAAATGCAACCGCCACCATGACGGTTCTTGCCCTTGCTCCAATTGCAAACGGTTCGGGCATCTAGCCAAGGATTGCCGAACGAACATTTCTACCCCCAACACCAATGCACCAAAGGCCTGCTTTGGGTGCGGAAATTCAGGGCACTTCAAGAAAGATTGCCCAAAGCTGAAAAATAACAACAACCCTGCTCGCGGTAGAGCATTCGTTATCAAGGCTGGGGAAGCCAGACAAGACCCGAATGTCGTGACGGGTACGTTCCTTCTCAACGACCTTACTGCTTCTGTGTTATTTGATACCGGTGCCGATAGAAGCTTCATTTCTGAGAAATTTAGCCCTTTACTTGATATAACTCCCACTGCCTTAGATGCTAAATACATTGTAGAATTAGCTAATGGCAAACTGATTGAGACTGATAGCATCATACACAACTGTACACTTAACCTCACGAACGAAACGTTTTCCATTGATTTAATCCCTGTCGAGATCGGCAGCTTCGATATTATTGTCGGTATGGATTGGTTATCCAAGCACCGAGCTGAAATCATCTGTCATGACAAACTCGTTCGCATACCTCTTGTCTCCGGTGGAACCTTAGTCCTACAAGGGGAGACCGGCAGACGAAATCTGAATATTGTCTCCTGTCTGAAAACTAGAAAATACCTACGAAAAGGGTATCAAGCCATCCTTGCACATGTAACGGAGAAGAAGTCGGAGGAGAAGCGACTTGAGGATGTTCCTATCGTGCGGGATTTCCCGGAAGTCTTTCCTGAAGACTTGCCCGGACTTCCGCCACCTAGACAAGTTGAATTTCAAATTGAACTTGTGCCCAGAGCTGCACCCGTGGCACGAGCCCCTTACCGTTTAGCACCATCCGAAATGCAGGAGTTGTCTAACCAACTACAGGAACTCCTGGACAGAGGATTCATTCGACCAAGTTCCTCACCTTGGGGAGCTCCGGTCTTATTCGTGAAAAAGAAAGATGGATCTTACCGCATGTGTATCGATTACCGAGAGCTGAATAAGCTAACCATCAAGAATCGGTATCCACTTCCTAGAATCGATGATCTGTTTGACCAACTCCAGGGATCGAGTGTTTACTCAAAGATTGATCTACGGTCGGGTTATCATCAACTCCGAGTCCGTAACAATGATATCCCAAAGACAGCTTTCCGAACTCGTTATGGGCATTACGAATTCTAAGTGATGTCATTCGGGTTGACCAACGCACCGGCCGTATTCATGGACCTTATGAATCGGGTGTGCAAACCATATCTTGACAAATTCGTCATTGTGTTCATCGATGATATCTTGATTTACTCTCGCAACGAGCAGGAACATGCTCAACATCTGAAAACCATTCTAAGACTCCTGAAACACGAAGAGTTATATGCCAAATTCTCTAAGTGTGAGTTCTGGATTCGAACCGTTCAATTCCTCGGGCACGTGATTGACAGCCAAGGAATTCATGTTGATCCCGCCAAGATTGAAGCAATCAAGGGCTGGGAGTCACCGACCACTCCAACCGAAGTGAGACAATTCTTAGGTCTTGCTGGTTACTACCGCCGATTCATCGAAAACTTTTCAAGAATAGTTGTTCCCCTAACCACACTGACTCAGAAAGATAAGAAGTTCGATTGGACTGATAAACAAGAGTCAGCCTTCCAGCTATTGAAAAACAAACTTTGCAGTGCACCAATCTTGTCCTTACCCGAGGGCACCGACGATTTCGTAGTTTACTGCGACGCCTCACACCAAGGACTTGGTTGTGTGTTGATGCAACGGGAAAAAGTCATTGCCTATGCCTCACGACAACTAAAAATCCACGAGAAAAACTATACGACCCACGACCTCGAGTTAGGTGCTGTGGTCTTCGCATTGAAAATCTGGAGACATTATCTCTACGGTACGAAAAGCACCATCTTTACCGATCACAAAAGTCTCCAACACATATTCGATCAGAAAGATCTAAACATGAGACAACGTCGCTGGGTTGAGTTACTTAGTGACTACGACTGCGAGATCAAATACCATCCGGGCAAGGCTAACGTAGTTGCCGATGCCTTAAGCCGAAAAGAACGAGTGAAACCCCTTCGAGTCCGAGCACTTTCTATGACAATTCATAACGAGCTTCCTGCTCAAATCCTTACCGCTCAACTTGAAGCACTCAACGATGAAAACTTGAAAAATGAAGCCTTGCGAGGCTTGGATAAACAATTCGAAATCAAACCCGATGGAACTCGATACTTCTCTAACCGGGTGTGGTTACCCAAATTCGGAAACTTGCGAGATTTGGTGATGGCTGAAGCTCACAAATCTCGATACTCTATACATCCTGGTTCTGACAAGATGTATCACGACGTCAAAGGATTGTATTGGTGGCCTAACATGAAAGCTGACATTGCCTTGTACGTCAGTAAATGCCTAACCTGTTCCAAAGTCAAGGCCGAACACCAAAGACCCTCGGGGTTGCTCCAACAACCTGAAATTCCTCAATGGAAATGGGAACAGATTTCCATGGACTTCATTACCAAACTACCGAAAACTTCGAGTGGTTGCGATACCATTTGGGTGATCGTGGACCGTCTCACGAAATCGGCTCATTTTCTGGCCATCAAGGAAACCGACAAGATGGAGCGTCTGACTCGCATCTATGTCAAAGAAATCATCTCGTGACACGGTGTACCTATCTCGATCATCTCGGATAGGGACAGCCGTTTTACTTCTAACTTTTGGCAATCGCTACAAAAATCTGGATATGAGTACTGCATATCACCCGCAAACCGATGGCCAAAGCGAGCGAACTATTCAAACACTGGAGGATATGCTACGAGCCTGCGTAGTTGACTTCGGTACTTCTTGGGAAAATCACTTACCGTTGTGCGAGTTCTCGTACAACAACAGTTACCATACCAGCATAAAGGCTACACCCTTCGAGGCACTTTACGGGCGTAAGTGCCGATCACCTATCTGTTGGACTGAGTTAGGAGATTCCCAACTCACGGGTCCAGATATCATTCAAGAAACTACTGAGAAAATCATTGGTATTCAAAACCGGCTGAAAGCCGCACGTGATCGTCAGAAAAGCTATGCTGACGTGAGACGCAAACACCTTGAGTTCCAGGTAGGGGACAAGGTACTCCTCAAAGTGGCACCGTGGAAGGGTGTCATTCGATTCGGAAAGCGAGGCAAACTAAATCCTAGGTACATCGGACCATTCGAAATCCTGGAAAGGATTGGTCCAGTGGCATACCGCCTGCAACTTCCTGCTGAACTTAGCAGCGTACACAACACATTCCACATTTCTAACTTGAAGAAATGTCTGTCTGACGAGACACTGATTATACCGCTCGACGAAATTCAAATCGATGATAAACTTCATTTTGTCGAGGAACCTATGGAAATCATGGACCGTGAGGTCAAACGATTGAAACAGAGTCGTATTCCCATCGTAAAGGTCAGGTGGAATTCTAGGCACGGCCCTGAGTTCACCTGGGAACGGGAAGACCAAATGCGACAGAAATACCCACATCTCTTCCCAGATAACGCACCGTCCGTACACTCAAGCAAATTTCGGGACGAAATTTCTTTAACAAGGGGAGAATGTAACACCTGCATAATTAGGATAATTAATTATGCCTAATTGTTTGTAACTAGTTGTAATTAGTATGTAATAGGACTAATTACAGGCTCTATTTGTATATATATATAAGGTGATTTATATATATGTGTGTGTACTTACGCGATTTGGATAAATCGTGCGAATTAACCGGACGGAGTCCGACACAGTTTACTTGGACGTTGGTGACAAAAATTTACTTAAATAATGAGAACGTATTTTGTTATATAAAATACGCAAACGAACGAGCATTATTTATATATTATCGCGACGACACAAATTAAACTAACAAACTAATATTTTAAATAAATATTAGCGAATGATTTTCAGTAAGGATTCACATTTTAGAATATTATCTAAATAATATTTTACACGATTACTAAAATGAGCGAGGTAGTCAATTAGGACACGGAGTAAATAATGTATTTTGGGAAGTGTTTTCCCTCTTTTTCCTTTGGAGCCAGCCAACATCATCACCACCACCCATTCTCTTTCATTTTCACTAAACAAAAACACCCACAAAACTCTCTCAAACCCAAATTCTCTCAAAATCGAACCACACCGAATCGACAAACAAAATACATATTCGGAATCACCATCACGAGTGGAGCAAGAATATCAAAACCGTTTTCATCATCTCGTCCTTGATCTAGCTCGATTTGCAAAAGTAAGAAATTTCTAAAATCTTAGATCTATTCAATTTGGTGTAATGTTTTGATGTTTTGATGTGTACACAACTTAGATATAACCTAATACATGAAGAATACACGATTTTATAGCTCAAAAATGAGTTAGATTGCGTTTTTGGTCGGAAATTCTTGAAACCCGAAAGTTTATGGGCTGGTGTTCATACATGCGACACAAGCCTTGTGTCGCATGCTGTGTCGCATAAACCCGTTTGTGTCGCACCTTGTGTCGTACCAATCCTTTAGTGTCGTAACCTTTGGGACACAATATTGTGTCGCACTCTATGTCGCATACTATGTCGTATTTAATACGACACAACCGTTCTGTCGCTATTGAATTAGCATCGCAAGCTTTTTGCGACACAACCACTGTGTCGCAGAGCTCTTGTGTCGCACTTTATGCGACACAACCACTGTGTCGCATACCAAACTTTAGTGTCGCAGATTGTGTCGCAAAAACACAGAAAACTAGAATTTTAAAGTCAAAGTTACTATACAAAAAAGTCAAATTTTACTGTAGCAGTACTGTAGCAAATCTACTGTAGCAAAGTCAACATTTTAGAATTTTTGCTACAAACCGTCACCAACGGGCCAAACATGTTTTCCAACAAACAAACAATTACAAACATACGGACAAACACTGGATATACTAGTTGTGTACATCTAAACGAAACGTCTCGTGAGACGCATACTTACATAACTTCATATGATTAGGCATTTGAAGGTTACGAGTTCAGAGAACCTACTTGCTTTACTTACTACTTGCTAATTGCAACTGATTACTACAAGACTCAGGTGAGTCTTACGGCCCCACTTTTACTGTTTTATCTTATTGGGGGAGATACATGCTACTGATTTTCTTGAACACAAGTACTAAACTGTTTACTATACCAAACGAAATTGCATGAGTTTACTTACAAACAGAAGTCTCTCCATCATATATCGTTAGTTATGGACTTAAGCGCGAACACTAGTTAATGGATCCATTAGGGAAATGACCCTCCCCACCCGGGGCAGTAGCGCTGCCACGTACTGATTTACACGTAGAAACGGGTGACTAATTATTCGTTACTGATGCTTGCTCATTTACGAGCATGTCACGGGAGCAAAATTATTACTTACGGGTTAAGCTTCGATTATGAGCCTCATGGCAACGGTATAAACTTACTTACTTACATTTGCGGGATTGCAAATACTGGTTTACGATTTCTGGATTGAAATTGCTGATTTTACGCCTGCGGGCATTACTGATGAAATCTCGTGTTCAAAGCTGACATTACTTACAAACCTGTGAGATTCACCAACCTTTTTGGTTGACATTTTTTTAGCATGTTTTCTCAGGTACTCGGATGGAGTAGGATTACTCCAGGATTTTTAGCTAGAGTCGCATGATTTCAACACAACTGCATTAACGGAGATTCTTAGCATTATCTTTTGTATATTTTGATTATGTAATAGAATCTCCCGCTACACGCGCGGACTCTAGGGAAACTACATTTTTGTATACGAAAACACTAAGTTTTCAAACAATATATCTATGGAATGTAACTAATTTACAAACGTTGCATATAGATGTCGTTTACTTATCTTTGTGATGTGATATTTGATTAGTAACACCCCAAACTATGCTTCCGCAAAACAGTGAATTTCGGGGGTGTTACAGTACACGGCCTATACAGGGCCGTACACGGCCTGTACAGAGCCGTACACAGCCTGTACAGAGCCGTACACGGCCTGTATAGGGCCGTACACGGCCTGTATAGGGCCGTACACGGCCTCTTTTGGTCACACACGGCCTCCGTCTTGCTTCGTTTGCTTGTACGTGTGCTTGTGTGCTTGTACTCTTGGATCCATGGCTTGCCTATAAATAGAGAGCTCATTCACCTCATTTCACACACCAATTCTTTAATAGAATTTTCACTTTCTCTCTCACACACTCTCTCTCTCTCTCTCTACTTTCTCTCTCTAGCACTACTCTTAGGAGTTAGAGGAGAAATAGAAAGAGTAGCTAGCTAGCGTAGCGGTAGTTGTAGCGTCTGTACGGAGTCACTCCGAGACTTTGGTCATGAAGATTTGTCTGTAATAAATATTCAGGTTATATTTATATCTCTTTTCTTTATTTCGTAAATATGATTTTCTTATATTATGTTTGCGTTGTATTGATTGCTAAAGATGCCATGCTAGGCTAGACAAATCTGTGTTTGCTATGATTATGGTTATGCTTAAGTAGTTATGATTTAAAATGCAATTGGGATGACCACATTATGAAACAACGGAGGTAACGTTATACGGCTTTCATTTGTATAGCGCCGGAACCATCACGAATGTGTGTAGTACGGAACGTGGAAGCTATGAAAGTCGTGGGCACAATCCGTTGTGGAAATAATGATTCTCAATTGCAACATGATGTTGCTCTGTCTGTGTGAATATTAAACTGTATCTGATTTTATGAATTGAATCTCAATTGTTTACCTATCCAACTTATGCTGTGGTTAGAAACTTCCTGCTAAAACCTGGCCAGTTATTAGTGGTACGTAATCTACCTATTCTATGTATGATGAAGCATTTGAACTCGACATGGCTGTATTCTCTAGATTGAAACTATATCATAAGAGATGCGGAGCATAGGATTAGAGATAGGTTAGATTCAAGTTCATATATTGAATATCCTTGAGAGACCTTTCGGGATATTTATGATCAAATTATCTGGTTATGTGATACAGTATGAAATAGGAATAGTTATCTGTGTGCCTTTCTATTGCATGTTCTTGTTTGATTGTTGCCTTAGGAATGCTGCATGCTAGAACTGTACCTCTGATTACTATATGTAACTACATGATTAGGGTTTTCAGATATAAGTTGATGTTTATACAGTAGAGTGGTGTGTATGTAATAGTTAAGGTGATTTATATGATTAATGATGAACAATTTAATTGACCGTTAGACAAGTTAATCCAACCTATTCCGTAGGGTAACTCCTGATCACATTATTGTTTATTCAACAATTCGTGCCATGATACCGACACACATTTGTCAGAGATTGGGGAATAGGATTAGAGAATAACTGTTGATTGAATTGATTAGTACATTTAGGAGAACTTCCGGTTTATCTGACACTATATAATTGCTATCCATGTGACATATTATTTATCTGATTGTAGAGACCTTTACGTTAGATATTTGATAGGATCGTAATTATACATCATTAATAATATAGGGTATCCAATGAGCAAACTGGTAATTTGAATCAACGCTAAGGAAAAACCATAAAACGGCACAGTACTTCGTATAACGTTTAAATACGCGGGATAAGCTAAGGAACTGCCGTAGGTATAATACTTTGTGTTAATTTAAGTTCCGGTTACTTAACGGATTAATCATCATAACTAGTGGCTTTAACACCCATAACTACTATCCGAAGAATATACCAGCATCATAGTAAACACTCTCGTATCCACTGTTCTCTGAGCCTCCGTACAAACATCCCTTTTCCTTTTCTGCATTTATTTTCCGTAGATTAGTTATAAAACCAAAACCAAATCCACTTTAGTTAAACCCTAGCTAAGTCACCAAAGGTAATTAGAACACCTAAGATCCCATGCCTTTTGTAGTGTAAGAACGACACCTGAGTCAACATACCACTTACTACCCTAGTAACATAATTAGGGCTGAAAGTAGTATTAGCTTAGGATATCCCCAGCTCTATAAATTTAAAACAACCCACTGTTGTGTCCCGCTTCGCGAACGACCGTTTCAGGCGCAACAGGTAGTCTGTGAGAAGCATGTATTGTTTGATCCTATTTTTCCAGAGATCAAACTCATCTGGAACAAGCATGGGAATCTTTGTAACTTGAATACCTTCATTACCAACTGCAGCCATTATGATCAAACTTAATATTCTACTAAACTTCGACTATCTACTGCTAACACAAAGCTTTTCCAAAGCTCTGATACCAATTTGTTAATCCCGAACTAGATCTTCAGTAAAGCTTTGTTAATTGTTAAACAACTGCGGAATAATTATTTAACAAAACAATAGATATAATATAAACTTGCTCAACACGTAATAACCAAAAGCTTCAATCTTATTAATTCAAATAAGACGAATACACAGACGTATTAGGGTTTCTACCTTGAAGCTAAAATTATATATTCTAGATTCTAAGGATCTCTATTTATACACTATAGAGTCCTTTACAAGTCATCTTACATATATGGAAACAAAATACAATTCATATATAACTCAAACTCATATAACCGCCATACAAAACATAAACAGTTATAACTACTCATTACAACTATCTGTTATAACCACAAATGGTTAAACAGTCATAACTCATAGTCAGCTATAACTTACAAAGACAAATAACATTATCAGTCATAACTACTTGATCCGTGATAACTTCAGCAATATCCTTCAACCAGTCATAACTCTCTTCTTCTACCAGTTACAACTTCAGTCATAATCACTTCATTCAGTTATAACTCCTTGTCTGTTCTTCAACCAGCTAAAACTCGTTTCTTCATGCAGTCATAATCACAGTTATAATGACTTGTACAAAATTACCAGTAATAACACAGAGTGGTTATTTCAACCCATTTAGATTCTGACTTTACATACTCTGTTCCTTCGCCCATGAGCAAATGCATTCAGTAATAAGGGCCACTGACTCCATCATAGGAGAGTGTGGAGAGTTGAACATTATCTGTCTGATCAGAATCATGACACCTTAGTTCCTCATGACATATTAGTTGATAACCGACTAATAAGGAATCTACTGGTTATACCATAAGCTGTCAAATCTAGTAAATATTCCAAATTTAGTTAAATGTTTCCCCTAAAAGTCATCATCCCATATTACGCGCTAATGAAATTACAACAAATACTACTTTCCATTATCTGATTTATTATTATCTTTTATTCGCTTTATTTAATTTACTTAGTTAACTAAACCAAAACCCCCAACACACTCTTTTAAAACCCGTTACTAGAAAAGAAAGATTGATTGGATCACCTCCATTTCAATTCAGTTTCTCTTTAAGAACGAATCTAGGTCATACTTACCATTTACTAGCCTTTGGTTCAGTATTAGTAAGTCATACTTAGACCCCAGCAAATATAAATTTAAAACACCCACCGATCGGCGTTGCGAACCGCTCGCGACGCGCGCATCAAATTTTTGGCGCCGCTACCAGGGAGACTAACTGTCCGATATAAAGGCCCAACCGATCCTGTTTTCTAGTACACCCTTAGGATAAAACCTTATAAAAAAAACACAAAAACATTTTCTTTATTGTCTGTTTTTCTTTAGTGTATGACCTGTTCCCCTAGATCTGCATCACTTTTTAACTTTCCTGATCCAGAACTTATAATACGTACCATTCGACGAGAAAAGAAGCAATCTGCACTTAGACAAGCAATGGCTGATCGCATCACTCTCGCTGACAACAGTAAGCCCTCTATTGAAGGAAGAGGAGGCCCAATTCTCTACCCAGAAACCCCAAGACAATCATTCGAGCTTAAGCACCACATCATCCAACTAATCCAAAACCACTGTCAATTCCATGGATTACCAGTGATGATCCAAACTCTCACATCGACAAGTTCATATCTCTTTCAAACTCCTACAAACAGAATTGAGTTAGCCAAGATACAATCCGCTTGTATCTTTTCCCTTATTCGCTCATACATCATGCACAAACATGGTTTGAAGGTTTAGAAACCGGTTCTATCCCTTCATGGACGGTAATGGTGACAAAGTTTTTAACCAAGAACTTTCCGCCCTCTAAACAAACCAAACTCCAAAATGACATCATGAATTTTCGACAAGCTTTTGATGAGTCATTATACACTGCATGGGAACGATTCAAAGGAGCCCTGAAGAAATGCCCAATCACCGACTCGACAAATCCGCACAGTTGTGTACCTTCTATAATGGTTTAGACCCTAACCACCGAACCACCCTCGACGCTGCCGCATAAGGAAGCTTTATGACAAAGACAGACGAAGAAGGGTGGCACCTTATAGAAAACATGACCATGCATCACCATGATTGGAACTCTGGGGATCACTCAACATCTTTAGCACCTATCGCTGCATCGAATCCGATTCCATTCGAAGCAATTAAGGTATTAACAGAGAAAATGGACACATTTGTCAAACAGTTTGGAGAGCTTAAGAAACAACAGCACCAAGTACACCACGTGCAAGCCTGCCAAAACTGCACCAACCCGCAACCAGCTGTGGAACCCACTCCGACCATGAACAAAGAGGTTAGAATCCCTTACCCCGCTAGACTTAAAGCCTAACCTAAGAAATTATCATCCTTTAAGTTAGATGGAAAATTCCTTGATACTATATCTAGAGTTCCCGGTCGTAATAAATATATCTAGAAATTGCTATCCACTAAGGATAAACTGCCCGAAGTAAACAACATTCCCCATAGTTCTGAAAGCTCAGTGATGTGACGTAAAAAGTCATGTTTTTAGAAGCTTTATTCCTCACATTTTGGACCTTTCTTTAGTAAAAACATTCCAAAACATTGATTATTTATTAAAATTCACTAAAGTGGTTCAAAAGTAGACGTTGTGATAAAAATCACTGAAAATGCACAAAACACAGCATTTTAATACAAGCCGATTCCTCCAACCTCATTTTCCTGTCAAGACACACTTCCTAACTTCTACCATCTGTTGTATAGGTCAAATCGAGACGGAAAAATCCGGAATCAAGTGAAACGGGCAAAGAACGGAGAAACCACTACCCTTTCAGAGCCATTAAAAGTCATTTCAGCTATGCCTGAGTCCTACACATCCAGTTTCTATGAGATTGGCATCATCAGAAGCGTAACGAAATTACGAAACCACAGGCGAAAGAATCGAGTCAAACGGACGCATAACGAAGGAGATACGCGCGTTTTAAGCAACGAACGAAATCAGACGGAGCCCGTATACGGCCCTATACAGACCGTATACGGCCTTGTATAGACCGTATACGGCCCTATACAAGCCGTATACGGCCCCTGCACCCCCATATTGTGCATCGTTTGCTTGTACGTGATGCTTCGTGAGTTGTACGCACGATTTAAAGCTTTGCCTATAAATAGTGGACACCCCTCACTTCACCAACATACCATTTTTCTCATTTCATTTCTTCCTTACACTTTCTCTCTCACACACATCACTCTCTCTCTAGTTTCTCTCTCTAGTTAGAGAGATAGTTAGGTAGAGGTAGCTTTTAGCTTTTGTACGGAGTCACTCCAAGACATTGTATTCGCGAAGATCTGTCTGTAATAAATTCGTATCAGGTTCTATTTATATATCTATTACTTTCCAATTTTAAACATGTGTTGCTTTGTTTATGCTTGTTTAGGATTGTATGCTAGATATATAATGTTAGGCTAGACATTTCTTTGTGTTTACTATGATGTAGTTATGTTAGAATAGTCAATATGTTTATGCCATGCTGTTACTCTGCCCGTGTTACTTTAAACTGTGAATGAACTCGTAAACTGAATCTCGAATGTTTATCTATCCAACTTATGCTGTGGTTAGAAGCTTCCTGCTAGAACTTGGCCAATTACTAGTGGTACGTTCTCTACCTATTCTATACTTGATGATCAATGAACTTGGTATGGCTGTGTTCTCTAGGTTGAAACAAATCATAAGAGACACGGAGCGTAGGATTAGAGATAGGTTAAATTCATGTTTATCTGCTATATATCTTTGAGAGAACTTTCGGGATATCTATGATCTGATTATCGGTTATCTGCTATGCTTAGGATTATGGTGTTCTGTTATGTGTCACCCTATTGCATGTTCTTGTTTGATTGTTGCCTTAGGAATGTGATAACATTGAATAATGTTATATTTGTATAGTAATATTTCATAGTTTTTATATACTTTTAGTTACAATTATTTGATAAAAGTTAATTATTTTGTTCATATTTATAAAATAGGTAGAAATAGAGTTTGTATTAGTATAGAATGAAAAACATGTCAAATAAAGTAATTTTTGTATAAAAGTTAATTGTACCTAAATTTAGTTGGGACAAAGTGATTAAAAGAGTAAAGAAAATAAATAAAGTTTGCAGAATATTTGAGTTCGAAAAGTTAATTGGATTAAGCGAGAATAATTAGATTGAATATTTATTAGAGTTTATGAGTTGGACCAAATAATTAATTAGGTTAAATAATAATAATATAACGTAAATAATAATTATAATAATAATATTTAGTACTAATACTAACGTAAAAGTCATAATATTAAAATAATAATAATAAATTGTGAGTGGAAATTGTTGTAGGAATCAATAAATTGAAATAATTGGGCCGATCACCAATTATAATTAATATATAATATTTGGTTGAAATAATGATTGATGGATCGGTTGGTTTGTTTGTAGGTCACGAGAGGAAAATAAAATGGGCTAGGACAAAAGCCACATGAAGCAAGGTAGGATGGTCAAAGGCTAAGTCAAAAGGTCAGTCAACAATTCAGCCCAAGTCCACATGAAGAAATAGTGAGGCGGTGGAACTTTCTGGAAATTCGTGAAACAAAGTTAGGCGGTTGACTAATTCTTTGAGCATACGCCAAAATCACCTTGACCGCCGGTTTTTTTACTTAGCCGCCGGCTAAATTGGCCCCAGAGCAATTATATAGCAGCCTTGTACAGACGAAAAAAGACACACTTTTTCACATAATAAAAATTAGGGTACGAATTTTGAAAGCATTTTTGAGGGTTTTCATACTTTTGGAGATCTTACATTTGTTTCAATCATTCGGCTACTACGGATCATCATTTAATTATTGTAATCATTCGATCAACTCTTTTATTTCATTATAATTATGTTTTCTTTGATTGCAATTATTTCTTGTGATTATTCTTGTTTGAATATGAGCAGCTAAACCTTTTATACATTTACTTGGATGAAATAACTATTGATTAGGGGTACTATTATTTGATGTTTATATGATTTAATTATTTTTAATCGAGAACCTTATATATTTAGGTTTAATTATTAGTTCTAATTTATTTGACAAATGAATAAGTGATTGTAGCGGATGTTTGTCACTTATATGTTTATTATCAATTGTTTGTCTATGAATAATTGAGCTTTGATTGCGGACGCAGATAAGTAATAAATTAGACACTTAAATTTAAACGTATAAGATAGTGATTTTGGCGAACGTCTTTCACTAGATTAAATTGTAATTTGGTAAATTAAGATTAGTGTGTAGGTGATGGCGAATGTTAAGCTTAGACTAATCGAAATGAACATGAATTGCTAAATAAACTGGTTTTAACTAAATACCCCGAAGTCATTAGTGAAATAATCCAAGTAAGTGTCGTTTTTAATATCTGATAAAGTTCAATTAATCAATTTGACTCTTCCTGAGTCCACTTGTTTTCTTTTATTAAATTTAGTTGTTAAGCAACGTGACAATTCGGTCACACAACAAACCCAAGTCTTTTCTGTACTAAGTTAATTACATTTTTAATTTTTATTCTTAAATTTACAATCCTTGTGGAACGAACTTGGACTTACTGTAGCTATACTATACACGATAGGGTATACTTACCTCAGTTGTGTAATAGTAAATGATCAATATTTCTTTGTTTAATTTTATAACTAGATTTTACACATCAAAGTTTTTGGCGCCGCTGCCGGGGATTGTGTTTAATTTAAGAATTTAATTTAAGTGTAGTTAATTGATCCTTTCTAGGAATTTATTTCTCAGGAAGTTATTTTTATAGTTTTAGTTATTAATTTTTGTGTATAGTTTTATTTATTTTGTATAGAGTGGTTACCTTTTACCATTTTTAGTTTTCATGTTTGTAGCAGATTTGTCTAAGCTTTGATGACTTATTACTCAAATTATGAAGGTTGCGAACCTTTATTTTATGAGAGTGATACTGATGATGTGCCAATGATATCATGCGAAAGGTATGCACCACCGGGATGCTACCAAGATAATAGGAGCCATTCCTATCAATCAAGGTCTTGGAATGAAGAACCTTTAGTCACTCGAGAGATCGAACAACCGAAAATTTCAAATTTTGAAAGGTTGTTGAAAGAGGCGTTAGAGCAAACAGAGAGACAAAGTACAGAATTGGATGAAATTTTCGACTGGAATTTTGAGACTAACCATGAAGGACCATATGATACATTTACCAATGCAAATGAACATGTGGATGATGTTGAGGCTAGCGAGGTTATTGATTTTGATTCTAACGTTGATGTTGCATGCTCTTCTAACTTTGTTTTCCAGGATGATAGTGAAGATGAAATGGATGAGGAGGAAGAAGATAATGAATTTACTAACTACCCTCATGAAACTTCACAAGCTACTTTGCAGGATTTACACATGCTTGAGCCTGAATTCACTGAAGATTCAGATTTAGAAGATTCGGATGATGAAGATTCGGATTTTGAAGAAGAGGAATTGGTTGAAAGAGTTGTGGAGATTTCAGTCACGCCTGTTTTTGAAGCTGCTAGTGTACCGATTGAATCAAGTGTTGTAAATGAGGAGCTGAAAAAGGAGGTGAAAAGCATCGCGAACAAGCTCGAGGAAGCACCTATAACGGTTCAAAATGACAAGTATGCAGATTTGTTGGAAGATCAAGTTCTTCCAAAGCTTGATTACCCAAATTCGGATGATGAATTACATGCATTACTTGGTTTTAATGATGGGGAGCTTCAAGAGCTGAGAAATAGCGAAAATGGGATGATGACTGAAGAGGAGCTGTTAGAGAGCATGGAGTTGAAAGGGGACGAATCTTATCCACTAGTTGAAGAGGTTGAAAGGTTGAGAGATGATGCTATGTTATGTTTCAAAATTTCACCGGAGGCATCTCTAACAGATTTGAAGCCTACAACTGTTCTATGTGACGATGAGTTTTTGCTTGTAAAAAAGCTAAAACCACCCAACTCTTTTATTCCAGTTTCTAAAGATTTGCCATTATTGAAATACATTGATGAGTTGAAGATTGATATGGATCGAGGTATTTGGAGCAGATTGGCACCAAACATGGGCATCACAACTCATATAGGTTCAACTATCTATGGTTTTTTAGACGATCCTGGAGGGATAGAGATATCTATTTCTTTTTCTTTGGTTATGGTAAGTGGTGGATTTTCCAAAAGTTATTGGGGAATTATTCTGTTGATCGACAAGCCACTAGAAAATAAATGGAGGGTTGATGTTCATATTACTATTCTTATTGGGGAGATAATTTATAAGAATAACATACCGATTGATAACATCCTCCAAACTGAGTATGATTGGAAAGGAAGTGGTAGCATAATAGAGGATTTGCTATGATGAAGGAAGGTTTGAACTTTGTGGGTGTGTTCACTGGAAACCCTCACGAGACTATAACTCGTCCACTTGGGATACCGAGGGGTTTAAAGGCTTATTGCATATGCTAAATGCAATCGTGATTCCTACGAAAGTGAGTTAGGATTTACTTTTCTGTTTGAACTATTTATTTAATTGATTTATATGTTATGTTTTCTTTTGGTGTTGTTTTGTGTGCTGTGCTGTTGGATGATGCTGCTGACTTGGACTCGTACGCGCATGTTGTTGGACTTTTCAAGAGATATCAGGGGAGTTTTATTATTCTACTTCTTTTCTCTCATTTTCACTGTGATTTTATTCTGTTTAGTACAATGGGGACATTGTACAACTTAAGTGTGGGGATGGGGTCCGAAAAGAAGTTTACTTGTCCTTAGGTTTTGTTGTATTTTTTTTTTTTTGGATAAGGAATTAAAAAAAAAATGTTTTTATTTTTAAATTTTGAGACTAAGTATTTATTAGTTAAAATAGTTTTATTAAAAGTTTGTTTTTATTTTTAAAGTTTAGACTTTGACATGGATTAAACTTTTTGTACATTTAATCGTTAAATAATAATAAATGATGTATAGTTTCATTATACGATGTACTGATAGGCAATCTATATGAAAATTTCTGAATTTTAAGAAGTAAATTTTAAACTTGTATATTACTTTGTGGTAAACATTCTATGATGTATGACAACAAGTCTTAATTCCTAGATCTAGCATGCAATATTTTATATTTTTGATATTTATATGAAACCATTTGGGGGTTTACTAATTGTTTCCTCTGTTGTATGAAAATACAGACCTGGTCTCATATTAGTATTCTTTGAAAATAAGCAAAAGAAATATAAAATCTTTTAAAGTTAAGATTCCCAAATTTATCAAACTATGTCGCTCTGTTATACTAAGGTATATACTTGTCACCGCTGGTTTGATTTTAAAAGGGTTTGCTTTACTTGAATCAAGTTATGTCGCTTTGTTGCGTGAAAATGCAGACCTGTCACCAATGTCTTGATTCTTAAAAATGATTTTTATATATTTATTTTAAATATAAAGTAAAGTGCATGACTAAATTTTATGGGTATATCATAGGTGGGGATCATAAGTAATGTACATACTAATAATAAATGTGTTTTCAGAAATATGAGTATAGATTGTTTAAGTGGACAACAATATTAGTAATCGTTGATGAGCTATATATTATGTGAATAATAATAAAGGAATTTATTCCCTTATTGTACAAAATAGTTATCCATGTTAATTAAATCGTTTGAATTTTAGAAATTGAAAACGTATTTTTAATTTAAGTATTTTAATTTTTAAATATTAGTTTTATGCTTATAAGTAATCATATTTGGATTAACGATGTGTAATTAGTAGTTTAGTTTTAGTTTACTTGAGGACAAGTAGAGTTTAAGTGTGGGGATAATTTGATAACATTGAATAATGTTATATTTGTATAGTAATATTTCATAGTTTTTATATACTTTTAGTTACAATTATTTGATAAAAGTTAATTATTTTGTTCATATTTATAAAATAGGTAGAAATAGAGTTTGTATTAGTATAGAATGAAAAACATGTCAAATAAAGTAATTTTTGTATAAAAGTTAATTGTACCTAAATTTAGTTGGGACAAAGTGATTAAAAGAGTAAAGAAAATAAATAAAGTTTGCAGAATATTTGAGTTCGAAAAGTTAATTGGATTAAGCGAGAATAATTAGATTGCATATTTATTAGAGTTTATGAGTTGGACCAAATAATTAATTAGGTTAAATAATAATAATATAATGTAAATAATAATTATAATAATAATATTTAGTACTAATACTAACGTAAATGTAATAATATTAAAATAATAATAATAAATTGTGAGTGGAAATTGTTGTAGGAATCAATAAATAGAAATGGATTTGTTGAAATAATTGGGCCGATCACCAATTATAATTAATATATAATATTTGGTTGAAATAATGATTGATGGATCGGTTGGTTTGTTTGTAGGTCACGAGAGGAAAATAAAATGGGCTAGGACAAAAGCCACATGAAGCAAGGTAGGATGGTCAAAGGCTAAGTCAAAAGGTCAGTCAACAATTCAGCCCAAGTCCACATGAAGAAATAGTGAGGCGGCGGAACTTTCTGGAAATTCGTGAAACAAAGTTAGGCGGTTGACTAATTCTTTGAGCATACGCCAAAATCACCTTGACCGCCGGTTTTTTTACTTATCCGCCGGCTAAATTGGCCCCAGAGCAATTATATAGCAGCCTTGTACAGACGAAAAAAGACACACTTTTTCACATAATAAAAATTAGGGTACGAATTTTGAAAGCATTTTTGAGGGTTTTCATACTTTTGGAGATCTTACATTTGTTTCAATCATTCGGCTACTACGGATCATCATTTAATTATTGTAATCATTCGATCAACTCTTTTATTTCATTATAATTATGTTTTCTTTGATTGCAATTATTTCTTGTGATTATTCTTGTTTGAATATGAGTAGCTAAACCTTTTATACATTTACTTGGATGAAATAACTATTGATTAGGGGTATTATTATTTGATGTTTATATGATTTAATTATTTTTAATCGAGAACCTTATATATTTAGGTTTAATTATTAGTTCTAATTTATTTGATAAATGAATAAGTGATTGTAGCGGATGTTTGTCACTTATATGTTTATTATCAATTGTTTGTCTATGAATAATTGAGCTTTGATTGCGGACGCAGATAAGTAATAAATTAGACAGTTAAATTTAAACGTATAAGATAGTGATTTTGGCGAACGTCTTTCACTAGATTAAATTGTAATTTGGTAAATTAAGATTAGTGTGTAGGTGATGGCGAATGTTAAGCTTAGACTAATCGAAATGAACATGAATTGCTAAATAAACTGGTTTTAACTAAATACTCCGAAGTCATTAGTGAAATAATCCAAGTAAGTGTCGTTTTTAATATCTGATAAAGTTCAATTAATCAATTTGACTCTTCCTGAGTCCACTTGTTTTGTTTTATTAAATTTAGTTGTTAAGCAACGTGACAATTCGGTCACACAACAAACCCAAGTCTTTTCTGTACTAAGTTAATTACATTTTTAGATTTAATTCTTAAATTTACAATCCCTGTGGAACGAACTTGGACTTACTGTAGCTATACTATACACGATAGGGTATACTTACCTCAGTTGTGTAATAGTAAATGATCAGTATTTCTTTGTTTAATTTTATAACTAGATTTTACACATCAGAATGATGCATGCTAGAGTTATCCTCCTGGTTCATATCAGTAACTGTATAATTAGGTTTTCAGACACAGAATATTGGTTTACACAGTAGACACTAGTACAAAAATGAGATTTGGTTACACATAGACAGAATTAAACGGCCACACATTCGAATATTTATGTGGCTAAAGGTACCAAAATAAAATCAAGTTATTAGTTAGCCACATATGTACTCCGATCGTGTGACAATTCAGCAATTTGTATTGCTTCACCTTAAAATATTTATGTAGCTAAAGGTCACAACTATTTTTTGGCTGATTATTTAGCCACATGTGAATTGTAATGCGTGACGAATGAAGAGTAAGTTGGAAGCATTAGTCACGATATACATATAAAATGTGACAAACCTATGTCACACACTTAAAACACTGTGACCAAAAGCCATATATGGTCACATGAGGTAATTGTTTATGTGTCTAAATCATAGAGTCGAGTTTGTCACACATTATTTTAATGTAGCCAAAATATGGTACATATGGTCACATAATTTATTATGTGTGTCTAAAGTGTAGTGTGTGTTAGAATGTCAAAAGCTAATGTGTATAGTCACATTAATTTGTAGCACGATCATGTGACTATATGGCTTTAGCCACACCATATCACATATGTGTATCTAAATGATGTCTATGGCCACATTTAGGTGATTATATGTGGCGAATATATTCACAACTGTCACGTTGTGAAATATTCATGTGGCTATTCTTCAGAGCAAAAATGGGCAAAAACGATTATTATTAAGTTTGATTTTAGTCACATTGATTGTTAGTTTGTGTGTCTAAATCAGAAGCCACTATATGATCACATGAAGTAATTGTTTACGTGACTAAATCATATAGTCGAGTTTGTCACACATGATTTCAGTGTAGCCAAAAGCAGGTACATATGGTCACATAACTTATTATGTGTGTCTAAAGTTTAGTGTGTGTTAGAATGTGAAAAGATAATGTGTATAGTCACATTAATTTCTATCACGATCATGTGACTATATAGCTTTATAATAGCCACACCATATCACAAATGTGTATCTAAATGATATTTATGGCCACATTTTAGGTGATTATATGTGACCAATATATTAACAACAGTCACGTTGTGAAATATTCATACGGCTATTTTTTAGAGCAAAAATGGGCAAAAACGATTATCATTAAGTCTGATATTAGTCACATTGAGTGTTAGTTTGTGTGTCTAAATCAGATACCACTATATGGTCACATAAAGTAATTGTTTATTACTACTACAAAAAATGGACAAAGGAAACCTTTTTTAAACCTCATAGAAACCTGTTTAGCTACAGGTTTCAAACAAAGAAACCATTTGAGAACACGTCTCTAAAAGAAAATAGAGACCTATTGCCCAGAAAACAGCAAGTCCCTATTATGTGGTTCCCGGGTTATTATTATCAAACAGAAAGAGACCACTTTGCTAGTAACCAACATGTCTCTATTCTTTTTTTTTTATTAATTAATTATTTATTTATTTTTATTTGTTTATTCAACCCCATATTTCTAAAATTTCATATTTTTTCTCCATAACACCTGCTATTAACTATAAAATCTGACCAATGGGGCTTTGCCTCAGTGGTACCCGCCGCCGTAAATCCCCACACCCCACCCGGGTTCAAGCCTCTGGGAGTACAAAAAATCCTATGCTCCGTGTGTGAGGTCACTGGGGCCAGGTGTTTAGCCGGATGGGTTGCCTCTTGCGGGTGGGGCTCCGTGAATCTACGGATCCGGGGTTAAAGGTTCCCTCCAATAATCTTAACTATAAAATCTGCTTGTCTACCTTAATTCCAACCAATACAAAATACACCAAATTCTCCACAAATAAAAACTGTATAAACATATCAAACATATATAACTGGTCCATATAACTCATACTTTATTCACAAAGCTATACTTTCATACAATGAAGTCAAATGTTGATCGACAAGAATGAGAAATACATTTAACAATATCCAAACCCCTCTTTATATCAGAGCTGTTTGGTAAAATTTGTTTTCTAATATAGCGAAAAGATATTGAGCTGTCAACTCTTATACTCCTATCAACAACAACTGTAGAAATCAACTAAATGACTTGCAGTACGTTCCTTGCTCACTTCTGAACATCATTTCAGATAGACATGTTGAAGAAGTATTATTTATGATCTTGATTCAGGCTGAAAATAAAAAAGATAAATAAATGAATCCTTAGCATGTGTATAATCCTAATAGCATGTATGGAACTGTTGATAACCTGCACTATAAACAATAAAAATAAAAAAGCATACCAGTGAAACAAATGGGTTGAAAAAGCTTACCCTTGGTTGTCTTCATACGTTGCCAAGTTTGTAGAATGTTTTTAGCTCTACCTTAACAAATGGCAAGTATCCCGTTTACTTTTAGGGATGATAAATCCAGTTGCAAATCTGACTGTTAGATAAGTTTCATCAAAAAAATGTAAATCTGACTATTAGATAAGTTTCATCAAAAAAATGCCTAATCAGAATCGCTGAAACCAAAGTCAGCATTTTTTCAATCCAATAATCTGTCTTAGAGTGCCCTTTTCAACCCATTCACTTGTATGATAGACTACTTGGTATTTGGTAATTAAATGCTATATGCCTATAGCATTTCTACCAAGCTACAACCATATATTTTATGCATAATTCACAATTTAAATGTGAAGCATACCTTCGTTACTAAGGTCCGAAAGCTTCTCCAATCCAGTGCCAATTTTGTGAAACCATACACCTTTGAATCTTTGATATCCTTAATATTCCGTAATTGACCTTATCTATTACAAATAAAAATACAAGCTTGTGAACCATTACTTTGAGAATTTCAATTCTTCACCAAAACTTCATATATAGAAAATACAAATGATCACAAATCCTATTTCACTAGCTTTACATCTAAGAGTTTGTTAATAAGCAAGTGAAGCCACTCGGGGTCAAAAAGAAGCATTGAGATTTTCAACATAATATAATGACAAAGCTTCAAAATAACCTGTAGAGCCACACTCTTCCACCAAAATCCAAGTCAACTTTCTTGTCGGCATAACGAGATCAAACAGACAACTGGTTACCACTTGAATACCTATAAAAAAACCACCAGTAGCATTTATTTATACCATCTAATTAGTCATCTTCACAACATATGCGCTAATAGCTTGAAGCAAATGATCAAATTTAGATACATATATAATATACTAATATATGTATTTCATTTTCATAAAACATAACTCATACTAATAGATTCCAAACAGGATGTTGAATTGTGCATTTTGATTTTTCTTTTTTTTTTTCAGAGCAACCGCTAACGAGCAAACTTACGCTACCAAGTATAATTTTCCAATACCAATTTACTGCTGATAAGAACATAATAATTCATATAAATGATTTGGGAATAATTTCGATCGTTTCATGTGAAGATAAAACTCTAGTAGAAATTTAACACATGCGTAATGTCTACACATCAATTGATTTTGAAAAAAAAATTAAGTTTCATATTTCATACATCCTATAAATCATAGGTTTTAAAGTGTACACGATATTCTAATCACCAAACGAAAAAGAATTACCAAGTTAACTGCCCAACTTTCTTCATTGTAGAAGCATACAAGAATTACACAAAATTGTGAGGTGGGGGTGCCGCAGTGGTGGGCATTATGCAATGGAGACAGAGATATCGAAGGAGAGGTGGTGGTGTCGTGTGTAGTGGGCTGCAATGGCAGTAATAGTTTTAGGGTTAAAGAGAATTTGATTTTGGGGAAAGTGGATGGCTGGCGCCAAGTTAAAAAGAACAGAGAACGGGTTTGAAATATTTTGGAGTGCAAGGGCGCCAAATTAAAAAGAACCCCATCTATTCTATATTATTCGTTATACTCCTTATAAACTACTCCGTAGTAAAGATTTGAAAACATATATAATTAAATTATCATGGTTTCGGATAGTTGGTTAAGTTTACTTTTCTGAATCTCTTGATCGCTAGTTCGAGTCTGTATACATAATTTTATGTTACTAATTTTTTAAACATCATTTATAATATTATTGTTATTATTGATTATTAATGTTATTATAATTTGGAAATTATATTTTAACAACTATAGTTTTAGATTTACATTTATAGTAAACATAATAATAGAAATAAGTTTCACGCGGACATTAATCTTGTGATAACACGAAATATATATGTTCCTTTGTTTGCGTTAGTTTATGTCTATGAACAAACAAGAAAACACGTTAGTTTGTTCATTCGTGTGCATTTATTTGTCTCAGACCGTTCGCCACAGTAATGTAACATAGTGTTGTGGGCGTTTTAGGTGCCTCGTCACCATAATATGGTAGCTCCCACTTAATTATATTTTTTAAGAATAAAAAGGATGGAAAGAAAAAATATCCACAAAATGCCCATTTTTTGTCCGTTTCGAGCAACACGAAGCCCATTACGTGCGTTCCGGGTTTTGCACGCCGCCCAAAAGGGGCGCGTTGCAAGTCGTCTCATAAAACATTAATGAATGAAGTTAAACAGACTCAGACTTTTTGTTGGTTTACTGGGATCTTAGCCGATTGTTTTGTAAACAATTTATCTTTCAACATGTCTAATAATGTAACCATTGTTTTGTCCCAATAGGTTCAAAAATTGTGTACGCCTTCTATACGGAAAATGGTCATTCCAATGACCTTGTGGCGTATAATATATGACCAGTAAAGCATTTATTCGACTTCTAAAATATTGCCTCTGACTATAAATAGAGGGCTTATCAAGAAAAGTATTAATTGGAAATATACAACTTGCGCTCGTCACGACCAGTGTCATTCGCATTTTAAATGAGATAAGGTATTTTACAAAACTGTCACAAATGAAAATATTTCGAAATACTATAGTATGAGATGTACATTCAAAACTTTTATTGTATATTATGAACTTGTCAATTACGTCTATTGTATACACATTTTCCTTTTTTAGTATTCTATTGTATGTTTTCTCATACATATAATTGAAATACATATAATAGAATGCCAACAATAGACATAATTGACAAATTAAATACATACAGTTGAACAAATGAAAGTTCGTATCATAAGATAGTAAAAATGACAGTATAATACACTTGGAAACAATAGACCCTTTTGAAATTAACTAGTAAGTTAATTTCGGACGAGTATAAATATGAAGTCATATGGTGTGAACCTTATACTATATGAATGTATATAATTATAATGATACAATATATATAAAGGTATAAGATCTTTTAAAATGTGCATGTTATACTCTGTTAGTTATCGCTAACGAATTATTTTAGTATACCTTTAATTGACAATATTAATAATCTTAAAGTGTTAACTTTATAGGCAATTTTTTACTTTACTGGTGTACGGTGATTATTGGGTTGAAAAGGAAAGGATGATTTGAGGAAATTGTATGTGATGTAGAGACCGGTTGATTTCTAATATACCGGTCTTTATACCCTTAAACGTATTTGGTATATAGTCATTAATTTTGGAATATATGAACTTATCATTAGTTTAATAATGAAATATATGATATGTGACATTAATTATCTCACATATACAACTATTAAATTTAGGATATAATTAATTCATCATTTTAGAATATATGAACTTATCATAAGTTTAATAAAAGAATATATGATGCATGACATTACCAATATCGCATATGCAACTATTAAACTTAGGATAAAATTAATTCATCATTATGGAATAAATGACATTATCATAAGTTTAATAATGGAATATATGATATATGACATTACCAATATCACATATGCCACTATTAAACTTAGAATAAATTAATTCATCATTTTGCAATATATGACATTATCCTGAGTTTAATAATGGAATATTTGATGTATGACATTACCAATGTCACATATGCTAGTATTAAACTTCGGATAAAATTAATTAATCATTTGGAATATATGACATTATCCTAAGTTTAATAATGGAATATATTACCAATATCACATATGCCACTATTAAACTTTGGATAAAATTAATTCATGATTGTGGAATATATGACAATATACTAAGTTTAATAACCGAATATGATATATGACATTATCAATATCACATATGCTACTATTAAACTTTGGATAAAATTAATTCATCATTTGAGCATATATGATATTATTCTAAGTTTAATAATAGAATGTATGATATATGACATTATCAATATCACATATGCCACTATTAAACTTAAGATAAAATAAATTCATCATTTTGGAATATATGATATTATCATAAGTTTAATAATAGAATATATGATATATGACATTACCAATATCACATATAACACTATTAAACTTAGGATAAAATTAATTATAGCATGTCATTTCGAAGTTGTAAATTAAAAGTTTTAATTAACAACTTATAATTTGTACAGATATATTTTAGGATTAAGAATTTTAAAAAGTTAGTCTCACTAACTTTTTGTTCCCCCCAAACCCAAATTTTTATTCCCCCCAAACCCTGAATTTTCATTTTCCCCAAACGCAAATTTCATTCCCCCAAACCCTAAATATTCATTTGCTTTGTATCCACTTATTTTACCCTCTCATTAACCAAACTTAATTCACAAGATATAAACCGACGGCAATGAACTCACTATCCATTTGCTCCGTCTCCACTTATGGTCTTTTTATACTTTATCGTTTATATTTTCACCGATTTCATTTCCTCAATACACATATATTGCGAGGTATATCTCCGAATGTTTCTATTTCAAGTTGTCGCTACTGCAACATAAAATAGAGGTACATATTTATTTCGATTCTCCAGAAATTGATTTAGAAGTTGAATTCGAATCGTTGTGTATTGATTCAGAAACCAAATTTTTTTTAATAACATGTTGATTCGAATAACGAATGCAAGTCGTTAAGCATCGGTTCGGAAATGAAATTCAGTTCATTACTTAATTATTACCCACCGATTCGAAAGTCGAATTCAATTCATTACCTACTAGTTCAGAATTTGAATTCAAGTAGTTGCGACTTGTTCCGGAAATCATATTAGTTAGTTACTTATTGATTCAAAAATTGAATCCTATTGTTACTCACTGATTCGAATTCAATATATTACCTAGTTACCTATTGATCTACAAATCGAGTTCAAGTTATTATGTATTGATGTAGAAAATAAAGTCGTTATTTATTTATTTTGAAGTCAAATTTAAGCCGTTACTATACATATGGATGCATGAATTGTGTTCAATTTGTTAAAATTGATTCAGAATTTCAGTTAAAGTCGATTACATATTGATTCAAAATTGAGTTCAATAGGTTTGTATTGTTCTGATGATATGGCGTTCTTGGTTTCTTTTCTTTTTTTTGATGATTCACAATTCTATCAGCAGCGGATATAGTGCAACATAATCGTTTGTAGAACAAAGGTATGTATTTGTTTTGCAGCCCTCAAGTTTAAGAATAATATGTATACATAATTTACTTTGATTTTGCTGAAGCTTTAGATAGTCCATTTCCATAATATTCTTTGTTAATATAATTGTCATCTACATTATTGAGATTTTGAGTTGTTGATTGGGACTCCATTTTGAACATGTTATGGTTGTATATATGACACCAATTAGTGAGACATACTAATATAGTTTTGTTAATTAGGTTATTCTTACTTGTAAAGAACTTATTTGTGCAATATGGTTTATTTATCATATATTATCGTAATAGGAGAAACCGAGAAAGTAGTTTAGAACAAGCATAAACTTAGTTCCATCTGTAAGTATCCTATCTATGAGTATTGCTTGGACTAGTAAAGGTTAATAGAATATCAATATCTTGGATGTACTTTTACAGTAGTTGGCCATAGCTATAGACCTTAGCACAAATGATAATAAGCTCCACAAATGAGAGCAATCATGTGCAGGTTTAGTTATCTTGTTTTATAAACTTTTAATATTTGTCTGCCTGTATCATGCCAAACCTATATTTACTCTTGGTAATTGTATTTCTAGTTGCCAGGAATAAATTGAACTTATTAATGAGTTTCAGTCTGCTCTCAAGCAGAATTATGACAAGATATCTTATAGGGAATCGTTTCAAGGGATCAATCCCAAAGGAACTTAGAAACATCTCCACATTGACAACATTGTAAATGTCTATACATATGTCATTGCTGTTAATTTATTAGTATCATGTTAACTTCTGTAACTTCCTTTTGTTGGTTATGGTATCTATGTTATTGTTAATACAATAGAATCGTAGGGGACAATTTGATGTGTGGAGTAATTCCTGAGGAAGTTGGGAATCTTTCAAGCATTCAGAGATTGTAAGACTTCTTGAACTTTGTAATCGAAATTTTTTGTATATCTCAATAAGCCTATAAGTTTATATGCAACTGTTTTATCATTTATTGTAGATTTTTCAACTCTAACTTTTTCACCGGGGAGTTGCCTGCATGGTTTGCAAATCTGAAAAACATTACGGATTTGTGAGTCCTACTAATTAACCAGTTGGATTTGATTATATGGGTAGACATAATCGACAATGTATATAATCTGTATTCTGTTTGCAGTCGGATTGGTGGTAACAATTTATCTGGAAAGATTCCTGATTTCATAGGGGAATGGACAGATTTCATGAGCTTGTGAGACATTCGCCTACTATTCCATTGTTTTCGTTAGTTGTATATATGTTCAGATTTAATCGAACTTTTGTACTTGCAGAAGGATTCAGCCCAGTGGAATGGAAGGGCCGATACCACCTAGCATTACTCTTTTGGCACATCTGTCGGACTTTTCAGTAAAATTTCCATCTATTAATTATTTGATTATCTTGCAATTTTAATCAAGAGTATTTGTTGACCGAATCAAGGAATGCAGGCGAATCAGCAACTAGAGAGGACCAGACACCCTTTGTCCACCTTTTAGTAATGCAACGGCTTTCAAGAACCTGTGAGCTTAAATGCCTTTTTGTAATATACCATTACGAGTTCCTTTTTATAATGACTGTTAAACTCAATTTTTCTAGAATCTTGAGGAGTTGCAATCTGATTGGCCCATTACCAGATTCTTTTGCTTCAAATGCTCTCAAAGTCTTGTTAGTACATTTCACCTTCTCCTCTAATTATTAAATTTCTTGTTGGAAATGAAATGTTATGGTATCAACAAAAATGGAGAAATCTAAGTAACTACATCATTTGGTTTTCTTTAGTTTCTAGTTAGTTCTATATATCGTAAGATTACCAGAATTGACACACTCTTTATTTATGTTACTCTTTCAGAGATTTTAGCTTTAACAAGTTTAATGGTACCATTCCTAGCGGGTTCACGGATCTAAAGAAACGGACTACATGTAACCATCTCATTTTAATGTAGTAGTGCTATCCCACATAATTTTGTTTTCACTGATTTATCACTTAACCTCGTAGCTATCTTACTGGAAACATGCTGTCTGGAAGTGTGCCTACTTGGATGCTCAGAGGAGATGTGATGTAAGTTGTTTATCTTCTGTAAAACTTTTACAAGTATAATATATGATATCCTTGTTTCATTGTGTGGTTGCATAATACTACCATTGATGTTGTGAAGTTTCTTGCAGTGATTTGTCATACAACAATTTTACATTTGATAGCTCAAGTGACTTAAGGTGTCAGATGGGACAAACGTAAGATCAACCCCAATAGCGTTAAGAGCGAGATCGATTGGTGAAAGATTAAATACGAACTTGAAGTTAGATGGGTATGGTTCGGATATATTTCGATGAATTTTGCTGTGAACAATAAATTATGATTTGTTGTACATGTTTTTTGATTTCTGGAGAATTATTAAACTGATACATTGTATATGTTGGATTTGTATATATATAGTTTGTTTTGGTTGCTGACATTTTTTTATATTATTTATTAATTGGAAAGTTTCGTACAAGATTATAATTTTGTGTGTACATGTTGCAAATACACATTGTTGTGTGACTAAATCCCAAAATAAAACAATTGTTGTGTGACTACATGTTGCAAAACGTCACACAAACATAAAATTCAAGTGGCTATTGGATGAACAATAGTCATACAAAATACACATTTACTTGCCTTTAAAGAGCATATGGTCACACTAATGAACACCTATGACCACTTTTGGTTTAATTTTATGTGACCTAATCCCAAAATAAAACAATCGTTGTGTGACTAAATGTTGCAAAATGCCACACAAACATAAAATTCAAGTGGCCATTGGATGAACAATAGCCACACAAAATACACGTCGATTTGACTTTAATGAGCATATGGTCACACTTATTAACACCTATGGCCACTTTTGACTTAATTTTATGTGACCAAATCCCCAAATAAAACACTCGTTGTGTGACTAAATGTTACAAAACGCCACACAAACATAAAATTCAAGTGGCCATTAGACGTACAATAGTTACACAAAATACAAGTTTACTTGATTTTAAAGAGCATATGGTCACACTTATTAACACCTATGGCCACTTTTGGCTTATTTTTATGTGAACAATTCCCAAAAAAAAATGCGTGTATGACTAAAAATTACAAATCGCCACACAAACAAAAAATTCATGTGACCATTGGATAAACAATAGTCACACAATAAACACATTTACTTGTCTTTAAAAAGTATATGGTCACACTTATTAAAACTTTTTGCCATTTTATGATTAATTGTATGTGACTAAATCACCAAAAAAACAATTGTTGTGTGACTAAATCATTACAAAGGCCACATATATTATATATTCATGTGGTCAAAGGACGGACAATAGTCACACAAAATACACACTTACTTGATTTTACCAATCATATGGTCACACTCATTAACAGTTTTGACCACTTTTTGCTTACTTGTATGTGACTAATTCCCTAAAAATACATTCGTTGTGTGACTAAATAATCGCAAATTCCACATGTATTATATATTCATGTAGCCAAAGGACGAACAATAGCTACTCTCAAAAACCGCTCGTATGACTATAAAGTGTTTACGGTCACTAAAACTGATTCAACCAAAATAAACTTGTACATAATTAGTCACACATTTTATGGTTTTGGTGACTGATTTTAAATGGATACGGCAACTAACTCGCTAATGTCACCGTATGCACCCTATGGTCGCTCAACCTTTCGTCACACCTACGTTAAAAAACCAAGTGTGACTATATGCATATCGTCACACTTTTTTGGTGTAACGAAATCTCAATTTTGTTCTAGTGAGATTAACATGCATGGAATAGTTGTGATGATTTATATCTGTAATGCTGAACAATTTAACTGATCGTTAGCCCGATTATCCCAACTTGGTCCGCGGGATTATCCCCGTTCGTGTTCTTGTTCAATCAACAATTCACGCTACGATACAGACGTCTCTGATGACCGTGACTGGGGACCAGGATTCGAGGATAGTCGTCGGTTAAATTGGTCTGTACATTTGGGAGAACTTCCGGTGTATTTGACTTCTATAACTGCTATCCTCGTGACATGTTATTTATATGATTGCGGACAACTCTACGTTAGATATTTAATAGGCTCGTAGTTGTAGCTAATTAGGATATAGGAAATCTGCGAAAGTAATGTGGAACCCTAATTAATGTAACGGAAAAACCGTAAAACGCCCTATAACTCGGTATAGTGCTGGAAACACCAATTGGTGGAGTACAAACATATGGAAGCCGCGGAACAGTCGTAGGTACAATACTTTGCATTGATTATGTTTCTATCCTTTCCGGATTAGTCATCACATCTAGTAGCCTTACCCTTGACTATTCATCAATAACACATAACGAAATCATGGTAAACACTCGCTTATCCTCTGTTGACCGAGTCTCCGTACAAACCTCTTTTGTTTTATTTTCTTTATTTAAATTAGTATTTAGTTATAAAAACCAAACCTATCCAAAAACTTTTAAAAAACCCTAGCTAGAATCCCAAAGATAATAAAACTTCCTAGACTCCTATGCCCGTTGTAGTTTGAAGAACGACACCTGAGTCATACATACCACTTACTGCCCTTTTAGGTCTGTCAGTAGTATACAAGTTAGGATTCCCCTGCTCTATAAATTTAAACCCTGTCCGCGCATCCTGTTTGGTTGGTTCAACGACCGTATTAAAACCTGTCCAACCACTGGAGGCACGACAAGCTTTTGGCGCCGCTGCCGGGGACTACAACGACCGATTTTAGGAATTTTGTTATCTTAGTTATTTAGCGATCCTTACGGAAGATCAATATCATCCGGAAGTTACAGTTTTTATCCCTAGGTTAGTTAGTTTTTAATTTTCCGTCCTTAGTTAAACCTATCCTTCCAAAACTCTATTTTCTTCTAAAACAAGTTATGGCGAATCGTATCACTCTCGCCTCATCAACCCAACCACTGCTAGAGGGACGAGGAGGACCAATCGTATCACCAACCGACGAAACCATTGAAATCAGACCACACTTCATTAAATCGCAGTGTCAGTTTCATGGTCTTTCAGTTGAAAATCCAAACGCCCATCTTAACAAATTCATCAACCTTTCCGACTCTTTCGAACAAACCGGATCCAGTGTCAAAGTCACCCGACTTCACCAGTTTCCTTATTCTTTAGCTTTACGAGCTCAGACATGGTTTCATGAACTCGAACCCAATTCGATTCATACATGGGAAGAGATGGCTACTAAGTTCTTAGCTAAGTTTTTCCCTCCGTCCCTACAAACCAAGCTCAAAAATGAAATCATTAACTTTCGTCAAGGAACTACTGAATCATTAAGCTCAGCTTGGGAACGCTTTAAGAATCTGCTTGGAAGTTGTCCGAATCATCAGTTGGCTGAAACGAATCTGGTCTGCACATTCTACAACAGTCTGAATCATCATCACCAACAAACCCTCGATGCTGCTTCATCCGGAAATTTCATGCTACATACGTCAGAAGAAGCCTGGAAGTTGATTGAGACGATAACGATGCACCAACATGACTTGAAGTTTGATGAATCAACCTCGGAAGACAAAGACACTTCTACTCAAGCGTTCGACACTTTAAATCTCAACTCGAATCCATCTCTAAAGTTGTCAGTGATATGCAAGACTCTTCCAAAACTTAGAAGCAACCTCAACGACTCTTCTCACGCTCGAAGCCCAAGGAAGATGTTCTTGCCACATCTGGACCCACTGATCAAATCATTCATTCAAAACTTTTCACTCAGCGGTTATCCAAACAACCTATCTCTCATTTGTTAGTTCCCTCTACACCCTCTACTTCTTCTCAATTGTCTTCTCATCTAAACAATACGATTTTCAATAACTTCATGGTTGAGCAAAATAATAAAAACAAACAAATTGTTGATTTTCAAAACCAAATTGATTATTTGCTCAGAATTTCAAACGATTTAATTAAAAACATGGAGGATAATGTTAAAAGATTGTTTTTAAAAGTTGAGGAGAAGCAAAGAGAAGAAGCGATTAGCAAAGCTATTCATCATTCATCTTCTGATTATGATGATATCCTTGTTGTCACTAGAGGCGGAAAAGAGACTAAGAATGAGAAATCAGAAGATATTCCTTCAGACGAGCCTTCTAGTTCTTCTCTACTCACTGATTCAGTACCTGTTGACACTCCTGTCACCTCTCCTGAACCAGAATCTTCCAAAGCCCCAGAAGTAGTTAAACCAACACGTATACCTTTCCCTGGTAGGCTTAAGAAAGAGAAACAAGAAGCCCAGTTTGGAAAATATCTAGAGATGTTCAAAAGCCTACACTTAAACGTTCGATTATTAGATGCTTTAGTTGAAATGCCTAGTTGTGCCAAATTCTTTAAAGAACTTATATCCAACAAAGAAAAACTCAGACAAATAGTAAACTTGCCCTTAGATGCAGAATGCTCTTTAATTATGCAACAAGGACTGCCCCCAAAGCTAAGAGACACTGGCCGTTTCACTATTTCTTGTTACCTTCAGGATGTTCAAATAAGTAACGCCTTAGCTGACTTAGGAGCTAGTGTAAACCTTATGCCATACTCGCTTTATAGGAAACTAGGATTAAGCGAACTTTTACCAACCCGTATGACCATCCAATTAGCTGATAGATCAGTTAAACTCCCTCGAGGAATTGCTGAAGATATTATGGTGCGTGTTGATAAATTCGTCTTTCCTGTTGATTTTGTTGTTATGGATATTGAGGAAGACGCTCAGGTACCACTCATCCTTGGCAGACCTTTCCTAAATACTGCCAAGGCCGTCATTGACGTGAATGAAAAATCTTTAAAACTTAGAGTGGGAACTGAGGAGGTCACCTTCAATGTCGATAAACTAATGAAACTTCCTATGGGAGAAGACCTTGGTCTTGTAGATTCTATGCAGGAAATAATTGAAGAACACTTGGAAGAAATCCTCGCAGTAAGCAGCATTAATCCCCTTCTGAACACTGTCATCACAACAAGGAAAATCTGTGAAGAAGGTGCGGGTCTATGCTCAGCTATCTCGGATCCATCCATTGCATCAAAGGAAGTGCTATTACCTTTAAAGAATTCCAACTTACAGCCCAACAGATTTATCACTGCTGTACCACTTGGAAAAGGCACTCCGGTCACTCTCTTGAGAAGAAGCCCTAATTCTGAAGTTCCTGATTCATCTCTCTCAAAAGAAGAAATTTTGAAGACTCTCAAGGAAATGGAGTCAATGCTTAAACCATCCGATCCGCAACTTTCTGAAAGTTGTGAAAACTTGAATCCAGAGATTACTTTTAGCACATCTTCTTCAGCTCAGTTTCAGAGATTCGCATTCACAAAGGACAACAAAGAAATAATCACTAAAGATAATACAATCTCTCAATCTTCCCAAGTAAAATATGAGCTGAGAAAAGATGATCTGTACAACAACACAGAATGGGTTGAAATAGCGTCAGCCGACATTCCAGAGGCACCTGCAATTGAGTCAGATTATCAGACAACATACGATGAGGTTAAGAGTGATGAAATTGCAAGGATGAAGCCTTCCACTGAAGAACCACCCGAATTGGAGCTGAAGGAACTTCCCTCACACCTTGAATATGCTTTTCTCGAAGGAACTTCGCACTTACCGGTTATCATATCCAAAGATCTGAAGCCTGAAGAGAAAGCACTACTCATTGAGGTTCTAAAGTCACATAAGAAAGTGATTGCATGGAAAATCTCTGACATACAAGGGATCAGCCCAAATTATTGCACTCACAAGATCTTAATGGAAAATGACTTCAGGCCCTCTATTCAAAGGCAAAGGAGAGTTAACCCAAAGATTCAAGACGTGGTGAAAAAGGAGGTTATCAAACTCTTTGATGCTGGTTTAATTTACCCTATTTCATATTCCCCATGGGTCAGTCCAGTTCAAGTCGTCCCAAAGAAAGGAGGCACGACAGTCATCGCTAACGAAGACAACGAGTTAATTCCAACACGAACCGTCACCGGTTGGAGGGTATGTATCGACTATCGGAAACTAAATGAAGCTACACGCAAAGATCACTTCCCTCTACCGTTCATTGATCAGATGCTTGAAAGATTGTCAGGAAACGAATTCTATTGCTTCCTCGATGGTTTCTCTGGCTATTTTCAGATACCTCTCGATCCAAAGGACCAAGAAAAGATGACGTTCACTTGTCCATATGGAACCTTTGCCTACCGACGTATGCCGTTTGGCTTATGTAATGCACCAGCGACATTTCAAATATGCATAGTAGCAATCTTCCATGACATGATTGAACAATGCATGGAAGTGTTCATGGATGATTTTTCGGTTTTCGGAGATTCGTTCACCACTTGTCTTTCTAACTTGAACAAGATGCTCACCCGATGTGAAGAATCGAACCTAGTTCTGAATTAGGAAAAATGCCATTTCATGGTAAAAGAAGGCATAGTTTTAGGACACCGTATATCCAAAGCTGGAATTGAAGTTGACAAAGCAAAAGTCGAGACTATCTCAAAGCTTCCACCACCCACCTCTGTCAAAGCCATCCGAAGTTTTCTAGGACACGCCGGGTTCTACCGTCGCTTTATCAAAGATTTCTCTAAGATATCCCGACCTATGACTCATCTCCTCGAAAAGGATACTCCGTTTGTCTTTACAGACGAATGTCTCAAGGCCTTCGATCATCTGAAAGATCTGCTTGTTCATGCACCGATCATGGTTGCTCCAGACTGGAGTCTCCCATTTGAAATCATGTGTGACGCCAGTGATTTCGCAGTCGGAGCAGTTCTGGGACAGCGGAAGGAGAAACAGTTTCAACTAATATACTACGCCAGCAAAACGCTCACTGACGCCCAAGAGAATTATACAACCACAGAAAAAGAGCTGCTAGCGGTAGTATTTGCTTTTGATAAATTTCGTTCTTATCTAATCTTGTCCAAAACTATTGTCTATACAGATCACTCAGCTCTGAAATATCTTTTTTAAAAGCAAGATGCTAAACCTCGCCTTCTACGATGGATTCTACTCCTTCAAGAATTCGACATCGAGATCAAAGACAAAAAGGGAGCAGAAAACGTCGCGGCAGACCATCTCAGCCGATTAGAGAATCCTTCAATGGATAAGTTGCACGAAAAATACATTCAAGACCAGTTTCCAGAAGAACAGCTCATGCATGTTGGTAAATACTATCAAGGGTCACGATCTACAAATGATCCCTGGTATGCTGACTATGCCAATTATTTGGTGGGAAAAGTCTTACCTAAAGGAATGCCAACCTCTCGAAGACAAAAATTCTTCCGCGATATAAAATATTACTATTGGGACAACCCTTTCCTCTTTAGGGTTTGCCCTGATCAAATCATTAGAAGATGCGTTGATGGGAAAGAGGCAGAACATATCCTACACCAAAGCCACCATGGACCTACTGGAGGACATCATGGTACCAACATGACCGCAAGAAAAGTGTACGATGCCGGCTTTTTCTGGCCAACCATATTTCGAGATGCGTACGATTTGGTGAGACGCTATGATATCTGCCAAAGACAAGGCAATATAACAGCCCGGAATGAAATGCCACTCACAAACATCCATGCCGTGGAAATCTTCGATATCTGGGGATTAGATTTCATGGGACCATTCCCTAAATCTAACGGTAAAGAGTACATCTTGGTTGCAGTCGACTACGTCTCCAGGTGGGCCGAGGCCCAAGCTCTCCCAACAAATGACGCCAAAGTAGTAACCAAATTTCTCAAAAAGCTATTCAGTCGATTTGGGACTCCAAAAGCAATAATCAGTGATCGTGGTACACACTTTTGCAACGTTCAATTCATGAAAGTTCTGCAACAGTATGGTGTCACTCACAAGACATCAACAGCTTATCACCCCCAAACAAATGGGCAAGCTGAGGCAACAAATCGAGCTTTGAAAAGAATCTTGGAAAGAACTGTTGGTAATCATGGGTACAAATGGGCTGAAAAATTAGATGATGCATTGTGGGCATTCAGAACCGCCTATAAAACACCATTAGGAACCACACCGTATCGTCTAGTTTATGGCAAGGCATGTCACTTACCTATTGAGCTGGAATATAAAGCATATTGGGCTTTGAAGAACTGCAACTTAGATATTTCTACAGCCGGAGCAAATAGATGAATGCAGTTGAATGAGTTAGCCGAACTAAGGGATCAGGCATATGACAGTTCGTTAAGCTTCAAGGAACGAACTAAGAGAATTCACGATGCTAAGATGAGGCCCTCAAGATTCAAAATAGGAGATAAAGTGATGCTTTTCAACTTGCGATTCAAGAAATTCTCTGGCAAGTTTAGGATCAGGTGGATTGGACCATTCATAGTTTCAAAGGTATTTCCTTACGGTGCAGTCGAACTCGAGGCACCAGAAGGTAATTTTAAGGTTAATGGTCATCGCTTAAAGCATTACTTCGAAGACTTTCCCATCAGGGAAGATGTCTTTATCTTTGAACCACCGTGAGTCGACAAAAAGGTACAAAGAGTCAAGCTAGAGACTCGTAAAACAAGCGCTCTTGGGAGGCACCCCAAGCCTATCTTTATTTCTGTCATTTTATTTCTTAGTTTATTTTTATTAAGTATGGTTGTCTCTGAACTAGTAAAATTGCAGGCTTGCCACTTATCTGACTTCGAATTGCAAAATCTGAGATAAGTGTTGTTCATTAACTATCACTGTTAGCATTACTTGTTTATTTTATCTTGTTTCAGGATGGACACTGTTGACGCTGATCATGTAGCTGCGAGACTACGCAGGCGACACAGACCTCGTAGACGCAGAGCACAGAGAGCGGCTATGCTGACCATCACTGAGGAGGACCTGACTGATGTCCCTATCACTCACGAGGAGTTGCCCGATGAGAGGCCCTCATCACCTTTGCCAGCCCCCGTACCTACTTTCGAGTACGGTATCACTACGGCTGACCCAGCTGCTTTGTGGGCCCTCTTCCGGACACTCTCCATCCAGCATGACATCATGTCCTCTATCTGTGAGCAGCTCGAGATTCCGAGACCTGATGCCATTCCCTACAGGCTTGGCCCAGATCCGGGACCATATCGACCTCCATGGTCCTTCTTTCCTCCTGCAGATCCACCTGTTGTCTCTACTGCCGGACCTTCCAGTGGCCCCACTGCTGCAGCTGCTGATCCTGATCCAGCATTGCCCACAGGATTTGCATTACCAGATCGCAGCCTCACAGAGCAGCTTCTGGCTGTTTTTGATGCTCACACTTCTGTCACCCACACTTCCACTGATGAGATTGTGAGTCAGACTGTGGCTACTATGGATTTCTCCATCCCATCTCCGACTTCCATCTTTGATAGGGATGCTGTGGAGGAGTTTGATCCTGATACTGATGACCTGCTTGACGACTTTTAGATTTTATCTTTAGTATTTACTTTCTGTATTATGACTCTGTACTTACGCTTTAGACCTGCTACCTAGATGAGATACTATGATATGTGTGTTGATGTTTATTGCAGAATTCAGCTTTGTGTGGAATGGATGATCTTAAACGAGCCTGGTCCTTAAAATCCAGCAATTCACTAGCACCACTTATAACACCCCTCGTTAATTATAAACACTATATATAATATTTGCGACTCGGAAGCGTATATATTTCAAAACATTACTATCAATGTCAATTAAAATGTCAATAAACTTTTTCAAATCTAATACATGACATTTTAACAAACTCGGTGTTATATAATTCAGCACATCTCTTTAGTTATAAAACTAACATCAGAGTAAAAGCCTGTCAAACATTCCATCCAGTCCAACAACTTCCTGCCCTGCCCAATATGTCTCATCTATTTCAACCTGCAGGCAGAACTGTGGTGGGGTTAGCATAAAACTAAGTGAATGAAACTATAAGCAACAGTACAACCTAGCATAATAATCTGTTTACATCAAATAACAATAAACAGAAAATCAATCATTCACTCGACATCCAATCAATGTCAAGCTACACCAATCAAACATTATCAATCGTCATGAGAATCGGTGGCTCCTGAGATACCCTAATACCGGTTTGGTAATCAAGGAACTCTTATCAATCATCTGTATTGGCCTATACAGAATTACCGATAACCAGTTGTTAATCACACACGACCTAGATCTCCAAACCAACATTTCAAGTTTCAAGATCTCCTGTCGTCTACAATAACAACCAAGTCCAACTATCAAGTCAAGTTGACCTCAGAATCTTACATACTAGCTCAAACAGCCAAGTAAGCAACTAGTCAAACTATCATGGCAAGATATCTCAACAATTACATTCTATCAAAGTAATACTATAATTACTTGTTGTAAATCAAATCATTACAACTAAATCACACTGAGGTTACAGATCCACTCACCGACTACCTCAGGCCTCCACTCAGTAATCTAATATCACTGAACCTTCTCCACATCTGAGAATCAACAAATCAAATATAAGTTAGTAATCATGATCATCAATACTAAACTTATATCAATCTTTAACATTTAGGAACTTAACATAATTTACTTTTCAATTACTAGTTCCTAATCACATTTTATGGATTTCAATATAACTCTTATCATATATTAATTATCAATCACAGTACCATTTTACAACAAGTACCAGTCGCATAACAATCAACAAGATAATAAAAAGCTATATCAGCCCTCCAAGCCGCCGGCTTCCTCCTAGAAGCCGCCGGCTTCTTATCACCATCCACTGGTTTCCTAAAATGCAACACAAGCCGCCGGCTTGCCAAAGAAGCCACCGGCTTCAACCAACTGGGCACATGCCGCCGGCTTCCATCGTCGTCCAGGCCCTGTACGAACAGCAAAACCCTAACCCACGGGTTTTTAACAAAAATCACCCCAAACTCATTTTCTAACTGTTATATGTCACAAATACTTTCATATAAACACTATATAACAGTTATTACATGTTTCTAACATCTAATTCTTCCAAATCATCAATTCACCCAAATTTCAATCGAAATCAAATTCTTAAATACTCAAGAACACTTACTGATTGAAGAATATACTGATGATAATCTGTCCATGGTGAAGTTTCACGAGAATCACAACTTCCTGATTTGATTTCTAGTTTGATTCGGAGGTTTTCTGAGAGTTTCTGTGAGTTTTGAAGTTTCTAAATGAACTTTCCTAAAATGGAAAGTTAAATATATAGTCGGTTCACAAACCGCCTTCAATATACGGGTATAATTTAATACCCCATCTCAATCTATTGTCTGGAACCCGAAAACCATTTGCGAGTCCAAACATTTTATTGCACCGTCAACTATATTAATTTACAACAATTAATAATTTACTTATCACATTGGAATATTCGACTCCTATTCCAATTATTTCAACTATTTCAAACAATATTATTTCCAAACACGTTTAAATACATATTTAAATCAAGAAATAATATATAAACAACTAGGTCCATTTCGAGGATGTTACAACTCTCCCCCCCTTAAAGAGATTTCGTCCCCGAAATCTAACCTCATTCAATCTGTCTAATGTGAGATAATCACATATATCTTAACATACATTTGTCCTCAATAGCAACTTACAACTATACTTAGACTGTTTGAATTCTTTCCACATGCACATGTTCCCATGAACATGCTTCTGTCTTTTCGTACGCACACATTCAGTGCATCTAATCAATATCATCAATCAGATATATCTTATAGGCAACCACTTACTTCAACAAGTGAAACCTATAATCACTTGATCAACAAGTAAAACTTAACATCACTTAATAGGTTTATACAACCAGAAATTAGCAATGTGCTAAAATCCTTAACCTATTCTTACTATTCATCTATGTTAACAACAAAACAGCAATCACATTATCACATCAGTGGTCATTAAACCACAATGTACCTAGCAACACTGAAATATAATTCAGCTCACGACCACAATCAGTCTAACATACAGATCACAATCTTAAATCTCTACCATCAAAGATCTGTAATTCAAATCTAGGTTAACTTTTCATTCAAAAGTTTCATACCTATACTCTTTTGAACAATCTTTAATGTTCACATATCATTTCAATCATATGAAATCCTTTACTTAAAAGTACTTCAGATTCATATCACCTTAATAAGCAAAGCAGAGGTCAAACTCAGTAGGTAAAACCACAATCAACAAGTACTTTGCATCGATCAACAAAAGTACCAAAATCAACTATTACCTACATTCAACCAACCTCTACATTGACTTATTTCCATTTGTAATTCCTTTTATTACAACCTATCAATTTTCAACAACAACAATTACATAAACAATAATCACAATACCAGTGATTATACATTCAAGTACACCTATCAGTACTTAATATTTGTCTTCAAACTCTAACTAACCATCAGTTAGAATTCCTATATATAATACTTAAACTGGTAAGACATCCAGAATCTTATCTTAGCAACCAGTTATTTCAATTTAACCTTACAATCATAAACTACTAATCACAAGCAATTAGAAAATTATACCACTTTAACCACATAATCACTTAGTACTACATCCCATCAATATAGCAACTAAGTCAGTCTTAATCAATATTATGATACTACCATTCAAGTATCACAATACCACAATGTGCTACTTTCCAACACATTTCCAACAAAATCTACATCAAGTTAATCACAATTAACTAACCTCTACTTAACTTATGGCACATTTTAATTCATTCTATTAAAACTTATCATGCCATTTATTATCATGTATATCACACATATATACTTACACAACTTCAGGTACTCTCTTAAATGGACACATACACATCAATTCCATTTAATCCTATACACTAGGCCATTCAGACTGTTAAAGTCTTTATCAAGCCTTCTCAGTAGTACTAGTCATCACATATCCATACCACAGGACATGGAATAATTATCAATTCTATGTTTCACTTATATACTTACCAACTCATATATAACTTAAACATTTCAGCTTAAACTTACAATAAAAGCTTGGTGAATACAATCATCACCTATCAATTTCAAGGTTTCCCTTACTTCCTAGCATATACAATTTCTTAAAATATGAACAATCATTCAATTCATATTTCCTCAATTTATCAAACAAAGATCAACTAAATCTTTAACACCATCCAGCTCCAGATATACTTTCATATCATACCTTAGTTGGATCTAATCTCAATTTACCACTTCATCACTTACTTTATTTGCATACAATCAACAAATAACTTTTAATTATTTCTTATCTCACATTCTTACCCAATCAAAGCTATCATCACAAGCTTCATACACTGATAAGATTTTCTTATCACAATTCTAATCAATGTGATTTAATTATTCTAACATATCTTAACAAATTATAATTGTCATATCAAACAATGACTTCATATCTGTATAATTCTTCAACACATATTCAGTTCAAATATCAAATATTACCTAACTGAATACTCAATTACACTTAACAATATTTCAATTACTTAATACTAGCTTTAAGTAAGTTATCAAGTTTCACAAACTTAAACCAATTTAGGAATTTAATCACATTCCACGCAATCATAACATTTCAATCTATGTTAGACTATTTCAACACAAACAGTTGACTATATGTCAACTTCAATTTCAATCAATTAATCAATAAAATTCTCTAATTGCTTTTCTCTAGTTTGACCCAATCTCAAACCAATCACAAGCAATTAATTTTATACACAACTCACTATTCATGGTTTGACTTTCAAAGTTAACATACTATCAATATTAACTCACAACAAACCATTTCATCTTATATGTTCACTTTCAAACTTATATTTTAAATTATTACATTCAATAATACTAGAAATTCCTCAAGCAAGGCAATATCAACCTATTTCAACTTTGGCATCATACAAGCCAAATACAAAATAGTGACCCCTTTAAACACTATTAAATTAATCTACAAGTAATCTATCAAAATCAATCACAATTACTCATTCAACAAAATCAAATTTGTTAATTAGGTTTATCATCAAAACCTCTATCAATGACAACTATCATTTACACTGTCACTTTTACAGTCTAAAAGTCACAGTCCTATCAACTGATTGTTTTCTTGTCAAAACAATTATTAAACAACTTAGCATACCATCATGCTCCATTTCTAAAATCACATTACATTTCTTTTATACCAAGTAGCCTCAACAAGTTCATGTGACACCACATAATATAACAACGGTGATCAGGCGTTGCAAGATTATGTTATTCACAATCCATTCTCAGGCTACTCTACATTATAATTATCAATGTGATCTATTCTCATCTCATATATATTAAATACTTCATGATTTCAAATCAATCAACATCTATTTAATAATTTCTAACAGATGATACATACTCAAAATCAGTTTACTACTTTACATATTCAACCTTACATACGCAAGTCATCTCACATACACACAATGTTCTAATTTTCAACAACTGAATTACTCAGTATATCACTTATCTGAAACCTCAAACACATGATAACTCATCATCATAGTTTCAATACTTAACACTAATCAATGTCCTTATTTTCCTCCAAATTCAGGACACATCTTAATTAACTATTATCACTTTGACATATACTATACTATCAAGCATCACTGTCATAACAAGCCTACTCAATCCTGTTACTATAAAACATTTCATTTCTTAATTTACAATTGCCCAGAAAGATCTATCACTTCCCAATCAATTTAGCTTTATCATAAGCCCTATTTCTTATAAACCTATCAGTCATTGTTTAGGTCAAGTGTTTAACTATAGTCGACACATATCATATAGTCACATAAACACATATTTTCTCAATTAGCAGTCATTATCAATTCAAATGACACAACCTTCCTTAACAAGGATTTAGATCACACCTAGTGATTAATCCATTAACATAATACTATCAATTATTTTGTATCACCAATAAAGACACTCTTAGGTTCTAACATCAATCTTGTTAAACCTTAATCAACTCTCTGTCTACTTAAACATATTTCTGCATTTACAATTCAATCAGAAATAACCACAACAATGAACATCTCATTCAATATTGCTATCCTCATGTCAAACTATAGCAATCATTAGTTGACTCAAAACTGGGGAATCATATCAGTCTGACTCAATTAACTTCACAACAAAGCTTACTCAACATAACAGAGTAAACAATTTAAGTTAATGTAAATTAACATAGGCTTATCGAAGATTACCTGGCAATCTTAAGCCCACGAGTGTTGAGGAAACATGAAATATACCAATCTAATACTCATGTTCCTCTGTCTCTGCAATCAAACAACAACTTCACAACTTGTTAAGATTTAGTACATATTCAACCAATCACTTTCTCACACATTCACTAATCAACTAAACCCGCACCCACTGGAATGTTTGACTCAACTCAATCAAAGTTTAGGATTGAACATTCTGTCATGTCAAATTCACCCAAACTATTGCTCTGATACCAACTTATAACACCCCTCGTTAATTATAAACACTATATATAATATTTGCGACTCGGAAGCGTATATATTTCAAAACATTACTATCAATGTCAATTAAAATGTCAATAAACTTTTTCAAATCTAATACATGACATTTTAACAAACTCGGTGTTATATAATTCAGCACATCTCTTTAGTTATAAAACTAACATCAGAGTAAAAGCCTGTCAAACATTCCATCCAGTCCAACAACTTCCTGCCCTGCCCAATATGTCCCATCTATTTCAACCTGCAGGCAGAACTGTGGTGGGGTTAGCATAAAGCTAAGTGAATGAAACTATAAGCAACAGTACAACCTAGCATAATAATCTGTTTACATCAAATAACAATAAACAGAAAATCAATCATTCACTCGACATCCAATCAATGTCAAGCTACACCAATCAAACATTATCAATCGTCATGAGGATCGGTGGCTCCTGAGATACCCTAATACCGGTTTGGTAATCAAGGAACTCTTATCAATCATCTGTATTGGCCTATACAGAATTACCGATAACCAGTTGTTAATCACACACGACCTAGATCTCCAAACCAACATTTCAAGTTTCAAGATCTCCTGTCATCTACAATAACAACCAAGTCCAACTGTCAAGTCAAGTTGACCTCAGAATCTTACATACTAGCTCAAACAGCCAAGTAAGCAACTAGTCAAACTATCATGGCAAGATATCTCAACAATTACATTCTATCAAAGTAATACTATAATTACTTGTTGTAAATCAAATCATTACAACTAAATCACACTGAGGTTACAGATCCACTCACCGACTACCTCAGGCCTCCACTCAGTAGTCTAATATCACTGAGCCTTCTCCACATCTGAGAATCAACAAATCAAATATAAGTTAGTAATCATGATCATCAATACTAAACTTATATCAATCTTTAACATTTAGGAACTTAACATAATTTACTTTTCAATTACTAGTTCCTAATCACATTTTATGGATTTCAATATAACTCTTATCATATATTAATTATCAATCACAGTACCATTTTACAACAAGTACCAGTCGCATAACAATCAACAAGATAATAAAAAGCTATATCAGCCCTCCAAGCCGCCGGCTTCCTCCTAGAAGCCGCCGGCTTCTTATCACCATCCACAGGTTTCCTAAAATGCAACACAAGTCGCCGGCTTGCCAAAGAAGCCGCCGGCTTCAACCAACTGGGCACAAGCCGCCGGCTTCATCATGAAGCCGCCGGTTTCAACAAACAAGACCAAGCCGCCGGCTTCCATATGAAGCCGCCGGCTTCCATCGTCGTCCAGGCCCTGTACGAACAGCAAAACCCTAACCCACGGGTTTTTAACAAAAATCACCCCAAACTCATTTTCTAACTGTTATATGTCACAAATACTTTCATATAAACACTATATAACAGTTATTACATGTTTCTAACATCTAATTCTTCCAAATCATCAATTCACCCAAATTTCAATCGAAATCAAATTCTTAAATACTCAAGAACACTTACTGATTGAAGAATATACTGATGATAATCTGTCCATGGTGAAGTTTCACGAGAATCACAACTTCCTGATTTGATTTCTAGTTTGATTCGGAGGTTTTCTGAGAGTTTCTGTGAGTTTTGAAGTTTCTAAATGAACTTTCCTAAAATGGAAAGTTAAATATATAGTCGGTTCACAAACCGCCTTCAATATACGGGTATAATTTAATACCCCATCTCAATCTATTGTCTGGAACCCGAAAACCATTTGCGAGTCCAAACATTTTATTGCACCGTCAACTATATTAATTTACAACAATTAATAATTTACTTATCACATTGGAATATTCGACTCCTATTCCAATTATTTCAACTATTTCAAACAATATTATTTCCAAACACATTTAAATACATATTTAAATCAAGAAATAATATATAAACAACTAGGTCCATTTCGAGGATGTTACACCACTCCTGCACAAACCTGGTCTATTCCAGTAAACACAAATGGGGAGTCTCTCTGTTCCTTTCTCCCCATTTCAATTATGTTTACTATGCCTATGTTAGTGTATTTAATTTCTGTGCCTCATCCTAAACTTATCACTAAGTGTGGGATTCCAACCCAAATTAAACACTTGAGAAACATCTACTTACATGTTCAAACTCTAAGGGTGGGATTTTACTAGTAAAATCTCTACTCAAGAGAACATTAGGGACAATGTTCCTCTAAGTGTGGGATGGCAGGTATAGAATACCTTGAACGGTGATTTTTATATCCAATAGCAATCTTTCTCTCAAAATTTTTTCAAAAATAAGGTCAATTTTTTTCAAAATTAATGAGTCTAACTCAGTTTTTGAGTCTTAGATACTACTGAGAGAAACCATCTTCAAAATATAAGTATGATATTTCTAAAAGCCTAAAGGAAATAAGGTAGAAATTGCTTAAGCAAGAAGTGATAATCAAAGGAGCATGACTAGACACATACAACCCTTTGCAGTGAGGTATCTTGAGCCCAAAAGCATTCATCTTTAATGCTTCACTTTCATTTCTTGTGTGTGTGCCGATGTCTGTATATCTGAATTAGAACTTGCTCTTGACATACGCTCCGAGACCATATTGGTGTGTACCGTACGCGGTATAGGTGCAATTAAATGACCTTGACATTCCTTAGGACTTAACCCATTTCTTACATATCTTTTCAAGCCCAAAACCCTTTCCGATGCTCATTTTTAGTATCGAAGATCCGCCTAGTATACCCTGTTGAGCCTAAACCTTTCGTTTCTTCAAAACCCTAATTTTCACCCACTTCCCAAAATTACCTCCCAAACTTATCTTGGAATTTCTTAGGTTATGAAGAACACCTTTTAGAATATCTGTTTCATATATCCTACTCATTCGCATTCTCCAAAATCAAGTTTCTCAACAAATGGTGCGGGAAAATTAGCACACAAGAGAACTGGAAGGACGATGGTGCGGGAAAAATTAGCACCTGGAAAAGAATCAAAATGATCAAGATAGAAGAAAAGATTTCTAAAGGATTCAAAATATAAAATTCCTTGGAAATTCTCTGACAAAGAAATTCTGAGGAAAAGAAAAAGAAAAAAAAAGAAAAAGAAAAGAAAAAGAAAATAGCTCCGCAAATAAAGCTGAAAGTTTCAAAACATAGCTCTTCATGGAAAATTCGACAGAAGCTGAAACAGCTACCAACTCTCCGTTCCTCTCCGTTCTAAATAAAGTTGTTCATAATCTCAGTGATTTTAGGATAAGCTAAACACCCTCGCAACCCAAAATTACCACTATCCATACCCTTCACCCTCACCAAACATTACAACCCTCTGAATGTATTGAGATAATTAGCACCGTCCTCACCTAAATGGTGGAGATCCGATTCTTGATCAAGCCTATGACGATGAGTGCAGCATGACTGGCTATTTTGAGCGATTTCGTTTGAACTATATTGATAGGAAACCCGATACACTTTGAGTGAATTGAGTGACCACCTTTAGTGAGATCGCCTAGTCATGTGTACTCCATGATCACGAGATTTGGATGTACGCCTAAGAGAATCTCTTCTTGTTTATGGAAGGATCGTCTTATCCTCCTCCACACTTCTAGAAGTAACTTGCTTATATGAGGAAATGCTAATCTCAGAAAATATTCTCTGACTCGCCCCTAAAAAAGTGACTTAAAACATTTTTTCAGAGAGTTGTTGCTTGAGGACAAGCAACGTCTAAGTGTGGGATAACTTGATGTGACGTAAAAAGTCATGTTTTTAGAAGCTTTATTCCTCACATTTTGGACCTTTCTTTAGTAAAAACATTCCAAAACATTGATTATTTATTAAAATTCACTAAAGTGGTTCAAAAGTAGACGTTGTGATAAAAATCACTGAAAACACTCTGAAAATGCACAAAACACAGCATTTTAATACAAGCCGATTCCTCCAACCTCATTTTCCTATCAAGACACACTTCCTAACTTCTATCATCTGTTGAATAGGTAAAATCGAGACGGAAAAATACGGAATCAAGTGAAACGGGCAAAGAACGGAGAAACCACTACGCTTTCAGAGCCATTAAAAGTCATTTCGGCTACGCCTAAGTCCTACACATCCAATTTCTATGATATTGGCATCATTAGAAGCGTAACGAAATTACGAAATCACAGGCAAAAGAATCGAGTCAAACGGACGCATAACGAAGGAGATACGCGCGTTTTAAGCAACGAACGAAATCAGACGGAGCCCGTATACGGCCCTAGGCACCGTATACGGCCCTATACAGACCGTATACGGACTTGTATAGACCGTATACGGCCCTATACAAGCCGTATACGGCCCCTGCACCCCCATATTGTGCATCGTTTGCTTGTACGTGCTGCTTCGTGAGTTGGACGCGCGATTTAAAGCTTTGCCTATAAATAGTGGACACCCCACACTTCACCAACATACCATTTTTCTCATTTCATTTCTTCCTTACACTTTCTCTCTCACACACATCACTCTCTCTCTAGTTTCTCTCTCTAGAGATTTTCTCTCTCTAGAATTGGCTAGTTAGAGAGATAGTTAGGTAGATGTAGCTTTTAGCTTTTGTACGGAGTCACTCCAAGACATTGTATTCGCGAAGATCTGTCCGTAATAAATTCGTATCAGGTTCTATTTATATATCTCTTACTTTTCAGTTTTAAACATGTGTTGCTTTGTTTATGCTTGTTTAGGATTGTATGCTAGATATATAATGTTAGGCTAGACATTTCTTTGTGTTTACTATGATGTAGTTATGTTAGAATAGTCAATATGTTTATGCCATGCTGTTACTCTGCCCGTGTTACTTTAAACTGTGTATGAACTCGTAAACTCATGAATCTCGAATGTTTATCTATCCAACTTATGATGTGGTTAGAAGCTTCCTGCTAGAACTTGGCCAATTACTAGTGGTACGTTCTCTACCTATTCCATACTTGATGATCAATGAACTTGGTATGGCTGTGTTCTCTAGGTTGAAACAAATCATAAGAGACACGGAGCGTAGGATTAGAGATAGGTTAGATTCATGTTTATCTGTTATATATCTTAGAGAGAACTTTCGGGATATCTATGATCTGATTATCGATTATCTGCTATGATTAGGATTATGGTGTTCTGTTATGTGTCACCCTATTGCATGTTCTTGTTTGATTGTTGCCTTAGGAATGATGCATGCTAGAGTTATCCTCCTGGTTCATATCAGTAACTGTATAATTAGGTTTTCAGACACAGAATATTGGTTTACACAGTAGATTAACATGCATGGAATAGTTGTGATGATTTATATCTGTAATGCTGAACAATTTAACTGATCGTTAGCCCGATTATCCCAACTTGGTCCGCAGGATTATCCCCGTTCGTGTTCTTGTTCAATCAACAATTCACGCTACGATACAAACGTCTCTGATGACTGTGACTGGGGACCAGGATTCGAGGATAGTCGTCGGTTAAATTGGTCTGTACATTTGGGAGAACTTCCGGTGTATTTGACTTCTATAACTGCTATCCACGTGACATGTTATTTATATGATTGCGGACAACTCTACGTTAGATATTTAATAGGCTCATAGTTGTAGCTAATTAGGATATAGGAAATCTGCGAAAGTAATGTGGAGCCCTAATTAATGTAACGGAAAAACCGTAAAACGCCCTATTACTCGGTATAGTGCTAGAAACACCAATTAGTGGAGTACAAACGTATGGAAGCCGCGGAACGGTCGTAGGTACAATACTTTGCATTAATTATGTTTCTATCCTTTCCGGATTAGTCATCACATCTAGTAGCCTTACCCTTGACTATTCATCAATAACACATAACGAAATCATAGTAAACACTCGCTTATCCTCTGTTGACCGAGTCTCCGTACAAACCTCTTTTGTTTTATTTTCTTTATTTAAATTAGTATTTAGTTATAAAAACCAAACCTATCCAAAAACTTTTAAAAAACCCTAGCTAGATTCCCAAAGATAATAAAACTTCCTAGACTCCTATGCCCGTTGTAGTTTGAAGAACGACACGTGAGTCATACATACCACTTACTGCCCTTTTAGGTCTGTCAGTAGTATACAACTTAGGATTCCCCTGCTCTATAAATTTAAACCCTGTCCGCGCATCCTGTTTGGTTGGTTCAACGACCGGATTAAAACCCGTCCGACCACTGGAGGCACGACACTCAGCCCTACTTAAAAATAGCCTTCCCGAAAAACTAGGAGACACCGGTAGATTTACACTCCCTTGTTCTATTTACCAATCCGGAGATATAAGCGCCTTAGCCGACCTAGGAGCTAGCATTAACCTTATGCCTTACTCCTTGTTTAAAAGGCTAGAACTTGAAAATTTGAAACCAACTAAGATGACTGTCCAGCTAGCTGGCTAATCCGTTAGATACCCAAAAGGAATAGCTGAGAATGTCTTAGTTCAAATTAACAAATTCTTCTTTCCTACGGATTTCGTGGTAATGGATATCCGCGAGGACATAAACATCCCGATTATCCTTGGAAGACCATTCATGAACACCGCTAGAGCAGTGATTGATGTGTATAACCACACGATTGTTCTACGATCACACGGTGAAATCATCACTTACAAGATTGACCAACCGGAATGCACCCCAGAACAAGAAGAATGTTATGCTATATCAACAGGCAGAATTACCCACAGTAACGAATCAGAATCCGAAGAAGAACGATGTTTCACTCGACCAACAACCTTCATCTATGACACTGAAACTGACCGAGAAGAGGACGAGGACTACCAAGAAGCAGAGGAAGACGAAGAATCTGAGGAGGAAGAATCTGAACCTGAAAAAGATGAAGAAGAACCCACTGAGGAAGAAGAAGAAACTGAAGAGGAAGAGGAAGAAATGGAAGAAGAAACCGAGGAAGAAGAGGAAAGATATGAAGAAATGGTGGAAGATGAGGATTCACCACAAATGGCTGAAGTCAAAAGAATACAATGCTCCGAAGACATCAACTCATCAGACGAATCCGTTGATTATGAATCCGTTCGTCAACACTTCAGATCCACTCATCTCAAGAGAATGGAGACCATGCTTGACTCTCATCTTGAGCCCTCGAAACCTTTCACCCGAACCCGACTCCGAGAGATAGATACTTTTGAAGAAGAACTCCGATCATCAAGCACCCCGGACATATACGCTAAACTCCTACAAAGAATCGCTGCATATAAGGCAACTCAAACGGGTGGCTTTATTAAAGAAAACCTTCAAGATTCAATCACGGAAGTCAGGACCATCGAAGTCGACAGTTCCCAACCTTTCAATAACGCACCCTCAGATGAAGAATTCCACCAATTTCCAGATTCGCGTGATGAAGATTCTGAAAGCGGAAACAATGATGACGACAATTGTATCGACGTCATTGTTGATAAACGCTCTATTCCAACAACTCCCCCTGCTCCAGCAAATTCTCCTACCTCCTCAACTGAGATAATACGAGTCCCCCTCATAGATACTCACCAAGAGTTGATTGACTTGATTGATGAATACGACGATGTCCGCATCATCGTAGAGGCTATCAGAGAATCAACAAATGACTACACCACCGCCCAGAGACACCCGATAAGGGAGATTGAACGAGAATACGATTCATTCATCGCCTGCTTTGGAGTGTAGGAATCTCGCACTTTACGCAGACATATCCAAGAACTATCATATTCCCTTCAAGCTCAAATTACAAGAAAAGCTCAACAGCCAGAAAGACCTCACTACCCGATAGGAGAAGTCGAATTCTGCAGCAACCAGAGGCAAATATACCAAAAAGTATATTGTGCCCTAGCCGGATCAGCTTTTCCTTACTCATCAAGTCAAAAGGCTACACTAGCATCAATGAGAACCCATCTGGAAAGAGCTACAGGAAACCCGCAGAATTATGTTGATATCAGAATGGTGGGAGATCTTAGAACCCTTCTAGATCTCATCGAGACTGGAGAACACCTCACAGCTTCAGAAAACTACAGGATAGTCATTCACTACACCATTGATCATCAAGTTGAGCTGATAATTGATGAACTAAACCACTCAGTATATGAAAAAGAAACTCAAGAAGTACCAAGATTCATTCCGCACTTATCACAAATCAACCTGGCAACTTATGTGACAACTACACTTCGCGGAATGTACACTGAAGAAGATATAGAGCTTAATGTTTATCGTGATGGATATCGCGAAATATTCAGCAAGTTAATCTATGTCTTCACAGACATGGACTTCCCCTTTAACCGCGAGCAACATCAACTCATCAGGCAAGTATGCCAAGCAACCATATCCATTGGAGGAGACCCTTTGGCTAGTGACTTTGAAGAAGTGAAAACTCAGTTCATGGCCCTAATCGCCTCAATAGGTCGAAACCACCCCCAGCGTGAGATTGTTCAAACTCACAACTGCACCAGAATTGACCCTAACGGACCAGTCACACGGTCAGTTAGATACATCAGCTACGGGATGGCAATCCTCGACCGATTGGCCACTGATCACTTCAAAAGCTTCAGAATGGAATCTACCAACCCACCAACCCTAATTGCTGACATGATAAAGCTATTCCTCCGATACTTCCCTCCACGCTACAGCTTACCAAGGAACCACGGTAACCAATCCAGCACCAGGGACGCATCCAGCATCATCATATGAAGAAATGGCTAAGTCGAGCTCTCGACTTTAAAAGAGCGCTTCTCGGGAGGCAACCCGTGTTTTACATTTCCGCAAATTTTACTTTCCAAGAAGTGATGAAATCTCCGACTATCTTTCACACTCGGACGTACAAAGAATACCTCCTCCTTCAAGGAAGTATCAGCATCTTATATCCGATGTGTTCACACCTACGAGACCAATCACAAGAAGACTTGATGAGTGCACCCAGCAAGACGAAGTCCAGCAGATGCAAACCAAGGAAGACTGCAACTACCGGGGAGTACTTCCATACCAGTCTCTTTCCTTCGTTATAAATATACCATATCCAATATGCTTATCACTAAGTGTGGGATTCAAACCCAACACACGCTGCTAAAAGAATACGTATTAGATGTTTCAAATCTTAAGTGTGGGATTTTACCCAAATCAGAGCTTAGAATAACATCGAGGACGATGTTTCTTTAAGTGTGGGATAGCAGTAGTCTCACTACTGTAAAACGGATAATGGTATATACTTGATTCTAAGCTCGCTGCTCTTTAGACCATCATTCTCCAAAAAAGTAAACAAAATTTTCAAAATTGAGTTAAAAATATGTTGAAAATGAAAATTTTAGACAAATAATGATTTACTTTGGGGAAGAAGGATAAATAAAATACGAATTCTTTTGAAAAATTAGTTTAGTAATCCCATAAAGAGCATCGCATGACTAGGGACACAACAACCCAACTTTCGATTCGTGAGGTATCTTGAGCCATATAAAGCATTCACTTTTAATGCTTCACTTTTTCGATTCTTGAGTGTGCCGATGTATGCGTTTAGAATCAGAACTTGCTCTTGATATGCATTTCGAGTCCGAACTGGTGAGTCAAAAAGGAGATCGAATCACATCATTCTTAAACCTATCCATACACCCAAAAATGAAAATACGTTATCCCTACCCTCTCTAAAACATCCCTCCAACTTCATAGAAAGTTCCAAAGATGAAAGAAGAGAAGCTACAAGGATATGACGTCGAAAAAAAAATTCGAAGAAAAGAAAGTCAAATGGAAAAAAAAAAAGACTCCTACCAAACATCATGAGAAAAGGGCGTCAATCCACCCAAAAATCCCAACTTTCCTCTTCACAAAAAAAAAATTTATTATGAATAACCAACACAACCCCGTCTCATATCACCAACACTCCACTCCAAAAACCCTACATCACTTCTCCGAGAATGATTGTGGCTAGATCGGCTTCGCACTCACTTAAAAGGTAATGATTTGATTCTCGATCAAGCCTATGATGAAAAACGATACATGACTGGCGTTCTGAGTGATTGATAATATTAGAATAGGAAACCCTAAACACTTTGAGTGAATGGAGTGACAACCCTGAGAGGATCGCCTAGTCATGTATCCAAGACCAAAGATCAAAAGCATACTCCTAAAGATTACAACCTTACTTTCTCAAAAGCACGAATATTTTATTTGTCCAAACCCCCTTAGTAAAAAGTTCCACCCTAAAATATTTCATTATCTACTTATTTTTAACCATGCTTGAAATTCGAGTTTGCTTGGGGACAAGCAAAGTTCTAAGTGTAGGATACTTGATATCGCGTAAAAAGTCACATTTTTACTACCGATATCTCTCTCATTCTGGAACGATACTTAGCATTTGAACACAAATACTACACAAATCAATGATATTATGCCAAGAAGGCCAAAACAAGGTTGCATGAGAAAAATCAAGCAAAACGGACGTAAAACGAAGATTCCACGCACAATTGAAGATTTAAGACATCAAAACAAGATTTACAGACAAAGCACCCACCACTGAGATTTCTCTTATCCAAGATCTTTGTTTTCAAAATACGAATCCAACAGAAGAAGAATCGGCAAAAACGGATGAAGAATGATGATTCTACGTACGCCGGAAGATTCAAACGATTCGCACGACACATCCAAAGTTCAGAGACATATTTTTGGGATTTCTTTTCATCAAAGTCTCCGTTTTTGAAAAAATAATCCAACAAAAAAAGAATCGACGCAAACGGACGCATAACGAAGAAAACATGCACGAATCAAGAAACGAGCGAAAAGAAAGCGAACCGGGGCGGCAGCAGGCCAGCCGCCGCCGGCCACCTGCCCACCGCCGCCGGCTGCCATGGTGGTGGCAGCGCCGGCTTCCTGCCGCCCGTCCCCCGGCCGCTTTTTGGTCCTTGCCCGTACTCGCCTCGTACTTGGTGCCACACCTTTCCGCAACTTTAGGGTACATGTGCTACACCTTTACACGCTTTAGGGTACATGTGCCACTAACTTTTGCACCTTTTTCTAATGTGCTCCTCAAGATGCTAACATGAGCCGGATTTCACCTATAAATAGGAGGCCAATGGTTCATTTGCATGACACACCTTTCACACATTGGAAATACACCTTCCATATATTTCTCATTTCTCTAGCTTCTAACTTTTCTTTCTTATTTTATTTTATTAGTATTAGGCTAGTTAGGAAGCTTGCTAGAATATAACGAAAGCAAGGAACTTGCTTGTAATCTTTGGTGTAAGCTTGGAGAAACTCTTATTAATTCAAGTCTATTCCTTCTCGCATATTAATCTCGGTTATTTCTATCCTTATCTATCTTAATTAAATATGTATGCTTTAATTATGCTAGAGATAGTTTATGCCATGCTTAGCGAGTAGATTACTATTGTATTTGTTGTGATGTAGTTAGCATAAATAAATATGGGATGACCTTAAATATGTCGTGAAATAATATGGCGGCCCCTATTCGACTGTTTACTTGATATAGTACTGTAAACGCTTTAGAGCGGAGTACAAATGTATGGAAGTCAGTAAACGACCGAAGGTAGTTGTATTATGAATCGACATTATAAAAATGGAAACTTTATGAACGGGCATATCTTGTCCTTGTGATTTTAAACATAAAACTTATATTCGCCTTTCGATTAACAAACGTGATTGTAACCTTGTAAAGAGGAGTCGCGAACCTTAATACTTGGTCAATAATTATCTGAGTCAGAACTATGGTTTAATTATAACGTCATGCAATCATCATAAAATGCAATGTGATTATGTGGAATTACCATGAGTATAGTACACTTCCAATCGCAATGTACTTATCATGAAAACATCGCGAAGCAATTAAACGGACAATGGAAACATCGGTTAACGATTAAACACATTGTGAATTACAAAAGCACTTTTTGACATGGTCTGGGTTTAACTTTATGCTAAAAGCCGTCAGCATTTTAATTAGCTTAATTAGTTTGGATTAGATTAGAGTAGGTAGGCTATAGGCTAAATAACCATTCACGAAAACCTAGGGATTTGTTAATTGTATTGAGAAAGGGAAGTTTAAAATCCAATTTAAAATGATACTTTTCCCTTAAGCTATGAAACCTAAAGTAAGGTACGCAAGAAACCTAAACGTTTTCCCTCGCTTATCATGCTTGAGTTTCACTAATAGGAATTGATCAATTGAAGTCCAAACATATTTTCTAAGTTAGTTGTTTGCTGAATTTGTAGTCTTTATTGTATTAAGAACGGTTAGACTTGTTATGGACTTGCTACTCTGTTCCTTCGCCCATGAGCAAATGCGTTCAGTAATAAGGGCCACTGACTCCATCATAGGAGAGTGTGGAGAGTTGAGCATTGTCTGTTTGATCAGAATCGTGACACCTTAGTTCCTTGTGACATAATAGTTGATAACCGACTAATAAGGAATCTACTGGTTATACCATAAGCTGTCAAATCTAGTAAATATTCCAAATTTAGTTAAACGTTTCCCCTAAAGGGTTAAGTATCTATAAATGTATATAACTATGCGTTGACTTCTTTAGTGTGTACGTAACTAAATTTACCTCCATTGTATGTACGAAACTATTTATTGTCGTACATTGTATGAATTTTGATGACTTGTCAACCGGTAAAGATGCCACTTGTCACCTTATATTTGATAACACGTCATCAAAATACATACAATGTATGACAATAAATAGTTTCATACATACAATGGAGGTCAATTTAGTTACGTACACACTAAAGAAGTCAACGCATAGTTATATACATTTATAAACACTTAACCCTATATTGTAAATATAGAAGGGTAACTTGGTCTTTTTAGTCACATAATAATAGGATTAATGATGTCATGAAATAAATTAAGGGTTAGATCTTAATTGTTGATCTTCATTTAATGGTCTTTATTCTCTCAAGATTTTTCTTTTAATATATAAGATAGATTATTATTATTATATTTGTGAGTCCCTGAATAACTATCTGTTAGTGATATGGAATCGCAATGTGTAAAGTTTAATTGTAGAAGGGGGGTTGAATACAATTAAAAACTTTTTCTGATTTTATCTAAGTTAATTTAATCAAGTTTTTAATTGATCAAGCACAAACAGAGTATAATGAATATGAAACAGAAATAAACAAAGATGCAATAGTAGCTGAACTGTGAATCTTATTAATCATAAAACTCACTTAGTGTTGATTATGGAATGGAATAGCCAAGGCTAATCCAAATCAAACACTCAAGCTAAACTATTACAAAAGAGATGAACAGTAGTGGACAAACACGCTAACTGTTCACTCGCTGATCGCTGCTACGTGCTTAGACTTACTACTCACTGAACAAACAAGTGATTAACACGTACAGACGACTAGTTTCTAAGTACAATGTACTACTCTATATATACTACAAATATCCCGTAAATATCTCCTACAAAATAGGATCTTGGAATGACACGTGTTGCTGCTTGATTGGCTTGATCTCTTGTTAACCGACACTCTGCGGGTCCCAATTCTGTTACCGCGAATATCTCTACTTCCATAACACCAATCACTAGATGCCACGTAATTCTTCAGATATTTGATTGTACGAGGAACACTTGCTGACGTATAAGTGAAGAGCGACTTGTACTTGTGTGTAGAAAATTTATTAGACAAAGTCACTGAAGATATAATAATCCTCCTCATTCTCTGCGAGCTAACATGTTCTTTTAGAATGACTTGAATTATAAATCTTCAGCAACTGGATTTTGCTAGGGCAGTGACTTTTGCTTTTATTCATTTGAAGATGTAAAACTCTCGCTGCTAGTCTTGAAGTCAGCGACACACAAAGTTGAGTTTTAATCTTCCTCAGCATATCAGTTTCCTTGAGTAGAATGATCATCGACTAGGACCAGTGAGTACAAACTTCAGCAACAGCAGCTTTGACTTAATCATTTCCTTCATCGAGTTAACTAATTATTGAGTTGGTCAGCGACTAGTGACTCAATAATATTATATAGAAGATAGATAGAAGAAATAAAGTAATATGTCTTATTCTATGTTAATCTTAATCTTAATCTTATATCTTATCTTATAATATATATAAAAATAAAAATAAGATAAGATTGTTATGACTTATGAGAGTACTTTGTATAAGAAAGAAAAGAGAGAAGGTAAAAGAAGAGAGCGGCAAATAAAATATTGGAGTAAATTACATTGCCCGTCCCCGTGGTTTTCACGTTATTACAAAGCCAGTCCCCGGGTCGGGTATTCCTCGGAGCCAGTCCCTTGACCCGGAAATTTGTTTCACTCCCGGTCCCTACTTTAAACGGGCGTTAAATATGCTTGTTATCTCATCCCACGTGACTTGCACATGGCCGAGTAAATTACATTGTCCGTCCCTATGCTTGTCCGTAAATTACATTGCACGTCCCTGTGGTTGCCCGTAAATTACATTGCCCGTCCATGTGGTTGTCCACACAATACCCGACCCGAGGAGTCGAGGACTGAGACCGTAATATACGAACAACCACAGGGACCGGCAATGTAATTACGCGGCCATGGGCAAGTCACGTGGGATGAGATCAGGGGCGGTACTAGGGTGGGGGCAGTGGGGGCGGCCGCCCCCACCCGATTTTCGGGAAAAAATATTTTTTTAAAATTTTATAGGTTAATTTTGTAAAAAAAAAATTATGCCCACACGTAATTTTAAAATTTAAGGTTAATTTTATAAGATATTTTTATTATTTTGAATTCGCCCCCTCGTTAATTTTTTTCTGGTACCGCCACTGGATGAGATAACAAGCGTATTTAATGCCCGTTTTACGTAGGGACTGGGAGTGAAACAAATTTCCGGGTCAAGGGACTGGCTCCGAGGAATACCCGACCCGGGGACTGGCTTTGTAATAACGTGTAAACCACATGGACGGGCAATGTAATTTACTCAAAATATTGTGAAAGGACTGATATCGTAATATTTGTTTTCTGTAATCAGTTGGATTTCTATAGAACGAAGCTCCCTTATTTGTTTGGGGAGGTGAAAGAAAATGCTTCTTAAATCTTCTCCTTCTTGTTGTTATTCTGGTTTTCAATCATTATTCCTTATTTCTCCAAAACTCCCACCTCTTATTTCTTCACCCTTCCGAAATACTAGGTACTCAAACTCCTCATTTCTTACTTTGATTCTTGTTTTAATTCCCCTTCCCAGCTCCTAAAATATTTACATACATTTGTTACTAATTCATATCTTTCAGTCTCTACTAGATGCTACTTTGGTATTCAATACTGATACTGATGCTAATTTATACAGTATGTGTTTTTTTTTTCAGGTGCTATAATCTATTTCTATTATATGTATATGTATGTATTTGAATTGAATAAAATTCAGGGGTATTTGATTTATGTTTTGTTTGTGAATTTGGAATCTGCTTGTAGGAGATAAGTGTAAATTAAAACAGGGGATTTTGTCTTAATATTATTAATTAAATTTGAATTGATCGATTGATGGCGCTCATAAATTAACACTCACTATTACTATTTAGAAATGTGTTTATAAGCCCAGCAACCCCCTGAATGTGAACTGCAGATCTAGAATGTTATTATAAATCACTGTTGTGTTGGGAATAATGTATGACTAAAGAGCCTTTAGCTCATCGATCTAGAGGTTGTGGGCTGTGGATTCAAGTATCATCTGCGATATATGTGTATATATTATTTGCTTGTATATAATTAATGTTGTGGAAGGTGTGAATGTTTGCTGTTCTAAAAATTAATTATAAATAAAAAAGTTTAGTTATAATGTATTGTATGAATAAGCACAAACACACACCTTCGTGAGGTGAATTCGATTTTAGTGAAATAAAGTATTATTATTTTATTTTTTGTTGTTATGTTATTGTTATGCAGCATAGGGTGTTAATATGATATGAAGTCTGTGCTTTGTGCAGAAAGATTTGTATGAGAAATATGAGTACTAAGGATAACGCTACAGCTACACCGGTTTACCCTAAGTTTATACCAGTGGAACAGAACGAAATCACTTCAGTTAGCAAATCTGATGGTATGTATACAATGAGCTGAATGCAATAAATTTTTTAACATTAGCTATATACTATTTAATATGTAATGTGATTATGCAGGCTTTAAATTTCGATTGGTTTCATATAATATTCTAGCTCAGGTATGCACACAGGTTTATAATTTGTTAGTTGCTAGTTTTTTTTAATGTTGGTTTTTTGTTAGTTTAGAGTAATATTTATATTTAAAGCAAATTTTAATGTAACTAAGGACAAAGTAAATAGGCACAAAGGTCTTATATACGATACTGGGCAGTGGGCACTTATTGAATCCTGCGTATATTCATACATATAATCAAGCACAAAGCTTTCAACTTGATTCTAAGTTATTGTAGCACATTACAAGCTCATATTGTTCCCCTTTGCAGGCATATGTAAAAAGCGTAGTATTCCCACATTCTCCACCACCTTGTCTCAAGTATGTTTCTTGCTTGATTTAAATTCTTTCCCAACACTTTGTATGAGCATATAATTATAAAAGGTATAATTAGATGTTTCTTTTATAGGCTAAATATACATTAAATTTGGTGGGTATGATCATAGGTGGAAAGCTCGTTCGTTAGTAATTCTTGATGTTCTTAAGAGTCTTGATGCTGATATCTTATGCTTACAGGTTTACCTCAAATCCTTTATCTGTTGTATAATCAAAGGCCACTTTAAATGCTGCATTGTTGTTCTAGTACTCTTATCACATACTTGTTTTTGTATTGAGAAATTTCTTGCAATTGTTATCAGGAATTAGATGAGTATGATAAGTTTTACAAAGGTAAAATAGAGCAGAATGATTACTCAAGCATCTACATTAAAAGAAGTGGGAGAAAACTTGATGGATGTGGAATTTTCTACAAGCACAACAAGTATGCTTATTTTTAAGAATTAGTAAGAACATGTTTGAGATAGTGATGTATGCTATTCACCCTTTTATGTTATTTTATCAGATTGGAGTTAGTCATAGAGGAAAAAATTGACTATAATGATCTTGCTAACTTGGTTCTAGATGACTCATCGGGCCTGGAACAAAAAGAGAAGGCTCTTGATACTAACAGTACAGGTACCTATCAGATAGGTTTTTGGCTCCGATATGTACTTTGTTTAATAATATTTCTTCTTGATTGTAGGTACAGAAAAAGGCAAGACTCCAAGGGATCTTGGAGATACTAATGATCCATATGTACGTTTGAAACGTGATTGTGTCGGAATTATGGCTGCATTCAAGTTCAAAAAGCCTTATCAACATTATGTCATTGTTGCAAACACACATATTTACTGGTAATTGTACTTTCAGTTTTCACATTATGCTGTCTGGATTCAAACAGATCATTTTCTTATTACTGGTTAGTGTTTGGAGGTTTAAACTTTTAGTTCTGCTGCCCAGGGACCCAGAATGGGCTGATGTCAAGCTCGCACAGGTGAAATATTTATTATCACGTGTTGCTCAATTCAAGAAAATGGTATCAGAAAAATTTGAGTGCACACCATCTATAGTTGTAGCTGGGGATTTCAATTCGGTTCCTGGAGATAAGGTACGCACTATGACATTTCTTTTTGTCTAAATGCATAACAATGTGACCAGGATTTGGTCCGATTTCTATTTCAGGATAAAAACTTATTTTAACTCAAAAAACAATCCAAATTTTAATAACTTCAATATATGAAACCAAAGTTTTAACCTTCATGCAAACACCTGTCAGAATTAGCCCGTTTTTGAATGAAAGTTGTATGCAAGGCTGTAAATGTCGTTAGGCGGGGAGTTCTCGGATTGGATTTTTTTTACATGAAAATACGTAAATTTCGAAATTAAATGTTAAAATATAGACTAGAAACATAAAAATAAACATAATTGTTTAAAAGCATATACATAATTATTAGATTGTTCAAATACTTCTAACATAGATTCTAGTTACTAATAATGGACTCGAAACCGTAATTTTAAATGTGATGATTTTATATATGCCATTGATGAACTCAGTAATATCAAGTATACCCAACGTAATTTTTTTAATATCGTATATGCCACTCCTAACATCTCAATATATCAAATATACCCAAATAATATTTTTAATGATTATCTGAACTCTAAAACTCATAATAATTATCACCATTTTACCCTTATGCTTATTTCTTTCCAAAACTTTTGTGTATTTGATAAAGACCGATTCGAGATGGTCAACAAACTATATTACTTTTACTACTGATTTTTCTTCTTCTCATTCATTTTAAACTTAATGCAACAATACATATAAATAGTTGAAACACATGAACTTTTAAAACTACCCACTACGTTAAATACTTGAAACATGGAAACATGATTCTACCAATACTAACTATATTTTAGCAATATCAAAAATAAAATGGAATTATGATGTATGTGAACTAGTACATGTAACAGTTTGATCCATATGTAGTGGAGATGACCAAGTCAAGGTGTGCACGTATCAATTCCCCTCGCCTTAAAACGAGCCTTGTCCTCAAGGCTCACATGGTTGTACCGCGGGTTGCGCAATTCCCGTGGTTGTTTGCATTCAATTTGGAGAAAAACAAACTTGGGTGGGTAGCACTCGTGACGGGAATGAGCGTGTTAGAGCAACGAAAACAGAATCCTCGGTTGCGATTAGGTTGGATTTTGGTGGTTGAAACTCGTAGCGGCAGTGCAACAGGCTGGCTAGAAGGCGATACTCGAACCTTTTCGACTACGAAGAGTCATAAGTTGGTTGAAGTGTTGACGGCTGGATGATGACATTCTCTTGTTGAATTTTTGGTGATTCGTGAGCCGGGTTAGAAGGTGGAGGAGGCAATTTGGTGGTGACCTTGGTGTCGGTTTCGGTGATGGGTGTTACAAGATTGGAGATCACTGTGGTTTGAGTGTCGATGTGTTTTATGGTGATGTCTAGTTGCAAGTGTATGGTGGCTTGGATATCGAGAAGTTTTGACACGTTTTCTACCATGGCAGCCATGGATTCTTTGATGGTTGGCAAGGTAGATGTTGGAGGCGTAGTTCGATGCAATGAAAGCACCATATTGATAAAGACCAATTTGAGATAGTCAATCTCCCAAGAACACTAGATAGAAACTAGACTACCTTTACTACTAATTTTTCTTCTTCTCATTCATATTAAACTTAATGCAACAATACATATAAATAGTTGAAACACATGAACTTCTAAAACTACCCACTACCTTAAATACTTGAAACATGGAAACATGCCAACATGACTAACTATATTCAGGGAATATTATAAATAATATGGAATTAAGATGTACGTGAACTAGTACATGCAGCAGTTTCATCCATATGTAGTGGAGATGACCAAGTCAAGGTGTGCACGTATCAGTATTTGAACTAATTTCACTACTTTTGGTTTTAAATTGTCAGAACTCATGGGGCTCAATTCCAACTACTCTAAATTTCTAGAACTCACATACCAATTTTAAAATGAATTAAGAAATACAATAGCCACAAAATACCCTGTTTAATTTCAAGCCACCTAAATGTTCAAATAATGCATTTATTTTCCACGGTTTATTCTCTGAGCCCTAAATAAAGATGAAGCATCATGTGATTCTAAACTATCTTGGGTTGTAGATAATGTGTAGGTTAATAACATTGAATCTTTTTCAGTGAGGCTAATATCACATGAAACCTTGAATCAATTGAACTATAAAAAGGGAATCAGCAAGGAACGGTGTGGCCGTGTGGACAGTTAATATAGTACCCAGAAAATTGGGTTAGAATGTAGTACGTGCATTAAATCTATCCATTATGAAAAGCAATTGAAAATCTATATCATCCAGAATGAAAAAATTAGTTGATAAACAGATGGGGATGAATCTGATGGGTCAAAGTTTTGAAAAATGCAGAATATGTTCATGGTGGATACTGAAAGGGTTTTTATGAATGAGAAAGATAAGGGTAAAATGGTCTTTAGTGAATTAGTTGATAATTATTATGGAGTATGAGTTTTAGAGTTTAAAAAGTTATTAAAAGATATTGAGAAAATTACACAAATCGTCCTTTAAGTTTACTTCAACAGTCCTTCACAAAATTTAGTTACACTAATCATCATTTCTTTTGAAACTTGTTACGCTAATTGTCCTTTAGACCAACGATCGTTAACTCTATGTTAAAACGGACTATATGTGATTACATTATTAGGTGCATAGATTCCCCATTTCACTTAGCAATTTCATCATCAAATTCGGTCTGAACGTCATATTTTATAGTCCACCATCATCTTTGACCACTCGGGGACCCTCCGTCACCCATTCATCTCATCTCGTCACGAATTTGGTATATTGAGATGTTAGGATTATCCAATTTCAAATCACATTAGAATGTTGACCAAGTTTGACTTTGGCCGAGTTTTACTGAGTAATCGGAGTTTGACCGATTATATTCCGTTGACTGAATTTGACTGATGTAGTAAATGTTTCAGACTGAGTCGCGGAGGACCACAGCAGGTTCCCGAGTACACCACGATTCCTCAGGGTCTCGGTCTAGTTGGCCATACCTGGTTGTATGTCTAGGTATAAATACTATAAGCTTCTAACAGAAGTTGAATCATTCATGTTTCAGGTATACGAGTACATAGTGTCAGGTGGTTCAACGGAATTACCTGCACCGGAATGTTCAGAAGACCTACCCATGCCATTATGTAGTGTTTATGGATATACAAGGGGTGAACCACAGTTTACAAATTGTACCCCTGGTTTCACTGGTACACTTGATTATATATTATTCTCACCTTCTGAGGGCATTGAACCAGTTGGTTACCTTGAGCTTCCAGAGGCAGAGTCACCCGATTTAAAAGGTGGATTACCCAATTATTACCATCCGAGTGATCATCTGCCAATAGGAGCTGAGTTTGCTGTAGTAGTTTAACTTAACATATTTGAAACCTCTTTCGGGTCATTAGATTTTTCTTGTTGAGATTTTATAAATATCATTTTTTTGGGATGCAAGCTATAACTTTAGCAATAGATTATACGGAGTAATATTTTTTTTAGTTAACCGAATCACAAGACTAAACCTTCTATTCTATTGTTAAAATGAGTTATGCTATATCAATATGCCCTACATTGACTGTTGGCTATTCTATGATTCCAATAATATGGAAGAATTCAGCATATCTTGTTCATTTTGGACCATTGGTCTGAATTTCCATCTAAGGTCCTTTCATCTGACACAAGTTTCATATAGATTTTTAGAAAAGGTATTTTGTTTGAATTGGCGTTAGAGCATCCCGATGTAATAGCTTTGTAAAGCTATTTTTGCCAGACAGTCGTCAATTGCTAAATTTTTCTTTAAGAAAACCTTTATGCTTCAATGAATAAAAGCTTTTGGAAGGCTTTCTTTTTGAACCTACACGGCTACACACACAAACTTAGAATAAAGCTTATACTTAAAGCTTGAGATTTGTCAAGTTTTACCCATAAAAAGTTTTATACTCCATGATAAAAAGCTATCATTGAAGATGCTCTAATAGTAACAATTCGTAGTAGATATATTGAACCATGCAAATTTAGTAGTAGATGGTTTGATAGGAATTATATTCAATTCAATAGTGGCTTTTGTGGCGAGGTTTGATTTTCAACTTGTTTGGTACATGAAAATTTGACGATCAAAAAACAAAACATCTGCATCATTCTTCTAAATAGTAAATATGTATATAAGTATTGATCTCTTAGAAGACTTGAGAACATACATATCCAATGCATGAAAGTTTTATTCCACTCCAACGTACACTTCTAACGCTTGTATCAAGTTCAATAGAGATAAAGTTGTCTGCCAACCAAATTTTCATCTACTCATATTCCCAGATCAAATATCATATATTGCAAAATATACAACGAAAAGCACATTACAGAAGCTATATAAAGTTTCTGGAGAAACATATAGAATATATTACATATCAATTGCTGAAAGTTTTAGTCACAACTAGACTTCTGTTACTTTACCTACGACCACCGACTTGTCTCCAGCATTTCCAACAGCCAGTGCCATCGAAACTACCAGTACCAGCAGTCGAGTATCCTGGTGGTTGATCTTCTTTAACATGGACATCGCCTGCAAGGACATAACACAAGAGATTTTATGACAGCTCGTTGTACAAATAATAGCAAACATTCACTATTTAGGAGATATGTTGGTAAAAACTTTGCGTAATATATAATCACATGCATAATAATCACATGTGAACAAACACGTAATCTAGTAGTTCTCAAGGTTCTCCACTTTTAGTTGGTTCTCATATGAACCTCCACCTATATATATATATATAGGATTAGGGAGAAAAGTTCAATTGAGAACAATAAATATTTAGAGAATGGGAGAACCATCCTCCACCCTTAGATACTCCAAATCAATGGTTGATATAATTTTGCTTTTATTTATTTATTTGTGATTCATTCAATAAGAAAAAACGCAGAGGGGTATTTCGGTAAATTCACATATCACCAACGTCTTCCTCAGGAAGCCTCGTGATGCTCATTTCTTTCCTTTTTCAAAAGTTAAACACTCTCACATAATACTCTTAGTAAGACTTTTCCCTAAATTCAATCTTAATCACGAACCATCATCGTTATTCAAAATTATACTAATAATTCGAACACATTACTTGTGTTCTCATCGCAAATCTGTTTTGCTGACCTTTCCTCTTCGATTTCCGTACCTTATTTGAGTTTTTAGCTCGGTTTTTACATAAATCACATTATGGATCAATCTACGGCGCTTAAAGGTGTTGCTGTTACTTATGTTCCTCTCGAATTACTTGCGACATCCAATATTGGTAAGAATTTCGTTTTCGCCCTAATTTTTGTTCGTTTTTTCAACTTTTTTGGTAATCATTACTGATTTAGTGTAGTTTTTGTTATTATTTTGATCTGTATTTGTTTTTAGAGTTTTTTTATGATGATTAATAAGTTTTTGTGTTAATGTTGTTATATATTGAGGTGTGAATAGAAGAAATGATACAGAGTTGATTATGTCAAAGTTATTTTTCACATTTACATGTGTTAATAGAAAAATATACAAAATGATTATGTTATATTTGTGTTGAATCATTTGTGATTATATGATTTACATGTATGTTATCTTATTATCATATGTGATTACATGTAAGAGTTATTTCTAAGTAAAATTTCAGCGTAAGCTCCTCTGTGTAATTTATATGTGTGTGTGTTTATTACATGATAACGAGGTTCAATGTTATGATTATGAGATTCATTGATGTATTTTATTTGTTTGTGTATGATTGTTAAGTGGAGGAATGTTTTCCCTCATGTTAGTACCATTCTGGGCAACTCTCATTGGGTGGTAGGTGCTGGTAACATCAGCTTTAGCAGGGCTAACTGGGGTGCTGGTGCTTTTTCTGTGCAGAATGTGGATGTTTTTGTTTTGATTTATTCTACAGACTAAGCAGATGTTGGAGGCTACATTGTCTGAAGTTCGATTTGAGTTTTTTCAAGCCTGTGTTAACCATCTATTGGATCACGATCCTGTCCAGTTGGCGATGACTGATGTTGATCTTGTATGTTATTTTTATCATTTTGTTTTCATTTATTGTTTTCAAACTTTTAAGTCTATATATAAATTTTTGATTATTTCTTATCAACGGGTGTTCTTTCCGGTTGCTATAAATGAGCACTTTTTTCTTGTGGTTTTTAACCTCCGAAAAGCTGGTATTGTCATAATTGACAATTGTGCTGATGAATCAAAGTATCAACCAGTTTGTCAATTACTTGTAAGTACATTATTTTTTTATTTTTAAAGTTTAGTCTTATAGTTATGATTTTTTTAGCCGATTACATGTGATGTTTGCAGCAAAATTTGTTTGGTCGCCACTTAGAAGCTTACTATCATCCAAAGTACAAGAGCATACAAAACATCAAAAAGCCAAGTGTTTGTAAGATGAAGTGGAGGACAAAAGACATTTCTTATGATTGTGGCATATTCACGATGTTGCATATGGAGAGTTACGTTGGTGAGTCTATGAAAAACTGGAACTGCGGTCTTGATATTGAGGGGGGTGTGCAGCATAGGCAACTGCTGTTGTTGAGGATCAAGTACTTGGGGAAAATACTGTTGCACAAGTGTAATATGCATTTGGAGAAGATGAATTTCATGGCGATAGAGTTCGAAAAGAAGTATACGAAAGAGGAGACAGAAAAGATGATCAAAATCGCTATCAAGAATCGCAAAGAAAGGGATAAGTGATGTGTTGCAGTATTAGGTTCTATATAAGTGTCTAGTTGAAATTTGAATTCTCTTACTTTTGGACTTTTAGCACTATGCACATGTGATTTTTAATAACGTTTTGTGGTCAAAATCACATGTGTTTTATGTGTTACTACTTATGCTAATTTTTGATGTTGATCAACTTGTGATGTTGACTTTTGGATATTAGACTTTTGTAATAGTCAAGAATTTAACTGTGGTACTTTGAATGTTTTAGATTTGTGTTATGAAATTTGCTACTTTTAATTGTGTTTTGTTTTTAATTCATTATTGTGGGGGAATTATCACATGTGATTTGTAATTATAATTTAATGTTGAGTATTTTTAACTTATCATTATTATCATATGTGATATCTCTTTTTTCTACAAAGCATATAAGAATTTTATACCCACAAAAATTGAAAAAAACTTTTATCATCATTTTTATTCGATAATCCTTTTGTATGTTCTTTTTAGTTACAATTGCATTTGAATATATGAGTAATAGAAATACAAAAAAACTGTAATTACATGTGACTTTATCAAATAGTCTCTGAAGTTGGATTTTCTTTTGCTCTTGCTTCTTCTTCCGCCTTCCTTTTTGCTTTCATCTCTGCTCTTTCTTTTGTTACTCTCTCACAGTTCCTCTTTCATGTTTCCTAATCAGTTTCCAACATCTTCCGCACTTTCTTTTTGGCTTCTTCATGCCTTCTTTTACCTTCTTCTGAACTTACTGCCTTAAATGAACAGGACCATACAGATTCATAAATTTCCTTTTGAACCAACAAAAATAGTGAACGAGTATAAACTTTTGATGCCTGTCTCACGATTTCCAAAGGTGTTTAGAACGTTGGAACTGTTTCTATAGTCTTATGATCTAAGATCTGTTGCCTATACCTCTATTTTTCCATCGCAGATTCAAAACAGATCATAAAATTGACTAGTGTTGATCCTCTATTTGTGAAGTTGGAGAAAGGGGAATTCTCACTCTCAGATCTTAACGTCGTCCTCATTAGCCCACATAAATGCACGTCTCTGAAATATATGCAGGTATCCATCTATTTCTTATCGCATACATGTACTTCAACCATTTGATTTCCTTAAGGTTTAACTCATCCAACAATTTAGCCCATTTCTCCTCAAACTCCATTGGTTGCATGTACATGTTCCAAACTATTTTGTTGAATCTGTTCTTGAAATCTTTATTTTCATATGCATTAGAACAAATCTGTTACAAAGTTTTTTTTTTTCAATTTGTTAAAAACAATATATTTATGATAATAACACAGTAAATCACATATGATTGCACCCCCAAATTATGATGCGGAAGCGATTCGGATCAGGGCGCGACTAATCAAATATCAACAGCACATAAGATATAATGAACGACTCTATATGCGTCGTTTACAATACATTGATATTATAAAAGTCTTACACTGTTTTAATAGTTTACAAAAGCTCAAGATTACTGAAAGAAATTCTATGGCATAACTAATTTTACAAAATATAGTAATGCATGACAATCTCCTGATGTTTGCATGAGACTCGAGCTAATGGGCATCCTGAGTGAGCAGACCTACTGCTGCTGCAAACCTGAGAATACACGCTAAAAGGTCAGCTAAAAGCTGGTGAGCTCACAGGTTTAATGATAAAGTATAATGTATGAACCGCAAGATTTTAAGTATAATGATTTGCAATTAAGCAAATAAGTAAATGATAAATGATGTATATAACTGCCATGAGCACATAGTCTGAGCTTAACTGAGGTGTCAGGATCACAATTAAGTGCCTGAGCGAGGGTGCCTCTATGCGTGTGCCTAATCAACACACGCATGAACAAATGATAATGCATCCGTTTGACCAGTCAGTGCTTGCTGACCCGGACGGGGATTGTCAATCCCATATGGTACTATACACTAACATTCACGCAACAAAGTATTACCAAACTATGCTTGGAGGACTTAAATGATTAGATGAATAAACTCATGCAGAATATAGCGATATTTGATACTTGCGTTCACATGTAAAACAAAACAAGCATGTATTCCCACCCCTGGGTTAAAAACAGTAAAATGAGGGGCTATGAGACTCACCTGAGTCTGATGAGATGCTATCAAGCACTAATGATGGTATACAAGGAAATGATGTCGTCTCCAACGACTGAAACCTGCTGGACGTCTTAGACGCGCAAGGTTATAATAATGATTAGATGTCCTAACAGATCATCTATGCTAGTTGTTCATCCAACTAGTAATGTTCAGTGATTTGATTTGATTAGGTATGATTGGAAAAATATGTACGGCTCGTTGGTGATAAATTGTAATAATAAACTGAAAACATTATTATTAGAATGTTGTAATGATATACTTATAAAGTATATTTGAAATGTTTAGTATTCGTATCGTATAAGTATTGAAGGTATTATGTCATTTGACACTTAGTGTAAAAATAAGTTATTAGTATTCCATGTTTGGCGACACTTAATAGTTTTTGGTCAATGTCGAAAATGTGGTCAACGGTCTCGGTTTGACCCGCAACTTTTACCCAACCATTAAAATGGTAAAATAAGTTCATAAAAATTGTCGTTATGTTTCGTGGGCCTCTCGAAGTGTCATTTTCACAAATTTACCAAAACAGCCCCTAATATAAATGTTCTCCAGATTTTTAACTCGATAGATCTCTCGTTTTTACCACTTTTAATCCGAGTTTAGTCTCAACAAAAATCCAGCATTTTTCCTTATGGATCTAATTCATTTCTGCAATTTATCATGATTTTAGAAGGCCTTAGCTATTTTAAACAAAAATGAAGGTGGGAGTTGGTCAGATTTGGTCCAAGAACAAGTAACACTCAAAGATCAGCTTCTACACTTAATTCCGTGAGATTCTGGTCAAAGTGGTCAACACAAAAATTGTAGTCAACACTCATACGCAAATTTTTACATAAGATTTGTGGTCTAACTCTAAATAACCGATTTTATATGATTTTTCTCGTGAGCTAGAAAATCTGGGCAGATTGTATATATGTATGTATATGTTTGTAAAAACGTTTTTAATGCTAATATTTGGACATTAACAAGTCATATGAACAACCAAACATGTAAATATACTTAAAGCAAAGAAATTTAGAGAAAAAGATTGCTCACAAAGGGTGTTAAAATCGATCTAGAGGAGGTAAAAACGATGATGATGCTCGGTTAGTCCTAGCTTCCTTCTCCTTTGAATGTCTTCAAGTAGATGATGATCAATGATGGTTTTTAAGTGTAGTTCTAGAGAGAGTAGAGAGAGCCGATGGTAGAGAGAGAGATGGAGAAGTTGAGAATTGATAATGAAATGAAATGAAATGAGGTTGGTGATGGTTTGGGTCTTGAGTCTTCCACAACAAGATTCACTTTTTGGGGAGCTTGTTTAGGAAGCTTTGAAAATCGGTTGTGGGTGGGTCCAACCAGGTGGTGGTTGTCTCAAATTTGTTCCTCGAGTTTGCGCTCCGTGCGGTGTTCGTTTCGCCGGTCGTGTAAACGTATAATTAGACGTTTAAATGTTATACGTACGAGTTATAAATAACGAATGGTTTTCGATATTTTTGGATTGAAGTATTACTCAAATAATACTCGGAAACATTTATAAAATGTTTTGGCAAAGTGTCATAATAGTTTGTGTGATCGTGTTACGATTATTAAACTTTGTGACGTTTTAACTAAACGTTTTGTTATCGGTTTATACAAAATGTTTTAAATGAACCTTTTCATTTAAAATGATATATTTTACCAACTAAAATATATTTTGACTTTTGTTCAATGATCGCGCGCGTTCTGCGCATTTTTGTCGCGTATAACTTATTTGTACCATACGAAATACTTATGAAATATTATCAAAATAATATTTAGAAACAAATATGTTTATTAAATAAATTCTTATTATTTAATAAAATAGGTTCACCAACGTCCATATAAATGAATCGGAATTTGGCCGATATAAAGTGTGTGACACCCGGTCAAAAAAGGGGCAAATTTTCGCGCCCAATTTAAACTTTTATACACGTATTGTATATGCTATAATACCAAAGTATTATTGTTAAAAATAACATTTATTGCCTCGGATAAAATTTAAACACAATTAGTTTCATTTAAAAATGCGTTTCTATTTAGTTGAGACAACGCGAAAACGAGTTATAATTTTTTTAACTCAAATAAGTATTTTTATAAAATACTTCATCTCCGAAATGTTTCGAAAATACTTTTATTAATTTTTGGAATTAAAGGTATTACACTATATAACGATCGGGTATACGAACATGGACTAAAATACCACAAATAAAATGAGTCGGTCCAACCAACTCCAATTATTGGAGCTGGTTTCTTTTCCTATAAGCAGACCAAACCCACCCCTTTTGTTTCACATTCATTTCTTCTTCATCTCTCCCATCGATCTCTCTCGGTTTCACTCTCAATCAACAACAACAATTAACATCAACAATAACAACAACAAAGAAACAGCAGCAGCATCAAATAATTATCATCACCATCGATCATCTATCATCATCATTGTCTATCTCTTTCTCTAATTACACACCCACCACCGGTTACCATCATCATCAATTCAGAAATCATCATAATCGGAGGAAACAAGAAAAGGAGCAAAACATCATCATCACAACCGATCATCATAATCATTTTCGATCATCATCATCATCGGGCTACACCACCACCGTTCTCGGTTCCACACCATCCGTGAGCAACTTCCCATTTTCATATAATTTTGTGATTAACAAGCTTAATATAACTACGTATTAGTGTTAAGATTGATGATTGTGTTCAAATAATCGAGTTAAAAACTGTTTGATGAGTAAACTGTTTGAAGTTAAATTTCCTAAAAGCTTAACAAACTATAATGGTGTGAATATGAAAATTGTAAAAACTTAACACAAAATTTTATGTTAACATAAGAAAGTGAAAAGCTTCACATGGTATTAAACCATGCTAAGCTATTTTTGTTAAAACTTAACATCAGTTTTTGGTGTTAACATAAAAGATGTGAAAAGCTTCACATGGTATTGAACCATGTTAAGCTATTTTTGTTAAAACTTAACAGAAGTTTTTGGTGTTAACATAAAAGATGTGAAAAGCTTCACATGGTATTAAACCATGTTAAGCTATTTTTGTTAAAACTTAACATAAGTTTTTGGTGTTAACATAAAAGATGTGAAAAGCTTCACATGGTATTAAACCATGTTAAGCTATTTTTGTTAAAACTTAACAGAAGTTTTTGGTGTTAACATAAAGATGTGAAAAGCTTCACATGGTATTAAACCATGTTAAGCTATTTTTGTTAAAACTTAACATAAGTTTTTGGTGTTAACATAAAAGATGTGAAAAGCTTCACATGGTATTAAACCATGTTAAGCTATTTTTGTTAAAACTTAACATAAGTTTTTGGTGTTAACATAAAAGATGTGAAAAGCTTCACATGGTATTAAACCATGTTAAGCTATTTTTGTTAAAACTTAACATAAGTTTTTGGTGTTAACATAAAAGATGTGAAAAGCTTCACATGGTATTAAACCATGTTAAGCTATTTTTGTTAAAACTTAACAGAAGTTTTTGGTGTTAACGTAAAAGAGGTGAAAAGCTTCACATGGTATTAAACCATGTTAAGCTATTTTTGTTAAAACTTAACATAACATTTTAGTGTTAACGTAAAAGGTAAAAGATAGAGGAACGAATTATATATATATATATATATATATATATATATATATATGTATTATATATATAAGTATATATGTATATGTAAATATACATACGCGTAACCAAATGGACACTACAATTACAACGACAACTTTTGAAATGATAACGATTATTGGACAATTATTTTATATATACGACAACAACAAATTTTATATATATATGAATATATATATATACTTACACGCAACAAATGATACGACTCGAGAAATACTAATTAACTGAACAACGAACTAAGAACAATTTGTTCATCACTTACTTATACATATAACCTCACGTGTTTAGGACACTAGGAGGGTACTGTTGGACAACACGTGCCTTTAGGAACGCTAGCACCCAAAGGTGAGTCTCACGGCCCCTTTTTACTGTCTTTAATTTGGGGGAGATGCATTACTTGTTTACTATAAATACATGTGCAAGTTTACTGTTTACCGACTTATCTACTTACTGTTTTACTGGAATACTACTCTACAGACTTTACTGACTTGCTACTCTACAAACTTACTGTTTTACCAACTTATATACTTACTGCATGACCGACTTACAAATTTACCATTTTGCAAACTATACCGACCTACAGACTTACATGTCACATCCGTCACTAGAAACTCTATTCATAGGTTCGTTTCCTATAATCATTTCTTATTTGTATTCATGTACGTAAGTAATGTGGTGAATAAAATTAAGTATTCGTATATTTTAAACCATGTGAGAAATTTAATTCTCGTATACTGTTCTAAAACCGGATATTTATTCATACACAAACATATTAAAAGTCAAAGAAATCATTTTATGGAATAAAATTTTATTACTTAGTCTAAGGGTCGGTTATGTTAACACAAAAAGTAGGTGCATTCCACTCTAAAATTAAGGAGTCACAAGGAAACTTAAATGGAAAGGATACGAAGTTTATGATACAATCCCTCAAATTCCTCAACCGATGTAGTATCTCTACAAATATATATATACACACCGTTTAGTATATCACGAGTAAAACAAATAAAACCCTACGATCAAAGTAATAGCAAAGGGAATAGCAGCTAGGATTCGAGGTGGTGTTAGTTCCGGTTTCGATCAAGATTTTCATAGTTTAAGGTAACAACACTACTTTTGATCTAAAGTGCTAGTTGAATCGTGTGTCAAGTAACTATCGATTGGTTGAGTTTTGTGGTTCTAGATCGAGTCTTTGTAACGATGTCAAAAATCGTTTATGGTAAGTTAGTTACAAACATGTTTAATGAGGCAAAACGTTGTACATAATGATCACGAGATGGATAAACGTAAGACTGTTATATATATAAGAACTTGTTGAAAAGTTAACATGCAACTGATAGAAATCCATACTGTGTGAACGGTGGAATTTGGAGTTTTACTTTTAAGAATAATTGTGACCTTTTTCTATATGGATGTGTCGATTTTTGTGTTTCCAAAACAAGTTGATGGTCATCATAAATAATTTGTTTTGAGTCTTGAGTACTCACAAGTTTCGTGATTCATACTTTGGGTCTTGAGTACTCACAAGTTTTATAATATTAATGATAACATGTTGTTATGTACTTGTAATTCATTGAAGATTATTAGTAAATAATTAAAGGGCTTAAAATATTTTGTTAGGTACAGATTTGGTTCGGTTATAATTATGATTGGTATTATTCATATAAGGTGTTTTGAATCCGAAAGTTATATACTCGTAAATTGTATACGCTGTTCAGATTTTTCAGTCCAGTTCGACGGTCGTTTTGACCTGTCTACGTTCGTTTTCAGGCTTCGGCTAAAACACGAAAGTTGTAGATCTCGAAATTTTACTTGGGAGCGTAGCTTGCTTCGCTATTTAAGGTGAGTTTTGGTGGCCCCATTTTCTTTACATATTTTTATCATTGGGGGAAAAGTATGCTCACATGTTCTACCAACTGTTTTATGCTGTGAACGTATTCATTTCTATTTTTGGACATATGCTTGAAATGTGTGACACTATGTGACTTATATGCATTGAGACTTGTTGCTTACATCCGTGCTGTACTTCCTTGTGGGGTATTTGCCGTAAATTGGGATTGTTGCTTACATTCGTGCTTTACTTCCTTGTGAGGTAATTGCCGTACATTGAGATATATTGGCTGCATTATTTCACATTTGTGTACATTTCTATTGCATTGTTCTAACTTATCATTATCACAGCAAAATATTTTATTTTGTGGTGTTTGGTTTCAAACCTACGAAACTCACCAACATTATTGTTGACGTTTTTGAGCATAACTTTTCAGGTAATATTAGTGGACAGAAGATACAGGACAAGAAAGCTTAGTGGACCTCTAGGTTGCATATAAGCTAAACTTGAGAGCTTGTTTGAGAAGGATGATACATATGGCACTCAAATAATGTGGAAAGGCTTATTTTGCCTTAAAATTTCTATTATGGGATTTGTGTTTGTTATTTTGGATTCATTGTTGGAATGAATGCATGACATGAACCATTTTTCATGTTAATGACATCATGACACATTGATTATTTTATTTCATTTAGTATTTCTTTATAATAATGTGTTGTGATCCTATCATTGTTGTACTCCGTTGTTTCCGCTTTAGACGGGGTATGACAGATTGGTATCAGATACATGGTTTGTAGAGATCTAGGTGGATTCACCTAGACTATAAATAAGGAACCCGCATGTAGAACATGAATTAGGAAACTATGTGTGCATTTTCCGACATAATTCGATTCCTTTCTAATATTTGTTGCACAACACAGTCATGTCAAATAGCAAGGAGGTTATCCACATCTCATCGTCGTCCGAAGGAAATTCTGAGGGTAAACCTAAATTAGCTTGTAGTCCGACTCGTTCTGGACCACCGAATGTATCAAGTAAGAGGAAGAAGCCTACAACGTAGGGTCTACGGTATGTAAGGTATTGGGGGAAGGAAGGGAAGCCTCAAAGAATAAGATTGGAGATTGAACTATCACCCGAAAAAGAGCTCGTAGAGAAACCGGTAGAGGAAGAAGAAGAACCTGAGGAGGACCCAGAGGAAGAACCTGAGGAGGATCCAAAGAAAGAACATGAGGAGGATTCGGAAGAAGAACCCTTGGAGGAACATGAGGAAAGGAAGCTTGAAGATGCAATCTGGGCAAGGGATCCACAACCCACGACCTCGGGGGATAGTGCTTGTAGCCGAGTAGGTTCTGAGCCAGAAGTTGCATCCCCTCTTCCCCACCCACAATAGGAGAAACGTATTTAAGCCAACTGCACTTGGAGCCTGTGATTGTCCTTAGGGCGTGCTATATTTATTATCGTACTTTCGTATTTCGTCATTGTGACTTTATTTTGGTTTGGGTTATGACAATTGTTACATTCAGAAAATTTTTGAATTATATGAAATGAACTTCTTCCTTACTTCATAATTGTAACCTATTTGACATGTGTTGTGCATATTCATTGTTCTATTGTTAATCTTTGCCCTTTGTACAAGTATATTGTGTTACGAGAACTTGGAGGATAATTATGTGGGTGAACGAACACTTTTACGATTATGGCGGCCGACGTAATTGAAGAAGGTGTTCCGACACATGCATGTCTATCTACAGTGCTTGAGCATACAGTATACTACCTGTAAAGGAGTACAAAGGATGAGTTGGGATTCAAATACCTACTTATGTCCTTTCATATTGTGAAACCTTTTCTTACATACATGAAAGGCTTATTATTCGATATGTGAATTCATGCGTGCATAAAACTCTATCTTTATCCATCAATTGTGCTAAATCGTGATATGTTTCCATTGTAGTAATCATGCTGCCAAGACGTTCCGTTCGTAATGCAAATAGAGGCGGTAGTGCAAATAGAGGGGGAGGCCGAACAGGCGGCCGTAATGGTAGGGGTGGTGGCCGTACTGGAGGCCGTACCGGTGGAGGTGACGAAGGTACTGGGGGTGAGGCACCCAATGTTGCCGCGATGATTGCGGAGCAGCTGCAGGCATTATTTCCTAATATAGTTGCACAGGTTACTCAAGGTGTGTTGCAGGGTACAGGTGGAGGAGGTGGTGAAGAAGAAGTGGAAAATCTTACTGGGGAACCTAATGGTGATGATGGAGCTGGTAATGGAGCGGCTGCTAGAGGATGTACTTATAAGGAGTTCAAGGCATGCAAACCACGAGATTTTGATGGCAAATGGGGAGCGATTGCTTGCTCTAGGTGGATAGAGAAGATGGAGTCGGTGTTGGATATTAGTAATTGCGCCGAAGAGCATATGGTCAGATATGCATCTACCGAGTTGTCGGGTAAAGCATTGACCTGGTGGAATATGCAGGTTCAGGCCAGGGGTAGGCCTGCTGCTGTGGGTTCAATGGGAAGAGTTTAAGGCACTGTTAGTGGAGGAGTACTGTTCTACAAATGAAATGGACAAGTTAGAGAAAGAGTTTTTGGAGCATAAGATGGTGGGGGCTAATCATGCAGCGTACACTGATCGTTTCCATGAATTAGCCAAGTTGATTCCGAGTATGGTAACACCTGAGTCGAGAAGGATTAAAAAGTATTTAGGGGGATTGGTGCCAGAAACTAAGGGAATGGTTGAGGTGACTGAACCAGCCACTATTCAGAGTGCGATTTTGAAAGCTGGGGCTCTTACTGAGGAAATGGTAAGAAATGGTACATTGAAAAGGGGAAGCGAGAAGGGTAAGGAGGTAGCTGAATCTAGTAAAGCTAAGGTTGGTAATTCGAATAATAAGAAACCTCGGATAGCTAAGACATATGTTGCTGCGAATGTGGATAGGAAGGTCTATGGTGGGGGTTATCCTTTCTGTGCAAGGTGTAATTTTCATCATCTTCCATATACTGGTTGTAAGTATTGTAACAAGTGCAATCGGTGGGGTCATTTACCGGATTTCTGTCATTCTACTGCACATGTTGTTACCCCGGTTAATGCTGTGAGGGGTTCTAATGGGTGTTTCGAATGTGGGGCTTTGGATCATTTCGTCAATGTCTGCCCTAGGTTGGCTAGGACAGTAAGAGCTGTTGGAAGTAATAACAATACTCGGGTTTTGACTACTGGTGGAAATCAGAACAGGGGACGTGCTGCAAACACTTCTCCCGGGAGATCTTTTGTTATGAATGCTAGTGAGGCACGACAGGCACCCAACATTGTGACCGGTACGTTTCTGTTAAATGATCATTTTGCTACGGTTTTATTTGACAGTGGTGCCGATTTTAGCTTTATATCTGTGGATTTTGTGCCTATACTTGATATTATACCTAGTAAGCTGGATGTTGTGTATGAAATTGAAATTGCGGATGGGAAACGGGTAGACTTGAATGAGGTTATTAAAAGTTGTACACTTGTACTGGAGGATCATACTTTCAGTATTGACCTAATACCTTTTGGGATCGGTAGTTTCGATGTTATAGTAGGTATGGATTGGATGTCGAAATATAGGGCCGAAATTGTGTGCTACGAAAAGGTGGTCCGTATACCTATGCCAGATGGCAGTATGCTGGAAGTCTCTAGGGAACAACCGGAGACTAAATGTGTTAAGCTTATGAGTATAAATTCCGAGGAATCAAAACTTGAAAATGTCCTTATTGTTCGTGATTTCCCTAATGTTTTTTCGGATGATTTGCCGGGATTACCTCCTCTTTGATCCGTTGAGTTTCGCATTGATCTTATTCCCGGGGCGACTCCAGTTGCTAAAGCTCCATATCGTTTAGCTCCTTCTGAAATGCAAGAGTTGTCCACTCAACTTCAGGAGCTCCAAGACAAGGGATTTATTCGCCCTAGTCACTCCCCTTGGGGAGCACCTGTTCTGTTCGTTAAGAAGAAAGATGGTTCATTTCGTATGTGTATTGATTATCGTGAACTTAATAAACTTACGGTCAAGAATCGTTATCCTCTTCCAAGGATAGATGATTTATTTGATCAACTTCAGGGTGCTCAGTGGTTTTCAAAGATTGATCTTCGTTCTGGTTATCATCAGTTGAGAGTACATGAGTCTGATATACCAAAGACTGCATTCAGGACTCGTTATGGGCACTTCGAATTTCTTGTTATGCCTTTTGGTCTTACTAATGCTCCTGCGGTATTCATGGATCTAATGAATCGTGTTTGTAAGCCGTATCTTGATAAATTCGTTATCGTCTTCATTGACGACATCTTAATCTATTCAAAATCTAAGGAGGATCATATGCTACATCTGAAGCTTATTCTTGAACTTCTCTTGAAAGAACAACTCTATGCAAAGTTTTCGAAATGTGAGTTCTGGTTGCGTGAGGTTCATTTTCTTGGTCATGTGGTAAACGAGGCGGGTATTCATGTGGATCCAAGTAAGATTGAGGCGGTGAAATCCTGGAGGACTCCACAAACACCTTCTGAAATTCGTCAGTTCTTGGGTTCGGCTGGAAACTATCGACGTTTTATCGAGAATTTTTCTAGGATTGCTCAACCGCTTACACAGTTAACGCAAAAAGAAAGAAAATTTGTCTGGGGTGAGAAACAGGAAGAAGCATTATAAACTCTGAAGAATGCATTGTGTGAGGCACCGATTTTGGCATTACCTGATGGCTCGGATGATTTTGTGGTTTATTGCGACGCGTCTAACCAAGGGTTGGGATGTGTTTTGATGCAGCGAGGGAAGGTTATAGCTTATGCATCTAGGCAACTTAAAGTCCACGAGAAAAACTACACTACTCACGATTTGGAATTGGGTGCAGTGGTTTTTGCACTCAAATGTTGGAGGTATTATATGTATGGGACAAAGAGTGTGATTTATACTGATCATAAGAGCTTGCAGCATATCTTTGATCAGAAGGAATTAAATATGAGGCAAAGGAGGTGGTTGGAGTTGTTTAGTGACTATGATTGTGAAATTCGCTACCATCCGGGAAAGGCGAATGTGGTGGCTGATGCTTTGAGCAGAAAGGAAAGGGTTAAGCCAAGGAGAGTGAGAGCGATGAGGTTAACCATTCATTCGGGTATTAAGGAGAAGTTGGTTGAGGCTCAGTTGGAAGCACTACTGGGTCCTAATGTTGAAGGAGAGTCGTTGCGAGGGTTAGATGGACAGTTGGAGCGTAAGGATGATGGATTGCATTACTTCATTGATAGACTGTGGATTCCGTTACTAGGTGGCCTGAGGACGCTGGTGATGGATGAGACTCATAAGTCTAAGTATTCGATTCATCCGGGGGCAGATGAGATGTATCATGATATAAAAGATTTGTATTGGTGGCCAGGTATGAAGAAGGATATTGCATTGTATGTTAGCCAATGTATGACTTGTTTGAAGGTTAAGGCTGAACATCAAAGACCTTCTAGGTTGCTACAACAACCGGAAATTCCTGAGTGGAAATGGAAGAACATTGCTATGGATTTTATCACTAAGCTGCCTAGAACCAGTAGCGGGCACGATTCGATTTGGGTTATCGTGGATAGGATGACTAAGTCTGCTCATTTCTTAGCTATCCGCGAGGACTATAAGATGGAGAAATTGGCGAGGTTGTACATAAATGAGATTGTAGCGAGACATGGAGTGCCGGTATCGATTATATCTGATCGTGATGGTCGTTTTACTTCCCGATTTTGGCAAACGCTACGGAAGGCGTTAGGGACGAGGTTGGATATGAATATGGCTTACCATCCCCAAACTGATGGGCAGATTGAGCGTACTATCCAGACGTGGAAGATATGTTGAGGGCTTGTGTTATCGACTTTGGAGAAAACTGGGATACTCATTTACCATTGGTAGAGTTTTCATATAATAACAGTTATCATTCAAGTATTCAGTGTGCACCATTTGAAGCACTCTATGGGCGAAAGTGCCGCTCGCCTATAATGTGGGCTGAGGTAGGGGAAAGTCAGTTGATTGGGCTGGAAATAGTCCAAGAGACTACTGACAAGATTGTGCAGATCAAGGAGAGGTTGAAAGTGGCTCGCGATAGGCAAAAGAGTTATGCTGACAAACGTCATAAGCCATTAGAATTTGCAGTTGGTGATTATGTGTTATTAAAAGTGTCACCGTGGAAGGGAGTTGTTCATTTTGGTAAGAAAAGGAAACTTGCACCGAGGTTTGTTTGGCCGTTCGAGATTGTCGAGCGTGTTGGCCCAGTTGCGTATAGATTAAAATTACCTCAAGAGCTTGGTGGGGTTCATGATGTATTCCATGTGGCGAATTTGAGGAAGTGTTTAGCCGATCAGACTTTGCAAGTACCATTGGAAGAAATTCAAATTGACCCTAAACTGCATTTTGTTGAAGAGCCGGTAGAAATTATGGATCGTGAGGTTAAGAAGTTAAAGCGTAGTAAGATTCCGATTGTTAAAGTTCGTTGGAATGCAAGGAGAGGTCCCGAGTTTACTTGGGAGCGTGAAGATCAAATGAAGCGAAAATATCCGCATCTCTTTGTTGGTCTTGTTAGCAGTACTAGCTCTGGTTGAATTTCGGGACGAAATTCCCTCAACTGGGGGATACTGTCACATCCGTCACTAGAAACTCTATTCATAGGTTCGTTTCCTATAATCATTTCTTATTTGTATTCATGTACGTAAGTAATGTGGTGAATAAAATTAAGTATTCGTATATTTTAAACCATGTGAGAAATTTAATTCTCGTATACTATTCTAAAACCGGATATTTATTCATACACAAACATATTAAAAGTCAAAGAAATCATTTTATGGAATAAAATTTTATTAGTTAGTCTAAGGGTCGGTTATGTTAACACAAAAAGTAGGTGCATTCCACTCTAAAATTAAGGAGTCACAAGGAAACTTAAATGGAAAGGATACGAAGTTTATGATACAATCCCTCAAATTCCTCAACCGATGTAGTATCTCTACAAATATATATATACACACCGTTTAGTATATCACGAGTAAAACAAATAAAACCCTACGATCAAAATAATAGCAAAGGGAATAGCAGCTAGGATTCGAGTTGGTGTTAGTTCCGGTTTCGATCAAGATTTTCATAGTTTAAGGTAACAACACTACTTTTGATCTAAAGTGCTAGTTGAATCGTGTGTCAAGTAACTATCGATTGGTTGAGTTTTGTGGTTCTAGATCGAGTCTTTGTAACGATGTCAAAAATCGTTTATGGTAAGTTAGTTACAAACATGTTTAATGAGGCAAAACGTTGTACATAATGATCACGAGATGGATAAACGTAAGACTGTTATATATATAAGAACTTGTTGAAAAGTTAACATGCAACTGATAGAAATCCATACTGTGTGAACGGTGGAATTTGGAGTTTTGCTTTTAAGAATAATTGTGACCTTTTTCTATATGGATGTGTCGATTTTTGTGTTTCCAAAACAAGTTGATGGTCATCATAAATAAATTGTTTTGAGTCTTGAGTATTCACAAGTTTCGTGATTCATACTTTGGGTCTTGAGTACTCACAAGTTTTATAATATTAATGATAACCTGTTGTTATGTACATGTAATTCATTGAAGATTATTAGTAAATAATTAAAGGGCTTAAAATATTTTGTTAGGTACAGATTTGGTTCGGTTATAATTATGATTGGTATTATTGATATAAGGTGTTTTGAATTCGAAAGTTATATACTCGTAAATTGTATACGCTGTTCAGATTTTTCAGTCCAGTTCGACGGTCGTTTTGACCTGTCTGCGTTCGTTTTCAGGCTTCGGCTAAAACACGAAAGTTGTAGATCTAGAAATTTTACTTAATTTCGCGAGGTTTCGACCTCTAAAACTAAACAGATTATGTTATAAAATTTATTTTTGTAAACTGCAGTATTGAGTGACGAAATTTCAGTATATGATTTTGTTACGGGTTGATTCACGAGGTAACATGTTGTACTTTGGTTTCAAACTTACAAGTTTACGTTTTAATTGATGGTGCATGATATGGTCTTACTTATTTTATAATAAATAATAATTAAGTCATACAATCTAACTTATGAGAAATTAATCAAAGGCTTAATGCAAGTAAGAACTATTTTACGTATAACTCGAATGCAATACAGTGGTCTTATGTTGTCGGTCAGATCCACTGTTTTAAATGTTATTGTATTCACTCCAATTTCTAAGTAAGTTTAAGGGTTCTTCATGACCAACTAAACGTTTATACATAATTTTAACTCGTAGGTGGTCCTAAATGGTTTAGAGTAAACTTAAAAGATATAGTTCCATTATAATTTGTCGTGAACATTTAGGGTCATGGAAAAACTCAACCAATCAACTAGGGTATTATAGAAAAATAATTCTATGTTAATGTTCAAGATATTTATTTGAGTTTGACTTGTTTGTAGGGTGATTTGGGTAGACGAGATATTTGGTTTATAGATTAAAGCACCGTTTAAGTGAACTTATTTGGGAGCGTAGCTCGCTTCGCTATTTAAGGTGAGTTTTCGTGGCCCCATTTTCTTTACATATTTTTATCATTGGGGGAAAAGTATGCTCACATATTTTACCAACTGTTTTATGCTGTGAACGTATTCATTTCTATTTTTGGACATATGCTTGAAATGTGTGACACTATGTGACTTATATGCATTGAGACTTGTTGCTTACATCCGTGCTGTACTTCCTTGTGGGGTATTTGCCGTACATTGGGATTGTTGCTTACATTCGTGCTTTACTTCCTTGTGAGGTAATTGCCATACATTGAGATATATTGGCTGCATTATTTCACATTTGTGTACATTTCTATTGCATTGTCCTAACTTATCATTATCACAGCAAAATATTTTATTTTTTGGTGTTTGGTTTCAAACCTACGAAACTCACCAACATTATTGTTAGTTATGGGATAAGCGCGAGTTTTAGTATATGGATCCATATGGGACTGACAATCCCCGTCCGGGGTGGTAGCGCCACCACGAACCGTACTCGTATAAACGGACGTTTTCTACTCGTTTCGTATGAGTGTTTTTGGATTAGCACTCACGGGGGCAAATTACAGACTTGTTAAGCTTCGATTATGATGGCTCATGGCAGAATACACCGACCCTTTTATACTTGTGAAATCCTTACTTGCCGACCTACTGCATTTGTAAATTTCTTACTTACTGACTGGTACATGGTGATACTATTACTGCTGACTGATTGTATTTGTACGATAACTTACTTACTACTTTGTGTATAAATTGCTATTACTATTTACTACAAACCTGTGAGATTCACCAACCTTTTGGTTGACGCTTTTAGTGAAGCATTCTCAGGTACGCAGCAACAGTAGGATGGCCCGCAGGATATGCTAAGCTAGTACGAGTCGCATGCATATATACTTATGAAGATTTTATTTGCATTATCTTTTGTACTTTGATTATGTATTAAAATTCTTCAGAATCATTTTGCGAACTCGCTAATGATGCATACTTATGACTTAAAACCGTGTACTACTTTTGGTAATGTAATGTATTTTCTAAAATGTCTCATTTAGAGTCGTTTGCTATTAATCTTTATGCTCGATTACTGAATAAGTCACGCCCCAAAAACAGTCGCTTCCGCCAATCACGAAATAGGGGGTGTGACAGATTGGTATCAGAGCCTAAGGTTATAGTAAACTAGGTATCATTTAGTGGGCCTAGACTATGACCGTTAGGCAGTATTCCTTATTAGGTATGACTGGTTCAGGGATTATATTATACGAATTTAATTTAACATAGCCTGATTAACTATGTACAATTAAATGAGGATGATGTAAGATCTGAAAGTAGTTATGTTGAACTGGAATGCACTAGTTGACTCTGACCACGAGAGAACCGGGACTTCTATTTGTTTTGTGCTAGACACAACTAGGTGGATAATATGTATATATGGGTTATACATATATGGTTAGGCCTATTAATATCCTCAGATACTTGGTAACACTCTCATTGTTCGGATACGCCTTAGAACTCACCAACGGTAAGTTGATCGAGTCAAGAAAATAGTACCGGGATGAGCCCTGGCCTCGAGGGTCATCTCTTCGACATAGGCTTACCCTAGTATAGTTAAGAACTTTGACATTCTATTCGGTACAGACCGATTAACAATCGGAATCGGCTTACTTCTAAGGACAAAAATTCTTTCTTACCTCCCTATCGCATTCTGTATGACTTCTGATATCTGTCCGGATGTGATATTCTCGGAACTTTTTGCAAACTCTAACTATGCTGATCATTTGAACTCGCAAGTTAAACGATTACACTATTATTCTACACTATTGATTGTCACTTGTGTTATGATATATTATCGTTATATATACAACTACGATGATCATATTCTTATACGAAACTCTGACATGTCCCTTATCTTCATTGAAGGAACATGCCTCCACGACGCCAAAAGTACCCTCAAGCTCAGGTTGATCAACTGGTTGCTGACGCATTAATTGCTAAGCGACGACGATCCGAAAGTGCTGAAACACCACCAAGTACCACTGTGGTAAAACCTTGCACCTACAAAGACTTCCTTAGCTGCAAGCCTCTGAACTTCAACGCCACTGAAGGTGCCATTGGGTTGTTACGATGGTTGTAAAAGAAGAGTCAGTCTTTCGCATCTGCAACTGTACTGAGGACTGTAAGGTCAAGTTTTCCACCTACACTTTTATGGATGATGCTCTGACATGGTGGAACACTTATGCTGACTCTGTGGGCCTAGATGTTGCTCTCAAAACTCCTTGGGACGAATTGAAGAAAATGCTCAAAGACGAGTATTGTCCTAGGGATGAAATCCAACAGCTCGAGGCGGAATTCTGGAATCTCACCACTCAAGGGAATGACATTGCCGGCTACACCTCTCGATTCAATCAGTTGGCACACCTTTGCCCATCTATGGTTGATCAGGAATCCAAGCGTATTGAGCGCTATCTCTGGGGACTTCCCCCATAAATTCAGGGGATGATTACTTCATTGAACTCTCCTACCTTTCATGGCACTGTGCGTATGGAACACAAGTTAATGGCACAAATGGTTCGCCAAGGAACCGTTGTTAACAAAAACACTGGTAACAGCTCTGGAGATAACAAAAGGAAAGCGGATGGAAACCCTGGAAACCAGAGCCAAGCCAACAAAAAGCCTGCAACTGCTAAAGCCAACGCTTCCGAATCCGATGACAAGATATGGTATAAAGGAAGCAAGCCATATTCCTCAAAATGCAGCCTGCACCATGATGGTTCGTGTCCTTGCTCCAAATGCAAGCGATTCGGGCATGTGGCAAAAGACTGCAAAACAGTCACAACTGGTACCAACACCTCAACACCCAAAACCTGCTATGAATGCAATGGCACCGGACACTTCAGGAGGGACTGCCCAAAGCTGAAGGACAAAAACAGCAACACCGCTAAGGGCAGGTTCTTTGTGCTTAACACTGAGGGTAACCAACAGGTTCCGAGACTTGTTGACTTACTCAACACGGGTACATTCACTCACAGAGAACTTGACTGCCTCTATACTATTTACTTTGGTAGATCTTACTTGCTGCTTAATATCTTCTATGTTTTCTTAGATTCTAAGTACGTGATAGAATTAGGAAAACAACAATTTAGTTTCTACATGATATTGATAGAGTTTAGGTCACTCTACAACACTACCGACTATCACATACTTATGAAAACAATAGAACTTACAAGGATACTCTAGGCTACTAGTACACATTGTAGCTACACTATAGTTGCCAATTGACAGACTAACTGACCTTGTCATATGGACATAATAGTCAACACACCTCGAAACTTTTCTTTTCTATTCTTTTAGTCGCCAGTAGGGCACTAGTCAAACAAGGGGAAGAAGGCAACGCTAGATAGGTGTTGTCCCACTCACAATAATCTCACGGACTTTTTTTTTTAGATGATGCACAGACTATAACTCAAACACACCGACAATTACTACGAACAAATTTCGGGACGAAATTCTCCTAACAAGGGAGAATGTGACACCCGGTCAAAAAGGGCAAAGTTTTACGCCCAATTTAAACTTTTATACATGTATTGTATATGCTATAATACCAAAGTATTATTGTTAAAAATAACATTTATTGACTCGGATGAAATTTAAACACAATTAGTTTCATTTAAGAATGCGTTTCTATTTAGTTGAGACAACGCGAAAATGAGTTATAATTTTTTTAACTCAAATAAGTATTTTTATAAAATACTTCATCTCCGAAATGTTTCGAAAATACTTTTATTAATTTATGGAATTAAAGGTATTACACTATATAACGATCGGGTATACGAACACGGACTAAAATACCACAAATAAAATGAGTCGGTCCAACCAACTCAAATTATTGGAGCTGGTTTCTTTTCCTATAAGCAGACCAAACCCACCCCTTTTGTTTCACATTCATTTCTTTTTCATCTCTCCCATCGATCTCTCTCGGTTCACTCTCAATCAACAACAACAATTAACATCAACAATAACAACAAAGAAACAGCAGCAGCATCAAATAATTATCATCACCATCGATCATCTATCATCATCATTGTCTATCTCTTTCTCTTGGTACACACCCACCACCGGTTACCATCATCATTGTCACACCCCAAAAATCCATAATTGTGTTTATTTAATGTTTAGCGGAAGCAAGTTATAATTGGCGGAAGCATTATGTGTAAACAGTTTAACAACGGGGGTGATGACGTTACAATTGTGCATTCATCGTATCAGAGCATATGATCATACAGAACATAATATATTAAGGATGCCAGTTAAATAGTTATTACAAAAGTAGTACGACTGTGTAAGTCGTACAGTAGTAATAAAGTTTAAAACATTTAAGTTTTACAATACATATGTTAAAATAAGATTTCATGAGTATAACTGCAATGTCTGCAGTAATACAGAGGAAATCCTCAAAAGCTGTCCCATAAAGTATGGCATCCTAAGTAGTCCAGGGTTGTCATCCTGAATGCATGCGATCCTTACTTACATAGCTAATTTCCTGTAACACATAGAAAGAAAGTCGTCAACAAATATGTTGAGTGAATTCACAGGTTTTGTATAAATACGTGGTATGTTAAACCATTTGTGTTTAAGTTATTGAAATGTTATTCAATAAATAAATGTTTGCAGGTTTTTGCAAAATATAAGATTGTATGGTTGTTACCCAAAATGTAAGTCTGATTGTTTACCAGCATATAAGTATAATCAGTAAGTATACTGAAATAAAACAGTTGTAGGATATGTTCATCCTAAATAATAAGTGGGAATGATTAGACTATAATCCCCTGAAAGGTGAGCTAAACCTCGCAGGTTAAAGTAACGCGACCTAACCCTATAACCAAACCACAACCAAAACTTATGTTGTTTGCCTGAAGGACAATTAAGTATACGCTCCATCCACAGGAGGGTCGTCACGGGAATAGTACTATTCGTATACTCAGTGGCTAGAGTCACCTAGCTAATGGTTATAGTCTGCATGACATAAGGTCTTTCATGCACACAACTCAAGTCTGGTCCGTACTAGGATTTGTTGTCTAATTCCCAAAACAGTTGTGAAATAATATTTCATAACAAACAGTTGTATAAAGCAATTTAAAGCATTTATATAATTTGCTGCATATGTTTGCATGCAGTTTCTATGTTTACACCCCTATGTTTAAAACAGAAAACATTTGTAAAGTAGGGGCTGTGAACTCACAGTAGTTTTGCTCGGTAGGAAAGCTAGCAGCCAAACAGATAACAGCCCAAGGTATGTTAACCTATACAATAAATATATTAACATAAGTACGTTTGATTTGTTTTAATCACTTATGTTAACAGTTTGTTTGTTTGAGGAAATGGTTGATTTCTTAGTAATATAAGTTGTTGACTTTATTAATGACATTGCGTTGAAATATTGTTATTATTTCTCAAATCGTATTTCTCATTAAAATGTCCACATATATGTTCTAGTTGTATTGATACATATCAATGTCATTAGGTTCTCATTGTACATATATACATGTTTATAGTTGTGTGTATATATCTAATTATCGTTTCGTTCCCGTCGCACATATATAATAGTTATATATGTATATATATGTAAATATACTTTTCGTATATTACCAGATTGTACGTTTGTCAAACGTATCCTATTTGTATATAAAGATATATATTTTGCCGTTGTCATATGTATAAATATATATATAAAATATATGTATAAAATATATAAGTATAAGTTTTATTATTATAAAACTTCTCGTATTTATAAACTAAATATTATTGTTTCAAAAAGACGTCGCGTACGTTTAATCCGTTTCATTGTTAATGAGTCCTGGTGTATAGTCACGGTAATACAAACGTATTCAAAGTCGTATATTTGTTCCAGAAACATAAGTCCCGTTTGTTTCAAAATATGTTCACCCATATATATCTTGGTACTCGTTAGATTCTTTGTGTATATCCGATAATTGTTATTGTTTCAAAAGTTTTTAGTACAAAACTTTTTATATTAACAGTTGTTGAACTTGTTCCAAAAATTGTCATCATAAAGTATTTTCATCTGAGTCGGGTATAAGTACAATTGTATAAGTTTTATTTATCCGAAAGTATATATATTTATACCCATATTATTTGTCGTTGTATATATATATATATATATATATATATATATATATATATATATATATAGTTAATGGTAATAATAATATTAATGTTAGTTAATTAATATATTATTAATGACCTTACTATAAGTGGAAGGGAACTAAAATAGAAATGTTTGGTATATATTAACATGACATACGGCATTCCAATGGCTATCACACCAAAATTTTGTGCTACCCTATTGGTTCAACACATCCATCATTATTTTATCATATTAATAATCTTATCATATTCATAATCTCAATATTTGAGATACGAACAAAACCAGTAACCATCCAACTTCATTATTATATTGTTATTAATATTTTAATCATAATCATATATATCGTTTATCATCATCATCGTTCTTCACAATAATTTTTACATTTTTAACACTTAGTAATACATCATAACTAGTTACAAATCTCAAATTTGCACTTTCTAGTTTTGATTTCTTAAAACTTTATTTCAAGAACATACTCAACCAATCATCAAATTATCTTGTTGTATACACATAATATGTTAGATTAATACCATGTAAAATGAAATTTAAACAAAGATTTAAAGATTGGAAAGTTTCCTTACAAAGATAATAATGATGATAATGATCCGGATGATGATGAGGATCGGTTGATGATGATGAGATGATAATTATGTGTAAATGCTTTTGGTTGTTAGTTTAGAGATTGTTGGAAAATGGAAATGAAATGCTTTCTTTCTTTTTGCCTCTGTTGATCGACCCACTATGAAGGAGGAGAGAACCTCCAATAATTGAAAGTGGGTAGTAGACTTGTGGGTGTAATAATCTGAGTATGGAGGATGTTTAATAAATTTGAGTTGGACTCAAATTTCAACTGGAAGCATGGTGTGTATAATAATATGTCGATAGATATTTTAGAAATAGTATAAGTTTAGTTATTTAGCCCGTTATTTCGGGTACGGGTATAATTATAGCACTATAAAAATAAACACTTTATATTTTTATTTTGTAGGTGTTCTACTGGTTCGTATTTTATAATCAGAATAATGATGTTATCATTATTTTAAATAGTTGTACAATTTTGTACATTTTACTGCGCGCATATAATTGAGCGCCAAATTTCAGTTAAGTTATGATTTCATATTTTGAGGTAATGTTCTAAATACTTTACAACGTGTTAGAAAAATAACACTTTTCGGATTTGGACCTTTTATGTACGTTTTAGAATTGTTTCTGTTCGTTTGTAATACGTTTTATGTTAAACGTATATTTAGACCATTTTATCTATTTGTTATAGATATATAAATACTCGAAATTAATAATTGAGTTATTAATAAATTTTGTGTCACGAACTTTTGTTATTTATTTTTGTCGGGTTCGTTCCGATATATTCGTACGCGATTATTTTTAATCACATAATTTGTAATACTTTATGTTTTAAAGTACTGGGCTTGCTAGGCTTACATCACATCAAAAAGTTTTGTTAAAACTTAACCAGGAAATTAGCGTAAGAATGCACATGCTTAAATGTTAATTAATACCTAATTTGGAGAGTTGTCACATTCTCCCCCCGTTAGGGAAATCTCGTCCCGAGATTTAAGTCGTGTTGTGAGTCGTAGTCACGCGTTCGAAAAGTTGCGGGTACTTCTTGCACATTTCATCCTCACGTTCCCAGGTGAACTCTGGGCCTCTTTTCGAGTTCCATCGAATTTTGACAAGCTTGATCCGACTGTTTCGGAGTTTCTGCATTTTCGTGTCCATTACTTCAAGCGGTTCCTCCACAAAGTTGAGCTTTGCATCGATGTAGATTTCGTCGGGAGGTATGATTAACGCTTCGTCGGTTAGACACTTCTTAAGGTTACTCACGTGAAACGTGTCGTGAATATTACTAAGTTCTTGCGGTAGTTTAAGTTTATAAGCTACAGGACCAATCCTTGCTAGGATCTCAAAAGGTCCAATGTAACGTGGATTTAGTTTACCGCGTTTCCCAAATCGTACAACTCCTTTCCAAGGAGATACCTTAAGTAGGACTTTGTCACCTACTTGAAACTCTAAAGGTTTTCGTCTATTGTCTGCATAACTCTTTTGTCGGTCTCGTGCCGTCTTTAATCGATTAAGCACTTGAGATATTTTGTCCGTTGTCTCTTGGACTATCTCAGGACCTGATAACTGTCTGTCATCCATATCTGCCCAACAGAGTGGGGATCGGCACTTGCGTCCGTACAACGCCTCGAAAGGTGCCATCTGTATACTCGTATGATAACTATTGTTGTACGAGAATTCGGCTAAAGGAAGATGAACATCCCAGTTTCCTCCAAAATCAATCACGCAAGCTCTTAGCAAGTCTTCAAGCGTTTGAATTGTTCGCTCGCTTTGACCATCAGTTTGTGGATGGTAGGCGGTACTCATGTTGAGTCTAGTGCCTAAAGCTTGTTGCAATGTTTGCCAGAAGCGAGAGGTGAAACGTGCATCTCTATCAGAGATGATAGATAATGGAACTCCATGTCTAGAAACAACTTCCTTTATGTAAATTCTAGCCAGCTTTTCCATCTTATCTGTCTCTTTGATGGCTAGAAAGTGAGCTGACTTTGTCAGTCGGTCGACAATCACCCATATGGAGTCCATTCCAGATGATGTTTTCGGTAGCTTTGTGATGAAGTCCATCGTGATGTGTTCCCATTTCCACTTGGGCAACTCAGGTTGTTGCAAAAGTCCGGATGGCTTTTGGTACTCAGTCTTAACTTTTGCACAAGTCAGACATCTACTAACATAGGTGGCAATGTCTCTTTTCATGCCAGGCCACCAGTAAAATCCTTTCAGATCGTGATACATCTTATCTGCACCAGGATGTATCGAGTAATTAGACTTATGAGCTTCGTCCAATACTAGGCTACGTAGCTCATCAACACAAGGAATCCAAATTCGATTCATGAAGTACAATACTCCATTTTCCTTAGACTCCAGTTGCTTCTCCATCCCTTTGAGGGATTCGTCCTTCATACGTTCTAGAGTAAAGGCTGCTTGTTGAGCATCACGAATTTGGGAAATCAGATCCAAGTGGATTGTCAGTCCTAACGCTCGAACTCTTCGAGGTTTCACTCTTTCCTTACGACTCAAGGCATCCGCTACTACATTAGCTTTGCCTGGATGGTACTTGATTTCACAGTCGTAATCATTTAGTAGTTCAACCCAACGTCTCTGTCTCATGTTGAGTTCTTTCTGATCAAATATATGTTGGAGACTTTTGTGATCAGTAAAGATCGTACACTTCATACCGTATAGGTAGTGTCTCCAAATCTTAAGGGCAAAAACGACTGCTCCTAGCTCCAAGTCATGCGTCGTATAATTCTTCTCGTGAATCTTCAATTGACGAGACGCGTAAGCAATGACTTTGTCGTTTTGCATTAACACGCAACCTAATCCTTGATGTGAAGCATCACAGTAGACAACAAAGTTTTCTACTCCTTCTGGTAAGGACAGGATAGGTGCGGTGCTTAATTTCTCTTTCAACAGTTGGAAAGCATTCTCTTGCTTCTCGCCCCAATCAAACTTCTTGTCTTTTTGCGTTAGGGCGGTAATCGGTTGAGCTATTTTCGAGAAATTCTCAATGAATCTTCGGTAGTAACCGGCTAGCCCAAGAAATTGTCGTATCTCTGTTTGAGTCTTTGGGGCTTCCCAATTCTTAATCGCCACAATTTTGGATGGGTCTACGTGAATTCCTTTGTTATTAATCACATGACCAAGGAAATGAACCTCACGCATCCAAAACTCGCATTTAGAGAACTTTGCATAAAGCTTCTCTTTCTCTAGTAATTCAAGAATCTGCCTCAGATGTCGTTCATGGTCTTCCTTCGTTCGCGAGTATATCAAGATATCGTCAATGAACACAATGACGAACTTATCCAAGTAAGGTTTACATACTCTATTCATTAGATCCATGAACACTGCTGGCGCATTCGTTAGCCCGAATGGCATAACCAGGAACTCGTAATGACCATATCGAGTCCTAAACGCAGTCGTAGGGATATCTTCATCCCGTACCTTCAGTTGATGGTAACCCGATCTCAAGTCGATCTTTGAGTAATAACTTGACCCTTGCAGCTGGTCAAACAAATCGTCGATGCGTGGCAATGGGTATCGGTTCTTAATCGTCACTTTGTTCAGTTCTCGATAATCGATACACATCCGCATTGATCCATCCTTCTTTTTGACAAACAACACCGGAGCTCCCCACGGTGAAAAGCTCGGTCGGATGAATCCTAAATCCAACAGTTCTTGCAACTGTGCAGACAGTTCCTGCATTTCTGATGGAGCTAGACGGTAAGGCGCACGAGCAATCGGTGCAGCTCCCGGCACTAGGTCGATATGAAATTCAACCTGCCGTGAAGGTGGTAACCCTGGTAGCTCGTCAGGAAATACTCCTGGGTATTCGCGTACTACGGCCACGTTGTCTATGCGTCGCTCCTCGGTTTTCTTATCCACAACATGTACCAAAAATGCTTGGTACCCTTTTCGTAGATACTTATTTGTCTTCATGCATGTAATCGTTTTCACCACACGATTACTCTTTTCTCCTCGAACCATCAACATTTCTCCTGACGGTAAAGGTAACCGTACAATCTTCTCATGACAGATGATCTCTGCGCGGTTCAGTGACAACCAATCCATGCCAACCACTATATCGAAGCTCCCTAGTTCTACCGGTAGTAAGTCTATCTTGAAAGAATGACCTTCTAATGTTAAGGAACATCCTGGTACTATTTCTCCTGATTCAATCAACTTACCATCGGCTAGCTCTACAGTATATTTGTTATCTAGCTTAAGGGATTCGATCTCTAATAGTGGTCTAAACTCAGTGGACACAAAGCTTAAATCAGCACCAGAATCAAATAACACAGAAGCAAAGTGGTTGTTTACAAGAAACGTACCAGTGACTGTGTTAGGATCCTGACGTGCCTCTGGTGCTCCTAACATGAACACGCATCCACGAGCTGGCTGATTGTTGTTGTTGTTAGCATTGTTGTTGTTGGCTCGGTTGTTGTTGTTTCCACGGTTGTTTCCATTGTTGTTGCGGTTGCGAGCGTTGTTGGCGTTACGGTTTTGGTTATTGAGTCGAGGGCATCGGTTTCGATAGTGCCTCGTGTCGCCACACTCAAAACATCCTTGGTTCTGGCGAACAGTGTTTCCCTTAGGGGTAGAGTTTACCTTACAGTTTTGGGTTTTGTGACCCCATCCCTTACAGCTGTCGCAAAACCAGCACTCACCCTCGTGGTGTTTGCTACACTTATCACACTTAGGTTTGTTACCCAAGTATGGCTTTGGTTCCACAATGGTGGCGGCGTAAGACTTTGGATTTCCAGATCCTTTCTTGTTGGATTGACCCTGACGGTCATTCCACTTACGCTTCTTACCTCCAGAACTACCAGCTTCAGCACTGCTCTGCTCAACCTTAACCGACACAGTCTTCTTGGTCAGTGTCCCCATTCTAACTGCTTCATCAGTCAAACTCTGCGCTAAGGTAACAGCGCTCCTGAAAGTGTCAGGTTTGGAGGACGTAACTAAACTCCTGATCTGTGGTGCCAGTCCATACACATAGCGTTCAATACGCTTGTATTCAGGTGTTACCATATGTGGCACAAGACGAGCTAGTTCTTGGAACCTGGTTGTATAACTAGTGATATCAGCACCAATCATAGCAATGTTCCACAGCTCAGTCTCAATTTTCTGCATCTCACTGCGAGGGCAGAATTCTTCCATCATCATACTCTTCAATGTTTCCCATGTCATGGAATAAGCAGCTGGTCGTCCCATCGACTGAACTTGACTGTTCCACCAAGTCAAAGCTTTATCAGCTAGTGTGCAGGCAACATACTTCACTGCAGTGTCTGGTAGACAATCACTGATGTCCAACACAGAATCCATCTTTTCTATCCAGTGTATAATACCAATAGCACCTTCAGTGCCACAGAAAGGTGGTGGTTTACATGCCTGAAATGTCTTATATGAACACCCTTTGCGGTTATTCACAACAGTCTCAGCAATAACAGGGGTCGATCCACTATTATTAATCCCAGTCTCACGGTTTCGGCTTGCCTCATACTCGGCAATACCTTCAGCTATGCGTCTAGCTATTAACTGCTCAGTAGTTTCCTCGGTGTTAGGTGGTGGAATGGTTTCAGATGTAGGAGGTACAGTTGTTTTCTGACTGTTCCTAGTAATTCGTCGTTTTGGCGGCATAGTTCAGTTCTGTGATGAATAAAATGCAGAAGTCAATGCCAAAATAATGAATGTGATGAACAAGATTTCACATTGTCTATCAAATGAATAGTATGGAGAATTTGAGAGAATAATGTTTCACATTGTATATCGCACGACTTTGAAACACCCATATGTACTTTGTACAATATAATCACGTTGGCCAGGCGTCATTATATAATGCCAAATACATATTTCTTTTCATCATCGTTTAAGTGCAATCAATGTTTTATGGAATTCAAGATAAGATAAATAATTCATAGTACGGTAGGTTTTCAAAGTTTGCAAAAAAAATGGCTTCAACAATTATTACGTGATAACTTTTCTATCACCTGTATATAGAGATGAATATAATTCGCACGAAATTTCGAATCGAACCTAAGTTATATTATACATTAACTAGAACGTTCTTACATCGTTTCATTACAAAACTTGATGATATCTTCTATACCCATCAAGAGAGGTTTCTAATACAACACGAGCTGTTACAGTACTAATTAAACTAAACTTAGCTATACTTAGATCTTAACAAAACAATTATATTCCTACGACAGTTCTTCATCAGTTCTTTATTAAGCTATCTTTAGCTATGTTCTCTGTCGTAGTGCAGTTCTTTTCCTTTCACTCCTGGTCCAGGTTAGGAGAGGAGTAATGCGTTTCTAGCATAGTCCTATATCGCAGAGTCGTATGACAGATCACCTCATTCTCAGTTGAGCACTTGCTCAGACGTTTAATCCAATTCTTGACTCTCTTCTTGCGATCACTAGCTACTTTCTTCCAGAAGCGAATTCTATCCCTAACTCGGACAGACATAGGCCTCTTTAGGATTCTCAACTCAGTTTCATAGTTCTTGCATTTAGATGCAAGTTCCCAGTTTTGACCATCTAGCTCTTCAACTTGGTCTCTAACTCTCTCATATTCCTCTATGTCAATCAATCTAAAGTGGTGGTTTTCAATTTCTTCTTCCACCCGTTCCACTATCGGAATTGTTTCGATATCGACATATACATATTGTATCTGCTCGTCGATGGTTATCTCATCATCTGATGAGTACTCACTTATGACAGGTTCTGTCATTTTTCCAGTTTCAAGAGATCTATAGGTTACAAAGACATATTTCAGTATCCACAATTATGTAGTATCTATTGTCAATATATAATCCAATCACAACGCACAGTAACATAAACAATAATAATAAACCAAATACATATGTCATATCATATAACTGATCATAGTTAGTTCACAAGTTTTTATACAAAACATGATGGATCTATCCTAGATATCCATCGATCCAAAGACTAATCAAAGCATGACGGGTCTGTCTACACACCGTCGATCCAAATGATATACAAAACATGACAGGTCTGTCTATACCCGTCGAACCAAAGTTCCAAATCTAATACATAGTATATATACAATCCTAAGTAGGCACAACCCGCCCTACATAGGTCTAACGGAAATACGGTAGAAATGATCCCACGGCTGTCCTCAACACAGCCATCACCACACAAGCACCAACCACAAGCCCTGCAATCCTAACATGTCTCTCAAGTGTCCTCACACGAGCACGTGCGGACTCAGCTATCTCCTGGGCAGTAAACACATGGTTCAACAAAAAGTGATGATGCTCATGCATACCAGCCATGTCCCCATACAGACGAGAGATCTCATCCTGTACCTGTCCAAGGTGAGAACCCCTGCTAGAAGTAATACAGAACAATGTACGCATAACAGCAACTAATGTAGGGAGAGTCTGCTCTATCGGCTCTCCAGTGGTAGACAGTGGTGCTGGGGGTCGTGAGGACTCTCCTGTCTCAAAGGTGGAGGGAAAACCCTCTAATGACCTCCAGTGCCTCAACATAGGAGTCATCCACTCTAGATGAGCAAACCTGGGTGCCCTCTGTGGAGACTCAACAGACTCGTCCGCTGGTGCTAACGGACCTATAGGAAAATCTCGGACACACATCCTCGGTGTCCTCCTATATACAGGCCTGCGAGAAGTCTCACCGGCCTGATGGTGAATACCTGTAATGATAGGGGTAACCTCATGTGCTGTCGGTGGTGGCGCGATGTGAGCGTCACTAGTGTCGTCTGACATGTCTCTCAAATGAACAGATGACTCATCCCCTACAGTGATCGCGGGACCTTCAAAAGGAGCCTCAGTCGGCTCTTCGTCCGAAGCATAAACATGGTAAACTGATTGACTAGACATACTGTGACAAAGGAAATTGTGTGTGACGTGTCAGTCGTTTGTTAGATGTATGCAAACGTATGTATGTATGAATGCATGAATGTTCTAGCCAAGGCTATAGTCTAGGTCTCTAAGGTTTTCAGTCACCTAAAGACTTCTAGTTCGCTATAACCAATGGCTCTGATACCAAGTCTGTCACACCCCAAAAATCCATAATTGTGTTTATTTAATGTTTAGCGGAAGCAAGTTATAATTGGCGGAAGCATTATGTGTAAACAGTTTAACAACGGGGGTGATGACGTTACAATTGTGCATTCATCGTATCAGAGCATATGATCATACAGAACATAATATATTAAGGATGCCAGTTAAATAGTTATTACAAAAGTAGTACGACTGTGTAAGTCGTACAGTAGTAATAAAGTTTAAAACATTTAAGTTTTACAATACATATGTTAAAATAAGATTTCATGAGTATAACTGCAATGTCTGCAGTAATACAGAGGAAATCCTCAAAAGCTGTCCCATAAAGTATGGCATCCTAAGTAGTCCAGGGTTGTCATCCTGAATGCATGCGATCCTTACTTACATAGCTAATTTCCTGTAACACATAGAAAGAAAGTCGTCAACAAATATGTTGAGTGAATTCACAGGTTTTGTATAAATACGTGGTATGTTAAACCATTTGTGTTTAAGTTATTGAAATGTTATTCAATAAATAAATGTTTGCAGGTTTTTGCAAAATATAAGATTGTATGGTTGTTACCCAAAATGTAAGTCTGATTGTTTACCAGCATATAAGTATAATCAGTAAGTATACTGAAATAAAACAGTTGTAGGATATGTTCATCCTAAATAATAAGTGGGAATGATTAGACTATAATCCCCTGAAAGGTGAGCTAAACCTCGCAGGTTAAAGTAACGCGACCTAACCCTATAACCAAACCACAACCAAAACTTATGTTGTTTGCCTGAAGGACAATTAAGTATACGCTCCATCCACAGGAGGGTCGTCACGGGAATAGTACTATTCGTATACTCAGTGGCTAGAGTCACCTAGCTAATGGTTATAGTCTGCATGACATAAGGTCTTTCATGCACACAACTCAAGTCTGGTCCGTACTAGGATTTGTTGTCTAATTCCCAAAACAGTTGTGAAATAATATTTCATAACAAACAGTTGTATAAAGCAATTTAAAGCATTTATATAATTTGCTGCATATGTTTGCATGCAGTTTCTATGTTTACACCCCTATGTTTAAAACAGAAAACATTTGTAAAGTAGGGGCTGTGAACTCACAGTAGTTTTGCTCGGTAGGAAAGCTAGCAGCCAAACAGATAACAGCCCAAGGTATGTTAACCTATACAATAAATATATTAACATAAGTACGTTTGATTTGTTTTAATCACTTATGTTAACAGTTTGTTTGTTTGAGGAAATGGTTGATTTCTTAGTAATATAAGTTGTTGACTTTATTAATGACATTGCGTTGAAATATTGTTATTATTTCTCAAATCGTATTTCTCATTAAAATGTCCACATATATGTTCTAGTTGTATTGATACATATCAATGTCATTAGGTTCTCATTGTACATATATACATGTTTATAGTTGTGTGTATATATCTAATTATCGTTTCGTTCCCGTCGCACATATATAATAGTTATATATGTATATATATGTAAATATACTTTTCGTATATTACCAGATTGTACGTTTGTCAAACGTATCCTATTTGTATATAAAGATATATATTTTGCCGTTGTCATATGTATAAATATATATATAAAATATATGTATAAAATATATAAGTATAAGTTTTATTATTATAAAACTTCTCGTATTTATAAACTAAATATTATTGTTTCAAAAAGACGTCGCGTACGTTTAATCCGTTTCATTGTTAATGAGTCCTGGTGTATAGTCACGGTAATACAAACGTATTCAAAGTCGTATATTTGTTCCAGAAACATAAGTCCCGTTTGTTTCAAAATATGTTCACCCATATATATCTTGGTACTCGTTAGATTCTTTGTGTATATCCGATAATTGTTATTGTTTCAAAAGTTTTTAGTACAAAACTTTTTATATTAACAGTTGTTGAACTTGTTCCAAAAATTGTCATCATAAAGTATTTTCATCTGAGTCGGGTATAAGTACAATTGTATAAGTTTAATTTTTCCGAAAGTATATATATTTATACCCGTATTATTTGTCGTTGTATATATATATATATATATATATATATATATATATATATATATATATATAGTTAATGGTAATAATAATATTAATGTTAGTTAATTAATATATTATTAATGACCTTACTATAAGTGGAAGGGAACTAAAATAGAAATGTTTGGTATATATTAACATGACATACGGCATTCCAATGGCTATCACACCAAAATTTTGTGCTACCCTATTGGTTCAACACATCCATCATTATTTTATCATATTAATAATCTTATCATATTCATAATCTCAATATTTGAGATACGAACAAAACCAGTAACCATCCAACTTCATTATTATATTGTTATTAATATTTTAATCATAATCATATATATCGTTTATCATCATCATCGTTCTTCACAATAATTTTTACATTTTTAACACTTAGTAATACATCATAACTAGTTACAAATCTCAAATTTTCACTTTCTAGTTTTGATTTCTTAAAACTTTATTTCAAGAACATACTCAACCAATCATCAAATTATCTTGTTGTATACACATAATATGTTAGATTAATACCATGTAAAATGAAATTTAAACAAAGATTTAAAGATTGGAAAGTTTCCTTACAAAGATAATAATGATGATAATGATCCGGATGATGATGAGGATCGGTTGATGATGATGAGATGATAATTATGTGTAAATGCTTTTGGTTGTTAGTTTAGAGATTGTTGGAAAATGGAAATGAAATGCTTTCTTTCTTTTTGCCTCTGTTGATCGACCCACTATGAAGGAGGAGAGAACCTCCAATAATTGAAAGTGGGTAGTAGACTTGTGGGTGTAATAATCTGAGTATGGAGGATGTTTAATAAATTTGAGTTGGACTCAAATTTCAACTGGAAGCATGGTGTGTATAATAATATGTCGATAGATATTTTAGAAATAGTATAAGTTTAGTTATTTAGCCCGTTATTTCGGGTACGGGTATAATTATAGCACTATAAAAATAAACACTTTATATTTTTATTTTGTAGGTGTTCTACTGGTTCGTATTTTATAATCAGAATAATGATGTTATCATTATTTTAAATAGTTGTACAATTTTGTACATTTTACTGCGCGCATATAATTGAGCGCCAAATTTCAGTTAAGTTATGATTTCATATTTTGAGGTAATGTTCTAAATACTTTACAACGTGTTAGAAAAATAACACTTTTCGGATTTGGACCTTTTATGTACGTTTTAGAATTGTTTCTGTTCGTTTATAATACGTTTTATGTTAAACGTATATTTAGACCATTTTATCTATTTGTTATAGATATATAAATACTCGAAATTAATAATTGAGTTATTAATAAATTTTGTGTCACGAACTTTTGTTATTTATTTTTGTCGGGTTCGTTCCGATATATTCGTACGCGATTATTTTTAATCACATAATTTGTAATACTTTATGTTTTAAAGTACTGGGCTTGCTAGGCTTACATCACATCAAAAAGTTTTGTTAAAACTTAACCAGGAAATTAGCGTAAGAATGCACATGCTTAAATGTTAATTAATACCTAATTTGGAGAGTTGTCACAATCATCAATTCGGAAATCATCAAAATCGGAGGAAGCAAGAAAAGGAGCAAAACATCATCATCACAACCGATCATCATAATCATTTTCGATCATCATCATCATCGGGCTACACCACCACCGTTCTCGGTTCCACACCATCCGTGAGCAACTTCCCATTTTCATATAATTTTGTGATTAACAAGCTTAATGTAACTACGTGTTAGTGTTAAGATTGATGATTGTGTTCAAATAATCGAGTTAAAAACTATTTGATGAGTAAACTGTTTGAAGTTAAAAACTGTTTAAGCTATTTTTGTTAAAACTTAACAGAAGTTTTTGGTGTTAACATAAAAGAGGTGAAAAGCTTCACATGGTATTAAACCATGTTAAGCTATTTTTGTTAAAACTTAACATAACATTTTAGTGTTAACGTAAAAGGTAAAAGATAGAGGAACGAATTATATATATATATATATATATATATATATATGTAAATATACATACGCATAACCAAATGGACACTACAATTACAACGACAACTTTTGAAATGATAACGATTATTGGACTATTATTTTATATATACGACAATGACAAATTTTACATATATATGAATATATATATATATACTTACAAGCAACAAATGATACGACTCGAGAAATACTAATTAAATGAACAACGAACTAAGAACGATTTGTTAGTCACTTACTTATACATATAACCTCATGTGTTTAGGACACTAGGAGGGTACTGTTGGACAACAAGTGCGTTTAGGAACGCTAGCACCCAAAGGTGAGTCTCACGGCCCCTTTTTACTGTCTTTACTTTGGGGGAGATGCATTACTTGTTCACTATAAATACATGTGCAAGTTTATTGTTTACCGACTTATCTACTTACTGTTTTACTGGAATACTACTTTACAGACTTTACTGACTTGCTACTCTACAAACTTACTGTTTTACCAACTTATATACTTACTGCATGACCGACTTACAAATTTACCATTTTGCAAACTTTACCGACCTACAGACCTACAGACTTACTGAAATGCATTAATTACGATTAATCCAAATGAAGTCCTCTGAATCATAGTTATTAGTTATGGGATAAGCGCGAGTTTAAGTATATGGATCCATATGGGACTGACAATCCCCGTCCGGGGTGGTAGCGCCACCACGAACCGTACTCGTATAAACGAACGTTTTCTACTCGTTTCGTATGAGTGTTTTTGGATTAGCACTCACGCGGGCAAATTACAGACTTGTTAAGCTTCGATTATGATGGCCCATGGCAGAATACACCGACCCTTTTATACTTGTGAAATCCTTACTTACCGACCTACTGCATTTGTAAATTTCTTACTTACTGACTTGAGAATGAGAATGTAGGGATTGTTGTCTTTGGTAGTGATACTGCTATTAAAGAAGGAGATCTTGTCAAGCGCACTGGCTCTATTGTGGATGTCCCTGCGGGGAAGGTTAGAGCGCGCCGTCACAGACTATCTACAACAATTTGGTGCTTTTTATTATTAATATTCGCCTTTTTTCTTGCGATCGCTTTCCCCGCCGTTTTTGTACCACTTTGCAAAAGCGGTGTCTCTCTTGGTGCGCGGGCTTTCGCGGACTTTTTTTTAAAAAGGAGTTTGGGGATCGCTGTTTTCGTGCCTACGTCGATCAAGCTTTTTTTATTTTTAGGAGGGACTGGTACATGGTGATACTATTACTACTGACTGATTGTATTTGTACGATAACTTACTTACTTCTTTGTGTATAAGTTGCTATTACTATTTACTACAAACCTATGAGATTCACTAACCTTTTGGTTGACGCTTTTAGTGATGCATTCTCAGGTACGCAACAATAGTAGGATAGCCCGCAGGATATGCTAAGCTAGTACGAGTCGCATGCATATATAATTATGAAGATATTATTTGAATTATGTTTTGTACTTTGATTATGTATTTAAAATCTTCAGAATCATTTTGCGAACTCGCTAATGATGTATACTTATGACTTAAAACCGTGTACTACTTTTGGTAATGTAATGTATTTTCTAAAACGTCTCATTTAGATTCGTTTGCTATTAATCTTTATGCTCGATTACTGAATAAGTCACGCCCCAAAAACAGTCGCTTCCGCCAATCACGAAATAGGGGGTGTGACAAAGTGACACGATTTCATTGATCATGTTAATGCGTATATATATCAATACACGTAATGATACACAAAATTATCCTAACATAGAACTAATTACATGCGTTAACAAAATGATTAGGACCTAATAACTAGTCCTAATTTGACGGGTGTCACATTCTCCCCTTGTTAAGAGAATTTTGTCCCGAAATTTAGGTTGAAGTCGGCGTGTGAGTGGAGTCTGAAAATAGGTGTGGATATTTGAGTCGCATCTGGTCTTCCCGTTCCCAGGTGAATTCCGAACCACGCCGCGAATTCCACCAAACTTTGACAATGGGGATACGACTTGGCTTAAGCTATTTGACCTCACGGTCCATGATCTCCACTGGTGTCTCGACAAAATGAAGCTTGTTGTCGATTTGAATCTCATCGAGAGGTATAATGAGTGTCTCATCAGACAGACATTTCTTAAGATTAGAAATGTGAAATGTGGGATGCACGCTGCTGAGTTCGGGTGGTAATTGCAATCAATATGCCACTGGACCTATCCTCTCAAGGATCTCAAAAGGTGCAATGTATCTAGGATTTAGCTTTCCACGTTTGCCGAATCGGATGACACCTTTCCAAGGTGATACTTTGAGTAATACTCGATCCCCAACCTGAAACTCGAGATGCTTGCATCTCACGTCCGCATAACTCTTCTGACGATCACGCGCGACTTTCAACCATTGCTGAATACGAACGATCTTCTTGGTGGTTTCATGAATGATTTCAGGACCAGTGAATTGGTTGTCTCCCACTTCGGTCCAACAGATAGGCGATTGTAACACCCGTCGATTTAGGGTTACTGATTAACCTGCTAGAAACCCTAATTATGTGTGTTTAGTTTAGTATTAGGCTAAATACTTGTAATTACTTGTAACTATTTGTATATTTATGTGAATATACACCCCCGTAATTGATTTATATTACGCTTACGCAATTTGGTGAAATTGTGCGAAATAACCGGATAAAGGCCGCCTAATTATATGACGTTGGTGAAAACATTTCTATAAATAACTTGAATATATTTTTAGAAGCTATTTATCACTTATTATTATTTTGTTAAAATAATACACGAAAAACCTAGACGTTTCGGCTAAAACGTCTCAAACGCAACAGAAACGCGCGGAACGTGCCCGACAATCGAACGAAAGTCAAAATAAATTTTAATAATTTAAAATATATTATTTTGTATGAAGTTATTATTGAAAACATCATATAATAGTTTGTCAATGAAAAACGTCTATTTAAAACGCTATGCGATTAAACCTCTGTAAAACGTGCACGCAAATCGAGGCCGACAACTTAACGAAACATTTTTATAAATGTTTTTCAAGTATTTAGAATAAATACTTCAAGTGAAAATGATGAAATTTAAATCGTTACTTAAAAACGCGTATTAAACGTTAAACGTATATATAAACGTCTAAACAATTGGGTAAACGAACGTAAAATGCAACAAATTAAGCTAGGAATGAAAAATGACCATAATGCCCTTGGTGGGACCACATGGGGGCCGGCCACCCCATGTGCCACCTCTCCTCCTCCCCTCTAAAATTTCATGCAAAACCATGATTAGATTCCACTAGCTTACTTGCATTTTGTCTTTCACCATTCTCACACACTTCATTTCCTCTCAACATTTCCATCACCATTTTCTCTCACACTTCCAAACTCAGGAACTTTAACCACCCTACACCACCACAACCACCATAGCACCACCACCAATTTCCCCATCATTTTTGCAAAGTTCTTCAAGAAGATTCAAGCTCACAAGTTCCTCATCATCATCTTAGCCTTCTTTCTTCAAACCACCATTGTGAGGACACATCTCTACTTTCATTTATGTTTATTTACATGTTTTAAGGTTCATCTAACATGATTATGTCCAAACTTGGTGTTAAAAATCGTTTTTGAAGCTTATATAAGAACATGCATAAATCTGCCCAGAAAAACACAGACCACCAAAATGACCATATCTCGAGTTATAAGAAGAATTAGATAACGATTTTTTTTAAAAGTTGCGCATTGAAAAGGGCTACAACTTTTGTGTTTTACACTTTTTCCATATCTCTACGTATTTTTGGATATAATATGATCTTTGAGTCTGGTCTGGAAGTTTTTGAAAACCGAGTTCGGTTCCTTCGCGAATTTATTTAAATATGTAAATGGACACTATAGTTTCTGTAAAAATTATATGTTAGACCAGAAACATTGATGATCAATTGGTAAAATTTGTGAGACTTGATTTGGACCAGAAGTGGTAGAAATTAAATGGCGAACCAAATCAACAAAAGTCGAAAATTATGAAATCTTGAAATCTTAAGTTGCACGTTAGAAACCGACACTTTGGATGAACCCCGACACGAACCGACAAATTTTATGGAATCTTTAAACTGATGTAGGGGTTGGGTAAAAGTTTCGGGTCAAACCAGGTAGGTTTGACCAAGTCAACAAAAACGGCTCGGTTTCTAAAAACGACAAAGCTTACTATTTTTGGAAAGTGGTAACAAAAGTGGGTTTGAGTGACTTAGTTAGTAACTTAGACCAAAAACTAAACTTAGAAAGTTTCTCGAATGAAAAACCGACACTTAGAATACTTGGATTAAAAATTGGAAAGCTGATCAGGCACAAGTGTCGCCTAACCAGCGACACTTACCCAAGTGACGCCTAACATAACGTCACTTACCCTTAGTGCCGCCTAAATTATTTGAATTACTTATTTAGCGTCACTTACCCAAGTGCCGCCTGAACAAAATGTCGTCTATAGCGACACTTACCCCAAGTGTCGCTGCCAATTTAAAAATCACATTTAAACGTCACTTAACCAAGTGCCGCTAACCAACCAAGTGTCGCCTATAGCGACACTTACTTAAGTGACGCTACTTATTTAGAAATCGAATTCAGCGACACTTCCCATGTGTCGCTGCCCCATCAAGTGTCGCCCCTAAGTGACGCCTAAAACAGAAACTTCAAAACTAGTTTTCACACTAAGTGTCGAACTTACACAACTTCAATACTTGTATATGATACAACACATGAAACATATACTTAGATAGTATACAATGAAACAACACATAATAATAATGGTTTAAGATTATTATTACAAACTTTCACCAACAGGCCGTACACGTTTTTGATAAACGAACTTGAACAACTTATTTGGACATACTAGTTAATGAACTAGCTCTAGGTGGACATTAACCCTCCACCTACACGATTGGCTTAAGTGGACATTGACCCCCACTTATACAATCGCTATAGATGGTCTTATGAGACATCTACTTACACAACCTTATACGTTTAGGACGTTAGAAGGTTGCACTTTGGACTTTGCTTGCTATTTGATTATTGCTTGCTACCTGCTTAACTCCGATGAGTTTCATAGCCCCTTTTTACTGTTTTCTAACTGGGGTGAGAATACATACAACTGTTTTATACAACTGCTTTTATGATCACAAGTACTGTAACAACTTTTTATACGGATTGCATGAGACCTGATTAATCCACTAAAGTCCTCTACCCATCATAGTCGTTAAAATTTGTGCGTGAATATTATTGGATAGTACTATCGGGGATTGACAATCTCCATCCGGACTAGTCGCGCTAGTCAACCCACGGATGCAATATTATTTGTGATTTAGAAGTGTATTGGATTAGTACACTTACCGGAGGCAAACAACGTTAAGCTCGAGTATGAGACTCTTTGCAAATGGTATACTTATATTGCTTTAAGCAATACTTTTACTTATCGTTGGCTAACGATACTTTTAATTGTCATTTTTGAATAATACAACTTGAAATCTTGTGGATCATAACTAAACGATTGTTTACAAACCTATGAACTCACCAACTTTATGTTGACCTTTTATTATGTATTTCTCAGGTAACCCGTTGCAGTAGGAAGCTGTTGGATAGCTCGAGTCGCATTGTTTTCAAAACATCAAGAGATTAGATTGCATGTAGCTGTATTTTGTAAATTCAGTAATCTATTAGAAATCTCTTAACAGTTTATGCGAACTCCAGATATATTTGGTAAACATTTGAATTATTGTAATGTAACTATTTTTCAACGTCTCATATAGAGGTCGTTTGCTTTAATCTTTGTGTTGTGATATTTAATTTGGTCGGCGCCCCCATGACACCTTCTACTTCCGCTGCCACGTGTTTTGGGGGTGCGACAGCGATCGGCACTTACGACCGTACAGTGCCTCGAATGGTGCAGCTCCAATACTGGTATGATAACTATTATTGTACGAGAATTCGCACAATGGCAAGTGATGTTCCCAATTTGCACCGAAGTCAATTACGCAGGTGCGTAGCATATCTTCCAGTGTTTGAATTTTTCTTTCACTTTGGCCATTGGTTTGTGGATGATAGGCTGTACTCACATCTAAACGAGTACCCACGGATTTTTGTAATGATTGCCAAAAGTGAGATGTAAAACGGTTGTCTCTATCAGAGATAATTGAGATTGGAATGCCGTGTCGGGATACGATCTCCTTCAAATACATTCGTGTGAGACGTTCCATTTTATCGGTTTCCTTGATGGCAAGGAAATGAGCAGATTTGGTGAGCCGGTCCACGATCACCCAAATGGTATCGCAACCGCTTGATGTTCTCGGGAGTTTAGTGATGAAATCCATAGCGATTTGCTCCCATTTCCACTTGGGATGTCTGGTTGTTGGAGTAGGCCGGAGGGTTTCTGATATTCAGCTTTGACTTTAGAGCAGGTGAGACACTTGCTGACGTAGGTCGCGATTTCAGCTTTCATATTTGGCCACCAGTATAACTCCCTGATGTCATGATACATCTTATCCGATCCAGGATGTATAGAGTATTTGGACTTGTGAGCTTCATCCATCACCAAGTCTCGAAGGTTTCCGAAATAAGGCAACCAGATCCGGTTCGCGAAGTACTTGACCCCAGTGGGTTTGGTTTCAAACTGTTTCTCCATGTTGCGCAAGGCCTCATTTTTTAGGTTTTCAGGATTCAATGCTTCGAGTTGAGCGGCGAGGATTTGAACGATAAAATCATTATGAATGGTAATACTGAGGGCTCGAACTCAAAGTGGTTTGGTGCGTGATATCGCGTAAAAAGTCACGTTTTTACTACCGATATCTCTCTCATTCTGGAACGATTCTTGGCATTTTAACTCAAAACCATTATAAATCAATAGTATTATGCCAAGATGTTCAAAACAAGGTTGCACGACAAAAATCAAGCAAAACGGGTAGAAAACGAAGATTCCACACACGTTTAAAGATTCATGACATCAAAACGATATTTCAAGACAAAAGTGCCCATCACCAACATCCATCTTACCCAAGATGTTCGTTTTCAAATTACGAATCCAACAGAAGAAGAATCAACAAAAACGGACGAAGAATGAAGATTCTAAGTACATTGGAAGATCCAAATGATTCGTACGACACATTTAAAGTTCAGAGCCATATTTTTGGGATATCTTTTCATCAAAGTCTTTGTATTTGAATTACGAATCCAACAAAAAAATAATCGACGCAAACGGACGCATAACGAAGAAGATACGCGCGAAACGAGCAACGAGGCAACGGGCGACGAACCGGGACGGGTGGCCGCCAGCCGCCGCCGGCCAGCCACCAGGCCGCCGGCTGCCACCATCCAGCTGCCGGCTGCTGCCACCCCCCATTCAGTTGCCGCTTTTTGGTCCTTGCGTGTACCCGGTGCTAGACCTTTGCGCAACTTTACGTACCTCGTGCACCACCTTTGCGCAACTTTACGTACCTCGTGCCACCACTTGCACGTACCCAGTGCCACCACCTTTTCCACCTTTTGCTATTGTGAGCTTCTACTTGCTAACATGCATCAAAACTCTCCTATAAATAGGAGCCATGGGTTTCATTTGGAAGATGCACCATATGTATTAAGCATATACCTTTCTTACTTCTCTCTAGCTTTTATTTTCTCTTTTTCTCTACTTTCTCTCTCTAAGTTAATTTAATTAATTTAGTGAGAGATAAGTAGGAGATTAATTATGTAGTAGTTAGTAGTGGCTAGCTTAGCAATGTAACGCTTTGGAATATTCGGAAGTAATATAAGCATCGTTTCGCTCGCAATAATTATGGGTAATATCTATCATTTTCTTTTATTAATTATTTGTAATGTTCTTGTTTGATGTTTATGATTCATTAATATTACCAATGTTTATTGCCATGATTTGCGACTAGTTGCTTATATATTTGCCATGATTTAGATAGTTATAATGGGATGATATTAAATATTGTGAAGTAATGTGACGGCCCCTATTCGACTGTTCTCGGATATAGTGCTGGAAACGCTTTATGCGGACTACAAACGTACGGAAGTCTGAGAACGACCGAAGGTAGTTATATTACGGATCAATACTATGAATGTGCTAAATAAATTTCTGTTTATAGTTTAATTATAATATTATGAACGAATGATGGCATGTTTGGCCAACCGCTTATGACCAAGACTACCCCAACTTATTCCGGTAGGGTAAAACCTGTTTATGCGACTATTTATTTAATAGACCATGCCATGATACGGACATCTCTGACGACCGAGATTGGGGAATAGGATTCGAGGGTAGTCGTTGGCCGATGTGTTTAGTACATCTGGGAGAACTTCCGGTGTATTGTAATTGTTTGTGTTAACTATCCATGTGACATATCTTCTATCTGATTGAGGATAACTCTACGTTAGTTAGTTGATAGGATCATAAAAACAACTCATTCCAACATAGTTTAAATTTATAAAAAGAAACTTATATGAATGGGAATTATTGTACTTTGTTATTGTTTAAATATATGACACTAGACCTAATTTATGGAGTACCCTTTCCAGTTATCCACGTGACTACAACTTAGATATTAGGGAGTCATGAACCTTAATTGTGGTAAGTAGTTATCTGTGCCCATGACATGCAATAAGTAAGACACAGTGAAACCACTCGTTGTATATATTAGATTTACATTTCTGCACTGCTTTACATTTAGTTAGTTTAGAGTGTCACTTTCACTGTCAATTACTCTTGACCACATGTTGGATGTAAGAAGCTGTGGAACTACCATGCAAAGTACACTGTCTAATTACTGAAAGGCATGGTCTGCATATGAAACACGTTTTAACAAACTGCGAATAATCCAGGGTTGTATAACTGTTTGAAAAGGAGAGGTCTAAGTCATAAGTCAAAGTAATTAGAGCTTAAGAAAAGTATTAACAAGGTCTAGAAAGGAAAGTCCAAATGACTTAGATACATCAATCCCCCTAGATCTTACATATTTGATTCTTTAAACATAACAAGTTAATAATTAGATACATAGTTAGAAGAACGAGAGATAAGCTTAGGTGTTAAGAACGGTCGGACCTATGAACGATACGCTGCTTTATTCATGTACCTCGGTTATTCACCAAAATAGGTTGCTTATCTTTCAACTGGGTAAGTATTGGGAGTTTAGCGTATTGCTCCGATCAAAATCACGATAACCTAGTTCCTAGTGACATGCCAACGGAAATTTAATTGGTAGGGTTCTTGTGTTTACACCAAAGTTTGTCAATCTATTAATCTGAAAGTGTACCCATCATAAACACCTTCCCGACATTATATTATCTCAAGTCATGGTAAACTACGTCTTCCTTATCCTTAGTTGTTCCTTATATGCTAGCTAGCTCATTTTAGTTTTATTGCTTTAGTAGTTTAAATTAAATAAAAACCCAAACAAAACCAACTATCTGAACCCCATCTTGAAGACTTAATTATCTAAACAAGCTCTGTTTCAAATTCGACCATCTGGAGACGACCCTGATCATCCTTACCACATACTAGTATCAGGTACTAGTACCTAGTACCAGTAGGTAGTTCGGAAGTTTAGGCCCCGAGCAAAACAAATTTTAAAACACCCTGATCGCACCCTCAGTCGTTGCAACAACACCAACGACACTGACGGCTGTGGGCGCATCAAGTTTTTGGCGCCGCTGCCGGGGACGGTAGTACGATTCGGAGCCTGTTTAGATAAGTTAGTTTTTAAGAGATCCTTTTGACTTGGACTCACCATCCTTATCAAAAGCTACATTTTGCACGTAGTTTAGCGTAGTTAGGATTACCTTAGGATAGATTACTTCCCTTCTCACCCACGATGATAATTCTGAAACCTTCTCCTTATGCCATCTGTTATGGACCCTTGGGAAATGTTAAATCAATGGGAATGATTAGATAAAAAAAGTCTTGTTAATTCAATCCAAAATAGATGTAGCATGTGCGATAATACCCACGTAGATGGAAAATGCCAAAGCCATAGTATGATGTATTCGGATAACCTAGGATACTTAGATCCTCAAACACTGTATCAAAATGACCCGAGGACTTCCCAACCACATCCATACCAACCTTTTCATCCCCAACCATTCGACATCTGCCCACACTCACCTCACCCTGTAAGTATATCACAACCCTATGAGAATCCTGACTTGAGAGATACGTCCTTAGCCTATCTCAGCAGTAATGCTGTTTTCTCACCTCCTTCCGAATCACTTGAAGAAATGATTAAAGAGCAAGAAGACATACTTAGAAGTTTTACTTATAATATGCCTAAAATCTTTACTGAACTACCAACACAAGCCCAAGAGAGTAGTGAGGACAGTAGGAATCGAGCTGGAGCCAACTCTAGGCTACAGACAGTTGAGAGAGGCACACATACCACATCTATTACACCTGACACAGAATTACATCCTCATGAGTTCGGTTGCAATATCCCTTCAATTCCCACACCAACACAATCTTCTAAACCTTCAATTTCACCTATTCCCGACCTATCAACGTCAAAGACCGACGGAGGGTTTGTTATTGATAAACGCTCAAAAGTACTATAATTTAGTAGTATTTTACCCCTATTCTTGGATGTTTATATTGCATTTATTTAAGAATAGATATTGATTTCGTTCATATTTGATATTAGATGTGGAAATGGAGCGTTTATGAAGAAAGAAATGGAAAACAGTCAATATCCGAGCTAAATGATGCATATCTGAAGAATAAAGTGAAGCCGAAGTTGATGAAAAGAATAAATCAAGAAAAATGAAGAAACCGGCTGGAAAATGCATCCATACGCCGTATGGAAGTCCATACGCCGTATGGATTGCAGTGCAGGAAGCCCAGGTTATGCAGACTTGGGCTGGGCTTGAAATCAATCCATACGCCGTATGGAAATCCATACGCCGTATGGATCAAAAACGCAGGAAGTATAAAAACGCAATTTTAACCCTAAAACGGCAGTTTTCGTTTGGTTTTCATTTTCAGTAGATAATATACGATTAGTCGGGTTTATTTACGAATTATTTTGGTATTTTGGAGGCACGAAAGCTCAAGATCGAGGGTAGTTCGTCTTAGTTCTTCGTGATTCGTCTTTATAATTCGGTATAACTCTATTTATTTGATTTCATTGATGAATTTGTTATTGAATAATCTGAGTTTTTACTGTTTTATGATGAATTGAATATCATAAGTGATTGTGTAATTGATTGAACTCGGATTGTGATTGTTGAACGATTCTTATTGTGTATTGGCTAAGTTATTTAATTGAAAACGGTTATATTACTCGTGAATCCTTGTTTAATGGTAACTGGTAGTTATTAGTTCTCAACGTGGTTAATAAGATTGATGAGATTGAGTTCCTTTGATTTTAATAATTATTGATGGTTATAATCTTAGGGTTTTAACTATTGCTAAATAGATTGAGTTTGATAGGTTGAGAAATTAATAATTATTCACTTTAAAATGAACGAGACAATAAGTTAATTATTGGGTATTGTTGAGTCATACCAATAGAGTTAATTATAATTAGTTGTGAATGTTTAATGCATGATTTAGGGAAAGGCACACAATTGACTGATCATCTTGTGACATTGGAACCAGTGTTTTATGTTGGACCCTAGATTGTAGGAATTAGTTGGACCCGAACCGTTGGCTAGTTCACATTCAATTTAATATCATTGAAGAATTTGGTGTTAAGTTGATCTAAAAGAATCACAATTAGATAATCAATACGTAATGAATCGGGAAATATGAATCTGAGTGACATTAATTATACAATTACTTATTCCTTTCATTTAGTATTTATTATTATTTATTTATTATTTTAAATTAAGTGTTTATTTAAGTTTAATTATTTTAAATTAATGTTTTCTAAACAAATGTTCTCACGGAACTAAAACGCCCCCTTATTTACTTCTCTCTAGTTAATTGTTAATTTCTATTTTTAATAAATCCGCCGTTTTCCTGTGTTCGAATCTGACTTACCAAATCTATATTTACATTCGATCGGGTATTCTTACCTGGTTGCTTGAAAGTATTTATTAGGTATTTCTATTTATAAATTATAAAACAAGACGCGCTTTCACAGCACATCAAGTTTTTGGCGCCGCTGCCGGGGAACGGTTGCGTTGTTTATTTAAATAGGAATTATTAATTGTAAATTCTTTTTATTTTTAAATTGGTTAAATAGATTTTTGTAATTATCTTTAGGTAGATTGATTTATCGTGATTAAAAGTTGTTTTTCATTAACTGGTTGAAATAAATTACCCTTTAATTGGTTAAACTTTTGGGGATTTAGTTTCAACCGGCGGATGGAAATCCGTCCGCCGGTTGGAGTTCCAATTATGTAATTTTGTATATGTTATTTAATTTGTGATTATTTTGTTTGAAGTAACTTGTTTTTCGTTAGTGGTGTTTTGTATTTCAGATTTATTTTTATTTAGGTTTGTCCAATGGCGAGAAGCTTTGAAAGTGATGCTAATAATTACAATCTTGTTGGGATTTATGACTCTGAGAGTTTGGCTTCGAGAGTAGAAAGCGCAATTCCATCATTCACTCACTTAGGACGTAAGGTTGTGCCTATCACGTCATCATGTCAGGAATTATTAGGTGCTTTTGCAAACGTGAGATGGGACATACCTTTTACAGCTGAACTAATAAGGATATCCTCTGTTTATTTTTCCGACTATCAACTAGCATTAGTGCAGAACCTACTAGATAGTGCAGAAGTGGAAAGGCAATTTGGGGATTCTCAGCAGTTCTTGGACGATCTTTTAGATTTCGAGGAATCAATAACTTTAAGGATCGAAGAGGAGAAAGATTCTTCACCAATCAAAAGAGACGATATGTTGAGATTTATGAGCTTTTAAGGCAGCATTCGTTTCCTTACTCGGCTAATCAGGCTGCGTGTCTTAGTCGTATGATCATAGCTTTGTATGAGGTAACTGGTCATCCTAGTGCAGAAGCTGACAAGGAATTTTTAGCTGGTTTAAAGGATCTGGTTCGATTGTTACAAGTAGATGATCATCTTAAGGATGAGACACCTCATTGTTTTATAGTGAGTAACACTATTCACTATCACATGAATAGAATGGTTAAACAGTTGGATCGTCTTGCTAAGGAAGAAGAAGGAAGGCCACGCCCGGATTTTATTCACCTAAATGGTAAAATTGATTTAGCAACTTATCTTGTGGAAACTATGAGAGAATTAGTTGATGAGACTAAGATTTTATACCAAAGGGAGCATTTCCACTATGGAATGGTGGAAATCTACCTGAGATTTGTTGAGATATTTAGGAATTCAGGTTTGGGTTTTAATAGACTTCAAGAGAGAGTCCTGTGTGAGATTGAAAGCCTAGTTAGAAGTTTGAAGGAAATTCCACTGATGAACAAGCATCATCAGATTGGAGAGTCATGTTTAGAATTTATTAGTGAGCTTGAGGATGATAGTCCGGATCGAGAGGTTAGGTTAGTTGGTAATGATGAAGTGTGGGATGAAGAAGGAAAAGTAACTAAGGCAGTAATGAAGATTAGCTTGGATTTAATTTATCTGCTTCCCGTGACTGCCGAGCACTTGGCTAATTTTCCAAGTTTTGGTCATGGGATCATGAATGTCATTCCCATAATCACTGAGCGTTTTCTTGCTCTCTATCCTAAACAGTGATTCTAATCATCTCTTTTATTCCTTATGCTATTGGATTACTTCTGACATTTTGGTTATTTCTTATTATGTATGACTTTGTTTGTTTTAGATTTTAGTATTGTTGGTGTGTTTGGATTTTTGAACATTTAATTAGTTTGTGTGTTTGGTTTTTATATTATTTATTTCATTTAAGTTTGTTAATTTTTGTTATTTATTTATATAGTGTGGAATTATGAAGATGTTGAAGTTGTGATTATTTTCCAGGTTTGGTATTTAATATTATTGAATAAGTGTTGGGATTTCGGTTAAAAAGTGGTTTGAAAAACGTTTTTGGAAAATTACTGATTTTAAATCCATACGCCGTATGGATCAAAAAGAGGCAAAACGGCAGCCAGCCTCATTTCTTCCTCATTTCAAACATGTACCATTTTCATCACCACCACTCACGGCTGTTACCACCACACCACCCATCCAACAATTCCGGCCACGCATTTCTCCCCATTTTTTGCGTATTTGTGTTACACGCACTTTCCTCTACAAGGTATAACTTCCCGTTTTCATTTTCGTTAGTTAAATTTCGTATTTGGAAGTTAGGGTTTATGTTAGTAATTTGGGTATTTTGAATTTGAGTATGATTATTGGCATATGTTAGTTGATTTATATTCTTGTTAATATATATATTGCAATGTCATGCTCGTTTTTCTAATATATTACATATATTGTGTGATTCGATTTATCCGTTTGTGTTTAAAGAATGTGAATATGATAAACTCAATTTTGTTATGTTTTGATTTAGTACTTATTAATTTTCTGACCACATGATGATTAATGCAAATGTTTGTTTGGTACACAAGTATTTGTGATTACGGTTATGTGATAAATTGTTATTTTGATTAAATGTGTTTATAATGATTCATTTTGAGAATGTAAGAATGTTTGCTAGTTGCTAATGCTCGAGTTTAGTGATTGTGCAAATTCGTCTTTTCATAATGGTACCAAATTATTGTAGTGCATTTGATTGGACAATTGTCATGAATATTTAATTAAGTATATTTATGTATGCAATTTGAGAAATTCTGTTTAGAGAAGCAATTTAGGTTTGTGAAATTGATTGTTGCGGTAGTTTTAGGCTAAACCAAAATGGTGGATTATTCCATATTTAGCAGAAATGCTGCCGAAATTTTTATTGACCTTTTTGCATTAACTGCTTATTTGATGTTATTAACAATTGTTTTGTTTAGCAGTTATCATGTCTAACAGGAGAACACGAGGGGGTCAAACTTTGGGAAACCCGTTGGTTAGAGCTCATAGATATCTCACTTTTCATGGGTCATATTCTGAGACCACCAGATTTCAGTTTGGAGAGCGTCTGGCTTCTAATATTGACCAGTCAATTGAGGTTTTTGATGCTGTCAACTGGAACATTTTGGAGCATGTGATTGCTAGAGAGGGGTTCACTAATGGTGCTGAGGCTATTAGGAATTTGCTTGCTATTCTGTACGTACTTGAGGATGGAAACATTGGATTTGTTTCTTATGCTTGGTCTCAGTTGTTCAGTATCAGAGAGGACATCTACAGAGAGTTAGTTGTAGAGTTTTATAGCACCTTTAGGTTTGAGTACAGGTCGACTCAATGGACTGAGAACTCCATTTTCTTCCAGCTAGGGGGACAGCCTAGACAGATGTCTTTGGTTCAGTTTGCTTTGGGGCTGGGGCTTTATGAGCCCAACGAGTTGGATAATCCTCAATTTTTAAATCACATTTCTGCAGGTGCTGTGAAGAAGCTCACTGACTTGGAAGTTGAGCAGGAGTGGCAGTATATTTCCCAGGGTAACTATGGTAGTTCGACACCTTCTTACACTCGTATTCGAGACCCCCGTCATCGACTCATTCATAGATCGTTGACTTACACCATCGTTGGTCGCAAGGAGGGGCCTGAGAAACTTTCTAGGCCTGATTTGTTTTATTTGAGCTCGATTATCAGGAAGAGGTTAGTGAATGTGCCTTGGAGATTGGCGAAGTGGATGTCGAAGAGAGCTACTGGTACTAGAGATGGGAGTAGTCTGTGTGGAGGTCACTTTGTTACACGGTTGGCTAGATATTTTGGGTTGGCTACTCAGGATGAGATGGGGTCATGTACGATTGTTCAGCCTAGCATGTGTTGGTTGACTGCACGCCGGTTGGAGGCGTTTGCTCTTATTGAGCCGTGCATTATTTATGGTGGTCCTGCGGATATGTATTACTAGGTTCCGACTACTCCGGTAGGACAGACTTTGCAGTCGCGGCAGGCTAGAGCTAGAGGAGATACTAGTGGCAGTGATAGAGGTCGAGGTACGGCACGAGGCCGTAACAGAGGTTATGCTACGGAGTTTGATCAGCTATCTCAGCAGTTGCACCAGATGGAGTTACATCAGACTCATAGGTTTGATCAGATAGATCTTATGCAGAGACAGCATTTCCATCATACCAGTGCACACTTGGACTACCAGGATGGCTTGTTTGAGCAGCTGTTTGGTCAGTATCCGTCTGGACCTGAGTATCAGCCATTCCAGTACCAGATGCCACCAGATTTCATGCCACGACCACCACCACCACAGCCAGATCATGGAGGACCTTCTCATCAGTACCGGTACCGACAAGAGGATGACAGTGATTAGGATGATGTTCATCCTGAGTGGTTTATGATTCCAAACACTATTATTATTTCTATTATTATTATGACTGTTTTATTTGTAGGATTATTAATTGTTATGTTGGATTTGTAGTTTTAGGTTTGGTAGTGTTTACTTTTAATTAGGTTGTTTAAATCTGGTATTGTTTAATTCTGTTTGTTGATTGTTCCCTCAGAAGTGTGTTGTGAGTACGTGTTATGCTGGCAGTAAGTTCAGCGCAACAAAAATTGAATCGAGAGGATGTGGGAAATTCATATCATCCTTGTCATACTCATTAAACTGCACACTATTCCAGGGGAGTTTTTCTGTTCTAAGTTCTTTTCTCTTTTTCCCGTTTTTGTATTTCATTATTTGTACAATGAGGGCATTGTACATCTTTAAGTGGGGGATGGGAGAGAAAAGAGTGAAGTTTTCACATAATTGTCCAGTTAATTAGTAGATGATTTTGTAATTTGGTTAACTGTTATTTTATTAAGATAAGTAACTAAGAGGTTATGAGTTGCCCGTTTTTCAACCAAATTTTTAATTTTAAAATTTTGTTTTTTAGAGATAATTATTTTGTAACTATGTAGGTTATTTTGAAAAATTTTCTACACTTATAATTAAAAAAATTAAATTGTGAAAAATGTTATTAGCTTCATTATATGATGTATTGATAGGCAATTTATATGAGAATTTTGAGCTTTTAAGAAATGAAATTAAGGAGTGGATGTTACTTTTTAGATGAACTTTAGCTGTGTATGACGTATGTCTTAATTTTCATATGAGTAATGTGTGATATGCCATAATTTTGGAAATTTAATTGATATCATTTGGGGATATACTGGGTGTTGTTTCCTTTGTTGTACAAAAGTACAGCCTGGTCTCCGTCAGTATATCTAATGAAAAAGAGCAAAAGAGTTTACCAACTCAAGATTTTAAAATGTAGTCAAATTATGTTGCTTTGTTGTACTGAGGTACAGACCTGCCACCAATTGTTTGACTAAAACATTATTGCTAAACCAAAATCAAGTTATGTTGCTTTGTTGTGTTGAGGCACAGACCTGTCACCTCTGTCTTGATTTGAAAAATGATTGTTTTGATTAAAATTTCAAAATATGTAATATTGGCATATTATGAGTATGAAAGTATATAGCTTTCGGGAGTTTAAGGGAATATCTATGCGAATAATAATAAGTTGAGCTCAGTTATTTGAATATAGATTGTTTAAGTGGACAACAATATCAATAATCATCGTGAACTAATTAATGTTTAAAGAATAATAACTTCATGTGTAGATCATTTTTGTAATCTCGTAGTTTCTTAATATTTGTTTTTAGAATTAACAGATATTTAAATTTAAACATTTGAGTTGAAGATGGGTGATGTTGTGTAATCCCTTTATTAGTTATTTAGATTAATAGAGATGACTGTTTTCTTAAGAATTTGATTTTTGAATCACTAGTTTACTTGAGGACAAGTAGGATTCAAGTGGGGGATGTTTGATAAACGCTCAAAAGTACTATAGTTTAGTAGTATTTTACCCCTATTCTTGGATGTTTCTATTGCATTTATTTAAGAATAGATATTGATTTCGTTCATATTTACAATTAGATGTGGAAATGGAGCGTTTATGAAGAAAGAAATGGAAAACAGTCAATATCCGAGCTAAATGATGCATATCTGAAGAATAAAGTGAAGCCGAAGTTGATGAAAAGAATAAATCAAGAAAAATGAAGAAACTGGCTGGAAAATGCATCCATACGCCGTATGGATTGCAGCGCAGGAAGCCCAGGTTACGCGGACTTGGGCTGGGCTTGAAATCAATCCATACGCCGTATGGAAATCCATACGCCGTATGGATCAAAAACGCGGGAAGTATAAAAACGCGATTTTAACCCTAAAATGGCAGTTTTCGTTTGGTTTTCGTTTTCAGTTGATAATATACGATTAGTAGGGTTTAGTTACGAATTATTTTGGTATTTTGGAGGCACGAAAGTTCAAGATCGAGGGTAGTTCGTCTTAGTTCTTCGTGATTCGTCTTTATAATTTGGTATAACTCTATTTATTTGATTTCATTGTTGAATTTGTTATTGAATAATCTGATTCTTTACTGTTTTATGATGAATTGAATATCCAAAGTGATTGTGTAATTGATTGAACTCGGATTGTGATTGTTGAACGATTCTTATTGCGTATTGGCTAAGTTATTTAATTGAAAACGGTTATATTACTCGTGAATCCTTGTTTAATGGTAACCGGTAGTTATTAGTTCTCAACGTGGTTAATAAGATTGATGAGATTGAGTTCCTTTGATTTTATTAATTATTGATGGTTATAATCTTAGGGTTTTAACTATTGCTAAATAGATTGAGTTTGATAGGTTGAGAAATTAATAATTATTCACTTTAAAATGAACGAGACAATAAGTTAATTATTGGGTATTGTTGAGTCATACCAATAGAGTTAATTATAATTAGTTGTGAATGTTTAATGCATGATTTAGGGAAAGGCACACAATTGACTGATCATCTTGTGACATTGGAACCAGTGTTTTATGTTGGACCCTAGATCGTAGGAATTAGTTGGACCCGAACCGTTAGCTAGTTCACATTCAATTTAATATCATTGAAGAATTTGGTGTTAAGTTGATCTAAAAGAATCACAATTAGATAATCAATACGTAATGAATCGGGAAATATGAATCTGAGTGACATTAATTCTACAATTACTTATTCCTTCCATTTAGTATTTATTATTATTTATTTATTATTTTAAATTAAGTTTTTATTTAAGTTTAATTATTTTAAATTAATGTTTTCTAAACAAATGTTCGCACGGAACTAAAACGCCCCCTTATTTACTGCTTTCTAGTTAATTGTTAATTTCTATTTTTATTAAATCCGCCGTTTTCCTTTGTTCGAATCTGACTTACCAAATCTATATTTACATTCGATCGGGTATTCTTGCCTGGTTGCTTGAAAGTATTTATTAGGTATTTCTATTTATAAATTATAAAACAAGACGCGCTTTCATAGCACATCAGTTATAGAAGAACTTTCCGAACCACTGCAACTCAAAACTTCCGGCCGGAGTGACGAGGATGACGAAGAGATCGAGATGGAAAGCCCGAATTTGGAGATTTACATAGAAACTCAACTTCACATGAACTAAAGGAATACATACCGAATCTGAGTAGTGAACTCATTCAAACTGATATGGTTGAACATGTCCCACAACCAGTTGTGGTTGAATGTATCCCCAAAATCCCTTTGATTGATTCGCTTCCTGATCTAATTGACTTCACTAGTACCCTAGAGGAAACAAGCACCAAGTATTCGATGATAATGTTGCTACAAGATTGGAGACACTAATGGACATTGTCCCACCTCCATGCCCAGAGTACAACATTATCATCCAACCAAAGGCTTTAGGAAGCAAGGTGGGTTTTGCATCAAGAGCACCCTACAAACCATCTCTCCATTACATAATGACGTACACGTCGTGAAGTGATGAGGACCTCTTTGACCAACCCAAACAACCCAAAACTCAAGAGGTAGAAAAAGTCAAGAGCTTTGTTTTACCTCAAATAAAACAAATCACTCACCTTACCATGCCTCTTCCACTGATTGGACATACCTTGACCATAGTCCACTTTAATCACTTAGGTATGTTCCAATATTTCCGCTTGTATCTACTGATGGATGCAATGGATCCCCCTAGATTTCCCAAGAAATAGGTTTGGAGTCAAGCTAGTGACTCGAACAAAAACAAGCGCTTCTCGGGAGGCAACCCGTGTCTAACATAGGATTATCAGTAGTAGTTAAAGTAGTTTAAGTAGTAAACTAACCCCCCATAAGTAGAAAGGAAACCCTAAAATGAATGTTCCAAGTTTTCTATCTTTATGAACAAAAATGGATGGTTTGCGAAATTACTTCGTTAAAAGTCAAATTTTTGTCAAACCTTAATACTTCCTACTCCCAGTCGTTTGGAATTTATTGCAACATCTATTTTTCACCATTTTCTAAAGTTCTTGTTATCCCTTTCACTCAAAAAAAAAAAAAAAATGGAAATCTACTAGGAGTTATGAGTCTTAGTCATTCTAAACCCCCACTGACATGTTTCGAGCATTTGAGGTACTTACATATATTATTGTGAACATACATGAGATACTAATGCTTAACCTGATAACATGATTTGTATGTCAATATGTGTATTATGCTCGAACTCGTTTAAAAATATGTGCTTTGGATATCTTTATACTTGACTGCCTGATTCAACTGATAATACTGGTATTTCCATATCTGCTATTTGTGCTGTGGTGAAATTATGGGCAACTAACACTTTCTGTGTGAGATTAAACTCAAAGTCATACGCTGGTTTGTTTCATCTACAAAGCACTCACTTTGATAGGTTCTTCGCAAACCAGTGAATCTATGATTTGGAGAATAATCACTTGTTTCTTAGATCACGTTTGTTTGATCTACTTGTAACAGACAGGGACTAACGCCTATGGATAAAGAATCTTTAAGGATAATGGAAAGATGACAAGAGGAGCTTATAGTTCATTGAGTATGGGAATCTTTGGAGCATTACTTTGCAGGGGACAAGAGATGACACTTCAAGATACAAAGATGATTTCTAGTTGTCTATGACTAGTTCATCAAGTTGACCAGCCCAATAACCATCATAAATGCCCACAAATTCCAGGTCCTATAGCTAAACCTTGCCACATAATGGAACCCTAAACCATCATCACCATATCCACCCACATTCACCCATCCATCCACCCCTTCACACGTACAACCATCACCCTTAGGGACTATTCAGACAAAGGAATAGATACGGGAACAATTTGGAAACTGGAGATCTCAGTTGATAAAAGAACAACATCAGATTCATTACATCAGTTGTCGGCAAAAGATCTCGGGTAATAAAGATTCATGGTCATTGGATTCAACATTTTCAGATTATTAGGAGCAGTTGAGTTACAGTAGCGGCTCTTGAAGATTAGGATCTTTGTCCATTAACCTCTATCCAACATTTGGTGTTTATTTGTTAATTATGCTTGTGTCCGGAGGGCGACATCACTTCATTTTCTGCAATCTATCATTTAGTTCTTAGTTATTTTCGAGAGGAAACTAGTTGAGGTATTGAAGAAAGGTTATACTGCTGGAGCTCGAGTTCAATACATGAAGGCTGATGCCAACCAAGTTCAGAAACCATTGGAGATGACACAGTCAACCACTCAGATCCTCAGCTCACAGTCGTATAGACGATAGGGGAGTTCTGCGTTCCTTTATCTAGTTTATTTATCCGTTTTTGCAAGATTATATCGACCTATATCCCATTCCAAACACTAAGTTGAATCCACAAAATACTAAGAGATATTTTCCATAATTAGTAGAAATTCTAAGTGTGGGATACTTCGACAAGAGGTGTTCAATACATAGATTCGAACATTAGGGACAATGTTCCTTTAAGTGTGGGATATACGGTCTGCAACTACACGTTTAACCTCTTGTCCGTAAAATAAACAACATTTTCATTAAAAGGCTAAAAAATGGAGAAATTTTCAAATTTCTTTGGATTCAAAAGCAACATTCTTTAGAACCTCTATTTTCCAAAAATATAAATTACAGCAAGAATTGAGTTTTAACAAAGAAACAAAACGGTTTTCTTAGAATAAGATACGGACAAAAAAGGCAACACATGACTAGGCACACAATGACCAAAATATTCGATTCATGAGGTTTGAGCCCATATTGAGCATTCATCCTATAATGCTTCACTTTTCGTTTCATGTGTGCGCCGATGCATGTATTTGAATTAGAACTTGCTCTTGTAATACATTTCGAGATCACACCGATGAGTGCCATACATGGTACAGGTACAATCTATCTTGATATTTTCTAAGGAATCCCCGACTCCCTCAACCATCAAACATCCACTCACTCTTCACACCCACTATCCAACCAAACCTCCCTTTTGTACCTTCATCCCGAAACCACGGAAGTCATGTCTTCCAAACTTTTCATAGACACTCTCAATTTCCCAAATTTCCACAAGAAAAGCCAAAAAAAAAAAAAAAAATTTCGCAACCCAATGCCAAAAGAAACCCTTCGGACGAGAAAAATATTCCTTGGTAAAGCCGGCATTATAAAAAAAAAGAGAGAAAAAGAAAAAGTAGAAAAATATACATGCCGACACTACTTAAGAAAGTCCAGAAAAGGAAAAGTTAAAACCCAAAAAGGATTGCAACATTAATTCTTTTCAAATTTGAGAAACTCCAAAAGAGACTTTCTCGGAAAAATACCCCAGTTTCAAGAAGATACAAGAAAAGAAAACCCAAAAATACTCTCCTTCTTACTCACAAAATACCTTATTCATCTCTCCAAACCAAAAAACCGATTCCTTTTTAAGATGTCTTGAAAAGTTAGTACCGTTCTCTTCCAAAGTGATGGAGATTTGATTCTTGATCAAGCCTATGACGAGAATGCTGCATGACTGGCTATCTGAGTGATTGACACTAGCAAGTAGGAAACCCTAAACACCTGAGTGATTTGAGTGACCCACTGCAAGGATTGCCTAGTCATGATTACCATCTAAGTTGCTTGAAGAAAGTATCAAATTCTATAGTCCCTTAGTTTCTCATAAGAATTCTTTCATAACTGGAGCTTTATATTCTTTGGAAATAGTATCTCTAAAAGATATGTGTATCTAGAATCTTTCTAAAGGATCTTTTATGAATAAGTTTGCTTGAGGACAATCAACGTTCTAAGTGTGGGATACTTGATATCGCGTAAAAAGTCACGTTTTTACTACCGATATATCTCTCATTCTGGAATGATTCTTGGCATTTTAACTCAAAACCATTATAAATCAATAGTATTATGCCAAGATGGTCAAAACAAGGTTGCACGACAAAAATCAAGGAAAACGGGTAGAAAACGAAGATTCCACACACGTTTAAAGATTCAGGACATCAAAACGAGATTTCTAGACAAAATTGCCCATCACCAACATCCATCTTACCCAAGATGTTCGTTTTCAAATTACGAATCCAACAGAAGAAGAATCAACAAAAACGGACGAAGAATGAAGATTCTACGTACGTCGGAAGATCCAAATGATTCGTACGACACATCTAAAGTTCAGAGCCATATTTTTGGGATATCTCTTCATCAAAGTCTTCGTATTTGAATTACGAATCCAACTAAAAAAGAATCAATGCAAACGGACGCATAACGAAAAAGATAAAGCGCGAAACAAGCAATGAGGCAACGGGCGACGAACCGGGACGGGTGGCAGCCAGCCGCCGCCGGCCAGCCACCAGGCCGCCGGCTGCCACCATCCAGCCGCCAGTTGCTGCCACCCCCCCATCCGGTTCCCGCTTTTTGGTCCTTGCGTGTACCTGGTGCTATACCTTTGCGCAACTTTACGTACCTCGTGCACCACCTTTGCGCAACTTTACGTACCTCATGCCACCACTTGTGCGTACCCGGTGCCACCACCTTTTCCACCTTTTGCTATTGTGACCTTCTATTTGCTAACATGCACCAAAACTCTCGTATAAATAGGAGCCATGGGTTTCATTTGGAAGATGCACCATATGTATTAAGCATATACCTTTCTTACTTCTCTCTAGCTTTTATTTTCTCTTTTTCTCTACTTTCTCTCTCTAAGTTAATTTAATTAATTTATTGAGAGATAAGTAGGAGATTAATTATGTAGTAGTTAGTAGTGGCTAGCTTAGCAATGTAACGCTTTGGAATATTCGGAAGTAATATAAGCATCGTTTCGCTCGCAATAATTATGGGTAATATCTATCATTTTTTTTTTGTTAATTATTTGTAATGTTCTTGTTTGATGTTTATGATTCATTAATATTAGCAATGTTTATTGCCATGATTTGTGACTAGTTGCTTATATATTTGCCATGATTTAGATAGTTATAATGGGATGATATTAAATATTGTGAAGCAATGTGACGGCCCCTATTCGACTGTTCTCGGATATAGTGCTGGAAACGCTTTATGCGGAGTACAAACGTACGGAAGTCTGAGAAAGACCGAAGGTAGTTATATTACGGATCAATACTATGAATGTGCTAAATAAATTTCTGTTTATAGTTTAATTATAATATTATGAACGAATGATGGCATGTTTGGCCAACCGCTTATGACCAAGACTACCCCAACTTATTCTGGTAGGGTAAAACCTGTTTATGCAACTATTTATTCAATAGACCATGCCATGATACGGACATCTCTGACGACCGAGATTGGGGAATAGGATTCGAGGGTAGTCGTTGGCCGATGTGTTTAGTACATCTGGGAGAACTTCCGGTGTATTGTAATTGTTTGTGTTAACTATCCATGTGACATATCTTCTATCTGATTGCGGACAACTCTACGTTAGTTAGTTGATAGGATCGTAAAAACAACTCATTCCAACATAGTTTAAATTTATAAAAAGAAATTTATATGAATGGGAATTATTGTACTTTGTTATTGTTTAAATATATGACACTAGACCTAATTTATGGAGTACCCTTTCCAGTTATCCACGTGACTACAACTTAGATATTAGGGAGTCATGAACCTTAATTGTGGTAAGTAGTTATCTGTGCCCATGACATGCAATAAGTAAGGTACAGTGAAACCACTCGTTGTATATATTAGATTTACATTTCTGCACTGCTTTACATTTAGTTAGTTTAGAGTGTCACTTTCACTGTCAATTACTCTTGACCACATGTTGGATGTAAGAAGCTGTGGAACTACCATGCAAAGTACACTGTCTAATTACTGAAAGGCATGGTCTGCATATGAAACACGTTTTAACAAACTGCGAATAATCCAGGGTTGTATAACTGTTTGAAAAGGAGAGGTCTAAGTCATAAGTCAAAGTAATTAGAGCTTAAGAAAAGTATTAACAAGGTCTAGAAAGGAAAGTCCAAATGACTTAGATACATCAATCCCCCTAGATCTTACATATTTGATTCTTTAAACATAACAAGTTAATAATTAGATACACAGTTAGAAGAACAAGAGATAAGCTTAGGTGTTAAGAACGGTCAGACCTATGAACGATACGCTGCTTTATTCATGTACCTCGGTTATTCACCAAAATAGGTTGCTTATCTTTCAACTGGGTAAGTATTGGGAGTTTAGCGTATTGCTCCGATCAAAATCACGATAACCTAGTTCCTAGTGACATGCCAATGGAAATTTAATTGGTAGGGTTCTAGTGTTTACACCAAAGTCTGTCAATCTATTAATCTGAAAGTGTACCCATCATAAACACCTTCCCGACATTATATTATCTCAAGTCATGGTAAACCACGTCTTCCTTATCCTTAGTTGTTCCTTATATGCTAGCTAGCTCATTTTAGTTTTATTGTTTTAGTAGTTTAAATTAAATAAAAACCCAAACAAAACCAACTATCGGAACCCCATCTTGAAGACTTAATTATCTAAACAAGCTCTGTTTCAAATTCGACCGTCTGGAGATGACCCTGATCATCCTTACGACATACTAGTATCAGGTACTAGTACGTAGTACCTAGTACCAGTAGGTAGTTAGTACCAGTAGGTAGTTCGGAAGTTTATGCCCCGAGCAAAACAAATCTTAAAACACCCTGATCGCACCCTCAGTCGTTGCAACAACACCAACGACACTGACGGCTGTGGGCGCATCAGTGCGCTCTTTTCTACTTAGGGCATCGGCAACAACATTTGCTTTGCCCGGATGGTACTTGATTTCGCAGTCGTAATCACTAAGCAACTCGACCCAGCAACGTTGCCTCATGTTGAGATCCTTCTGATCGAATATATGCTGAAGACTTTTATGATTGGTGAAGATGGAACATTTTGTGCCATACAGATAGTGTGTCCAGATTTTGAGTGCAAACACTACGGCTCCTAGTTCGAGATCATGAGTGGTGTAGTTCTTCTCGTGAACTTTGAGTTGTCGCGAGGCGTAAGCAATAGCCTTGTCCCGTTGCATCAACACGCAACCAAGACCTTGGTGTGAGGCATCGCAGTATACCACGAAGTCATCGTTGCCTTTAGGTAATGAAAGAATGGGTGCACTGCAAAGCTTTTGTTTCAATAGCTGAAATGCTGACTCTTGCTTATCAGTCCAATCGAACTTCTTTTCCTTCTGAGTCAGTGTCATGAGAGGTTGGGCTATTTTTGAGAAGTTCTCTATGAAACGTCGATAATAACCAGCCAGTCCTAAGAATTGGCGTACTTCGGTCGGCGCTGTCGGTGCTTGCCAGCACTTGATAGCCTCAATCTTTGATGGATCTACTTGAATTCCCTGACTGTCAATCACATGACCAAGGAATTGAACGGTTTGCATCCAGAACTCACACTTGGAGAACTTAGCATACAATTCTTCGTGTCTAAGAAGTTCTAGAAGGGTTTTGAGATGTTGCGCATGTTCCTATGCACTACACGAGTAAATAAGAATGTCATCGATGAAGACAACGACGAACTTGTCGAGGTATGGTTTGCACACTCGGTTCATAAGGTCCATGAATACAGCCGGTGCGTTTGTTAAACCAAATGGCATCACTTGAAATTCATAATGTCCGTAACGAGTTCGGAAAGCAGTCTTTGGGATGTCGATGTCGCGAACTCATAACTGATGATAACCTGATTGTAGATCTATCTTCGAATAGAAACTTGACCCCTGTAGTTGATCGAACAGATCATCGATACGGGGTAGTGGATAGCGGTTCTTGACGGTTAATTTGTTCAAATCTCGGTAGTCGATACACATCCTGAATGAACCGTCCTTCTTTTTTACAAACAGGACCGGAGCTCCCCAAGGTGAAGAACTCGGTCTAATAAATCTTTTATCTAGAAGTTCCTGCAATTGAGTGGACAACTCCTGCAATTCGGATGGGGCTAAGCGATAAGGTGCTCGTGCCACAGGTGCTGCTCCGGGCACAAGGTCGATTGAGAACTCAACTTGTCTTGGTGGTGGAAGACCAGGCAAGTCTTTGGGAAAGATTTCTAGAAAGTCTCGAACAATGGGAACATCCTTAAGTCGCTTCTCCTCCGACTTTTTCTCCATGATGTGGGCGAGGATTGCCTGATAACCCTTTCTCAAATACTTTTGGGTTTTCATGCAGGAAATGATATTCAATCTCGTCCCACTGATCTCCCCTTGTATGACTAAAGTACTACCAGTGGAGAGAGGAATGCGAACAGTTTTATCGTAGCAGACGATTTCAGCGCGGTGCTTGGACAGCCAGTCCATGACAACAATGACGTCAAAACTTCCAATCTCGATAGGTATAAGGTTGATAGAAAAGAGCTCGTCAGATAGATTTAAAGTGCAATTAGGTATTACACTGTCGGTCTCTATGAGTTTACCATTAGCTAACTCTACCATGTACTTAACATCTAAAGCAATAGGAGTGATGTCAAGCAACAGACTAAACTCATCAAATATAAAACTCCTATCAGCACTAGTATCAAATAGAACAGAGGCAGTAAGATTGTTGACAAGGAACGTACCCGAGACCACATTCGGGTCCTGACGGGCTTCCTTGGAGTTCAGCATGAAAGCTCTTCCCTTAGCAGTGTTGTTGCCCTTGAGCTTTGGGCACTCATTCGTAAAGTGTCCTGTGTCTCCACACTCATAGCTGGACTTAGGTTTGCCAGTGGTGGTGTTGGCTTTCGTAGATCTGCAGTCTTTGGCCAGATGCCCATACCTTTGACATTTTTCACAAGGAGTACCGCAAGGACGTTCATGATGTTGGCGGCACTTTGCACAGAAGTGTTTATTCCCAGTGTAACCCTTGTTGGACTCAGAACCAGGGTTGGAGACCTTATCAGAATCAGCCCTCTTGGATGATGGTTGGCTTTGATAGGGGTTTCCAGACCACTTTCTTTTGTTATCCCCAGAGTTGTTCCCAGTGTTTTTGGCAACAGATGTTCCTTGGCGAGCCATTTGTGCCATCAGTTTGTGTGCCATACGCACAGTACCATGAAATGTGGGGGAATTGGATGAAGTAACCATCCCCTGAATTTGTGGAGGAAGTCTGATGTCGTGTAAACGGGGCTTTAGTTTTAAAATGGAATTTACCTTACTTGCTAATACACAACTCAGGTAAGAATACCTGATCGTATAATAGTATAGTACGATAAGTCCGGATCGAACACAGGCAACGGATGTTAATTCAAATAAAATGGAAATTGATACAAATAATTAAAACAAATAAAAGAGGGATACGTTTTAGTTCCGTTCGAACAATTGACTGACAATTATGAAAAATGATTTATAATAATAAAACTTAAATTAGAAAGGAATAAACGATAAAACAATTAATTAAATAAATTATTTGATTCAATTGATAGAAGAAATGCATTTGTTTAGATTACTTTCCTTAGAATCAGATTATCACTTTATTGAATTGCTAATATATGGATTTTATTGTGATATCACAAATATTACCAATTATCCTTACAAGATTAATTGATTAAACACAATTAAGAAAGATATAAAGTTGTTTTCAACACGTTAACAGTTCAATTTAACGTTATCCACCAAACTGTGTTATAAATTAAACCTACACCGTTTATATGATTTACTTTTACAACTTGAATCAACAAAGTTTGTAACTATTAATAGTAATCACATTCATTATTGATATTTTAATGATTATTTATCCTAACCTATCAAACTCAATATATCTAGTGATAATTATCAATTAAAACCAACAATCATCAATAATTATTCATCAATAGAGAAATCAATCTTAAATCAATAAATAACCACGTTGGGTAATCATCAACATTCAATAATTAAACATGGATCATCAAGTAAACATATAAACATTCATAAAATCCAATATAATCCGCAATTCAATAATCAAATCATCATCTGAGTATTATCATCTAAACAAATGCAATAAAGATTTAGCCAATCATGTTATTACAGAAACTCAGATCTATAATCATAACCGAAATCATAATCAAATGAAAAGGATTTACGTATTCGAACCGAGAAACCAAAAGAATGATTAAACAAATGAAAACCTTCGATTCTTCTTGCTTTCTATCCTTTGAAATGCTCTGGAAATGGTCTTGAATTGAGTGAAAATCGGCTGGAGAGAAAACTAGGGTGATAACCCTCAAAATGAAGCTAAAATGAAGTATTTAGGGTTTCTTCCAAGTCGATCCATCTGCCGGATGGATGTTAAAGCCCAGTTTTGATGCTCCACGTCTGATCCAGCTTGGCCCAGTATTCCATACGCCGGATGGATTAATCCATCCACCGTATGGATTGAAAATTACATTTTTTTAGCCTTCGATTTTTATTCTTCAAACTTCAAACATTTTAACTTCTTTTCTTCAATACTAGCTCGCTTTCTGCTTCTTTTTCAATTCAAGCTCCAATAAATTCCTATATGCAAATATGAACGAAATCAGTATCTTATTCACACAAAATGCATAAGAATTTATCTAAACAAGGGGGTAATTAGTACTATAATGTAGTACATTTTGGCGTTCATCAAAGTCCCTAGAGATAGCGTTCAATACGCTTGGATTTCTGATCAACCATAGATGGACACAGGTGTGCCAACTGATTAAATCGAGAGGTGTAACTAGCAATGTCATTGCCTTGAGTAGTGAGTTGCCAAAATTCAGCCTCGAGTTGTTGAATCTCATCCCTAGGACAATACTCGTCCTTAAGCATTTTCTTCAGTTCATCCCCAGGAGTTTTGAGGGCAATGTCAATGCCCACAGATTGAGCATAATTGTTCCACCAGGTCAGAGTATCATCCATAAAGGTGTAGGTGGAGAACTTGACTTTGCAGTCCTCGGGACAGTTACAGATGCGAAAGACTGACTCCATCTTTTCCAGCCAGTGCAATAATCCAATAGCACCTTCAGTGCCTTTGAAGTTCGGAGGCTTGTAGCTAAGGAAGTCCTTGTATGTGCAAGGTTTTACCAGAGTGGTATTTGGTGGTGTTTCAGCACTTTCAGGTCGCCGTTGCCCAGCAATTAGTGCATCAGCAACCAGTTGATCAACTTCAGCTTGAGTGTACGTTCGTCGCGGCGGCATGATTCTTGAAAAAGGAAAAGAAAGAATAAATGAGTTGTTTGTACAAAATCATGATATATCACATATGTATATATATATATATATAGATACCAAATGCGTACAGGACCATATAAAATGCGGAAATGGAAGTTATTGAAATAATAAGAACATAAAAGATTATAAAAGGATACCTTTATTTATAGAATCTGAATTAATACAGGGACAGTTGGATAATATACAAGGATCTTGCTTCTCGATATCTATAGATTGGGTTTCTGGTAATATACAAATATTGAAATCTAAAGTTTTTGTACATCTGGTTGTAGAGAATTTTATTGAAGGTTTTTTCATAAAAAAGGCTCTGTCTTCTTTCTTCAATTCTTCTTCGTTTTATAGATAGTTCTTCCGGTTGCATGACTGGCATCTTTCGGTAAAAGTCTTCAATTATTTCTTTTGTAGGTAAAATCTTCAATTATTTGGATGTGATGATGTATCTCCTATTTGCTTTTTCAATAATTTGGAATTTGTCGGAGAATCTTCTTTTTAATAATTCTTCTTTTGAAAATATAAACACTTTACTTTTTGGTAGGGTCTTCCACTTTCTCTTTGCTTGTCGTATCTTCAAGTTTGCTTTCAATAATTCCTAACCACTTTCATAATGGTAGGGTCTTCTGTCTAGTGGTAGGTTCTTCTTTCTTTCCTTTATTCTTTCTTTCTTTTAGACTTGTCACCTGCAAACTTTCTTGTTCATATGGACAAATAATGATCTTTTTATAATATAGATGTGAGTAATTTTATCTGGTTCATAAGTAATCAAATTTTCTGGTATATAATAAAATTCACATAATAATATCTTTCTTATATATAGACTCTCATTTTAAAATATAGACACTTGAAAGCTAAAGAGTTATGTCGTCATAAGGATCCTGTGCATCTTGAAATAGATCTTCACTTGGCGTAGGGGAACATTTGATCTCATTTATAATTTTCTGCATTTCTTCAGGAGAAGAACACTCCTGTAATCTTTTAATAAAATCCTTATCTTGTACTTTAGGGGTTGAGGTAGAATAGCATTCTTGATAAATAGACCTTTTGTAATAGTTGGTGACTGCATTAATATCCGCTTGGCTTTCTTCGATTCTTTTCCACCATTTAACACTAAATTGTCTGTATAGAAGTGGTGGAGAGGTATCTCTGGCTTCTTGTTTTTTATAGGTAAATAGAATAATCCATGGTAACTTGAATATAGCAGAAAACTGAAGAGTATATTCTTCTGGGCAAATATGATCTTGCATAAAGTAATCTTTATATTTATGGAATCCTTCTAATATCTTGATAGGGAATATAGTTGGAATGCTTCCAAAATATCTGAACCATTTAATAAACCATTTGGGGTAGCTGTTGAAAAACTTTTCAGCGAAATAGAAAAACCAGGTATGATTAAAATTTCTCAGTAAAAAGGCATGAAACCAGGCGTCTTGATAATCATAATAATTATAGATAGGATATTGAGGATAGCAGGCAAGAGTTTTGTGAGTAAAGGGTTTTAAAGACCATTCTTCTGGAGATATAACCTTGATAATCTTTACTTTGCTGCAATCAATGTGACTGGGATTCTTTTGGTTGAGGGTATGATCAATGATAACAGATCCACTATCTACTAAAATAGCTTGATAGTATTCTCTAGTCTTATATTCATCAATATAGAAATGGGAACTTCTTGGGTATAGATAATCAATAAGAGTGAGGAAACTTTGGTCAAGCTTTTGTTCTCCTATAGGCTCAAGAATCTTAACAACTTGTCTATTGGGATTAATAGAGTATTCAGGGGTGTTTGTTGGTGTATTTTTGGGTTGAATTATCGTTGGTCTAATCGTAGGTGAGGCAGTTGGTTGTATAGGATTTCGGGTTGGAATGGTTTGTGCAAGAGCAGAATATGGTGGTCTTGCCCTGGGTGCTATGGGTCCAAATTGATTTGGGTGTATAGGTAATTCTGGAAAATTTCTTGAAATATAGGTTGATGATGATGAAGGTTGGTTCATAGTGTGTTTGGATAGAACGACTTTCTTCTTTTCACTCATTTTCCCTGTAAAAACTCTCTTGATAAAAAATCGGGTAAAGAATTATCTTTTCCTTTTATAAATTCGATTGTAAAATCAAAATTTCCTAAAATAGCTTGCCATCTGGCAAAAACTTGTTTAGAAATTAAATTTTTAACATCTTTTTCTAAAATATATTTGGCAGATAAACAATCAATTCTTAATAAAAAAGGTTTCATATACAAATCATCTTCAAATTTTTTAATATTTAGAATACTTAAAATTTCCTTTTTTATAGTAGAATAATTCTTTTGGGTGTCATTCCAGGAACCAGAATAAAATCTTACTAATTTTTCTTCTTCATTATCTAATTTTTGTTTTAGAATTCCTCCAAATCCTAAGTCACTAGCGTCAGTTTCAACGATAAGACTCGCATCAGGATGTGGTATATTAAGGCATGGGAGAAATTTTATCTTTTCTTTAATATGTTTGACAATTTCTGTATGTTCTTCGGTCCATGGTTTTGGATTTTTCTTTAATCGATCGTATAGTGGTTTACATATAATTCCCAAATCTTTAAAGAAATCATGAATATAGTTTAAGCATCCTAAAAATCTTTGTAATTGAGTTTTATCTTTTATTTCATTAGGAAATTTATTAGTAAATTCAAGACTTCTTTCAATGGGTTTTATAGTTCCTTGAATAATATTATGACCTAGAAATCTTATATCTGTTTGGAATAATAACATCTTTGTGGGTGAAACAGCTAATCCATTTTTATAAATAGTATCATAAAATATATTTAAGTGTTTAAAATGTTGATCAATGTTTTTTGAAAATATTAAAACATCATCAATATAAACGATTACAAAATTTCCAATTGGTAAAATAATATCATTCATAATATTTTGAAATTCTGATGGAGCGTTTTTTAATCCAAAGGGCATAACGTTCCATTCAAAGTGTCCAAAAGGGACATTAAATCCTGTTTTATACTTATCTTCTTCTTTTATTTGAATTTGCCAAAATCCAGATTTCATGTCAAATTTCGAAAATATTTTTGAGTCATATAATTTTTTTAATAAATCTCTTTTATTAGGTATAGGATATCTAATCCACTCTAATACTTTATTTAAGGGTTTATAATTTATAACTAATCTTGGAATACCTCTTTCGATTTCTGCATTATTAATTACATAAAAGGCTGAACATGACCATGGTGACTTAGAGGGTCTAATAAGTCTCTTTTCTAATAATTCTTTGATTTCTTTTTTACAATTTTGTTCTAGTTCAATAGACATGTGTATAGATTTTGATTTAGTAGGTATATTCTTTTCATTGAATTCTTTAATATAAGGTAATCCTACAGTGTGTTGTTTTCTTTTCCAAAAAGCACTGGGTATAGTAGAACACACATTGTTTTTAAATTTTTCTTCAATAAATTTTACTTTGTTCTGTATATTTTTGTCTTGTAATTGATTGTATATTCTTTTATCATTTATTTCATTAATTAAAAATTCAGCTTGTTTTCTTTTATTTTTAATTAAATGTAATTCATGGGTAACAATAGGTGTAGTAAATTCGAAAATTATTTCTTTATTTAATACTTTCGTGATAATACCTCTTTCATCTACACTTATAGGATATAATTGTATTATAAAGGGTAATCCTAATATAATTTGAGAGGTTAAATTTTTTACTAATATAAGATGAGTTTTAAAACAATAATTTTCTTTACATATATGGACATCGGATAATTTATAGCCTATACTAAGTCTAGATCCACTGGCTGTGGATAATCTCTGAGTAGATTTTTCAAAATATTTAGTTGGAATTAAACCTTCCTGTATACAATTTAAATCTGCTCCAGAGTCAACTAAAGCAATTAAGGTTATTTTAAATTCTCCGTTTATCATTATATTTACTTTTGTATGCCATCTTTGATATTTAGTATATTGGATTGCATTAATTATAGGTTCAATTAAGGGTTTATCTTCTGAGGTTATATTTTGTTCATTTTTATTTTCCTCTATAGTCTTAACCTTTTCTTTCAAAATTCTTATTTCTGTTTTAACCATATTTAGTTCTTCTTGTAAGTCTTGTATTGTTATAGGTTTGGTTTTATTAAATCTTTTGCATATTTCATTAAAATTATATATGGTATAATCTTCTTCTTCATTACTCTGATTTTTTAATTTTCCTTCTAACTGTTTTAAATATAAATTTTTTGCTTCTTTATTATCGAGTTTACTTATCATATCTATTAATAAATGTAATTCATCATTATTAGTAATAACATTAATTTTATAGTTACAATTACATGTTCCTATACATTCACAATCTTCAGAGTTGCTGCTATTTTTAGATGATTCTTCTTCAATTTTATTTAAATCATTTTCATTATAATCAGATATACTTGATTCATTATCTTTAATTAATTTATTAATTTTTTGTCTAAGATCTTCTATATCTATTTCATTAATTTTAGTTTTAGAGTAACAATCTTTTGACATATGTCCGGGTCTGCCACATTTATAACAAATAATAATATCTTGGTTGTTTGGTTTTTTATTTTCTCTTTTATATTTGCTATTGTATTTTTTGTATGATACTTTCCTTTTTCTTTTATAATCTTTATTTTGATAGTATTCTTGATTATTTTTTATAGGTTTTTTGTTATATCTTTTATATTTTATTTTCTTAGAACTAGAAGGGGGCAATATTAGAGGTTCATAACCATATTGTTCACAAAAATTTCCTAGTTCATGTCTTCCACCTATTCCTTCCTTTTTAATTTTTCCTTTTAGTTTTAGATCAGAACATATAGCTAATCCTTCTTTATTAACATAGTTTATAATTTCCCCATAGGTTAATTCTTTATAAGGAATTTCATTATTATAATCATTACTTAATTTATTTCTAATTCTTTCAGCAAATAGTTTTGGTAATCCAGCAATAAATCTTTCTTTCCAATAGGATTCTCTACAATCTGGTCTAGTCATAACTTTTGCTAAGAAAACATCTTTATACCATCTAAAATCTTGTAATTTTCTACATGTTAAATTTAATAATATAGTTGAATTTCTTTCTTGATATTCTGCTGGGTTTCCTACATAATTTTTTATAATAGCATATACTAAAGTATTTAAAGAATCATCAATCTGTGTTTGAACAGCTGATCCATTTTCTATTTTTATAATTAATTTTTTTGAATTTAATATATGATTTTTTTCATCTTGAGTTACATAACTATCCCACCATCCTTTTAATACTCCTGTAAATCCTGATATTATCATTTGTGTTATTTTATTATCTGGATTTTTATGAGCTTTATAAGAAGTTGCTGCCATAGTCATTTCTTGTAATAAGTTTAAAATTTGATATTCTGTTTGACCATCTATATTCCATTCATATATTGAATTACCATCGTATCTAGATTGTACAATTTTATCTCTTTCTTCATATTGTAAATCTGGTGGTGTTGGTCTATAATAATAATTTCTTGTTTCTGGTCGGGGTGTATAAGTCTTATTGGATGTATAAGGATTGTATTTTATTTTTTCTATATTATGAAATTGTTCTTCTATTTCAGATATATCAGAGGTTTCGTCTTCATTTATAGCATTTATATTATGATTTGATATAGTAAATCTTTGTAGTTTTTCTTCAATTTCTCTTAATAGTTTACTTTGTCCTCCTAGATTTATAGGTGTTTCTATATTGTAGGGTATAAATATAGGGTTTTCTTCTACTTGTATATTAGTTGAAGTATTTGAAGTACTTGCTTCTTCATTTTTATATTCTATTCTATCTAATTGTTGTCCTATAGTGTTTAACATTTCATTAGTATGATTATTTTGATATACAATATTTTTTAATATTTTATCAGTATCTGGTTTATCAGCTTTTGAAAAGGGTATTCCTATATATTCTTTTTCTTCCTTTTTTATAATTATATCTTTACAAGGTGGCTTAATACTTATAATTTCTTCATTAGTTGTTAAATCGGTATACAATCTATTTATATTAGTCATTGTTTCAATCCTGGTTTTATAAGGAAATTCTATATTTTCTTCTATACAATATAATTCAAACCATGTAAAAAACGGTATATTTTCTTTGCTGTCTTGCATATAAAGAATCCATTTTAATTCATGAAACATTTCTTTATCTTTAAAATTAAGTTTATACCAAGTAAGTTTTTCTTTATTATAGTTATTAAGTCTTTCGTTCATTAGATAATTATAATCTTTTATATTCATTGTTTTAACAAATTGTTAATTTAGATCTTGTCGTTTTTATTTTATTTGCATTTATTTTTAATAGTATATTTATTGTATCTATATGTTTTGATGTAATATTCTTTATATATTTTACTTGATCTTTGCTTAACCATTTATAATTTCTATCTCTTTTGGTTTTGAATTCTTCTATCTGTTGAATTAATTGTTTTCGTTCTTCATATAAGAATTTTAAATAAACTGATATAAAACTATTATGATCGTTATTCATTTGTATTTTACTCATAATTGTTCTTCTCTATAATAATCTACTTCAGATTTAGTAGGGTTATAAGAGTTACTAAAATCTTCACTTATATTGTCATCTTCATATAGTGGTTTAGGTATAGATCTATTAAAATCAACTCCTTTAACTCTCATAGACTGTGATCTTCTTAATAAAGGTTCACTAGATTTTGAACTAGAGGTTTCAGGAATATATGTAGAGTATCTAGGTGGTTCTCTTCCAAAATCTATTTCTATACTTCCGTCAGTATGTTCTGTAATATCTGATATTTTGCTAATAGTTTCTAAAGGTTTGGGTGAACTTATATCTTCTAATTTCCAACTTTGGTTTTGAGTAATTTCATTCCATTTTAATCTTTTAGGTATATTAACTCTAGAATTTCTAGTATTAGCTTCAAATATTATAGTTTCATCTTTTGGTGACATAAGTTTTGATCTTGGTTCCACAGTAGTGGTCATTGTTTTATATAAAACTCTATATATAACGAGTATAGGGTCAGTTCCTTGTTTAATATCTAAATTTTTTGTTTTAATTGTTAAGGTTAAAGTATCTAATATATTTTTATCAAATAAAGATATAGTGAAATTAGGATAACAATTAAAATATATAGGACCATTACATATATTGGATTCTGCCATAGCTAATAAGGAATTTTTAAAATTTAAATGTCTAGCATCTCTTAATATTACTAAAGTAGGTACATCTAACCCTATTCTAGTCAAGGGTTTAATAGCTATCTGTATTAATCCTATATGTAGAAATTTATAATTTTTCATATGATCTTTAATAGTATTCTTGGAAAAAAGTTGTATACATTGATTATTTTGTAGAAGAGGTAAAGTTTTTTCGGTTTGCTTTATAGAATATCCCTGGAAATAATCAAAAGAACCAATCTTATAAATATTACTAATCTTTTGTTTAGGTATACTCCAATCTTTCAAATTGTTTTCAATGTTTGAAATAGAAACTTCCATAGAATTTGTATGATCATGTTCTTCTTCGATTTCAGAAGTAGAACTACTTCTTTGATTTGATAGTAATCTTGTGACTCTATTCATATTTAATTATTAACTATTTGATTTAAACTTTGTTTTCAGAGAATCTTAACTTATAATGTTGATTGAACATACCTTCTCCGGGAACACCCCCATATCGCTGTGGTACGGTCGTCTTACTGTCCGTCTGCGACTAATTCCAACCAGCTGATCGACAGGGCTTACCAACGCAGATGTATATTTTCTCAACATATATAAATTAATTTTTTCTTTCAACAATGATGAAATCAAACAATTCATAATTTTCATAAGAATATAATCCATAACTACTACCACCTCAAAAAAATGAGCTCATGGCTCTGATACCAACCACCTCAAAAAAATGAGCTCATGGCTTTGATACCAAATGCGTACAGGACCATATAAAACGCGGAAATGGAAGTTATTGAAATAATAAGAACATAAAAGATTATAAAAGGATACCTTTATTTATAGAATCTGAATTAATACAAGGACAGTTGGATAATATACAAGGATCTTGCTTCTCGATATCTATAGATTGGGTTTCTGGTAATATACAAATATTGAAATCTAAAGTTTTTGTACATCTGGTTGTAGAGAATTTTATTGAAGGTTTTTTCATAAAAAAGGCTCTGTCTTCTTTCTTCAATTCTTCTTCGTTTTATAGATAGTTCTTCCGGTTGCATGACTGGCATCTTTCGGTAAAAGTCTTCAATTATTTCTTTTGTAGGTAAAATCTTCAATTATTTGGATGTGATGATGTATCTCCTATTTGCTTTTTCAATAATTTGGAATTTGTCGGAGAATCTTCTTTTTAATAATTCTTCTTTTGAAAATATAAACACTTTACTTTTTGGTAGGGTCTTCCACTTTCTCTTTGCTTGTCGTATCTTCAAGTTTGCTTTCAATAATTCCTAACCACTTTCATAGTGGTAGGGTCTTCTGTCTAGTGGTAGGTTCTTCTTTCTTTCCTTTATTCTTTCTTTCTTTTAGACTTGTCACCTGCAAACTTTCTTGTTCATATGGACAAATAATGATCTTTTTATAATATAGATGTGAGTAATTTTATCTGGTTCATAAGTAATCAAATTTTCTGGTATATAATAAAATTCACATAATAATATCTTTCTTATATATAGACTCTCATTTTAAAATATAGACACTTGAAAGCTAAAGAGTTATGTCGTCATAAGGATCCTGTGCATCTTGAAATAGATCTTCACTTGGCGTAGGGGAACATTTGATCTCATTTATAATTTTCTGCATTTCTTCAGGAGAAGAACACTCCTGTAATCTTTTAATAAAATCCTTATCTTGTACTTTAGGGGTTGAGGTAGAATAGCATTCTTGAGAAATAGACCTTTTGTAATAGTTGGTGACTGCATTAATATCCGCTTGGCTTTCTTCGATTCTTTTCCACCATTTAACACTAAATTGTCTGTATAGAAGTGGTGGAGAGGTATCTCTGGCTTCTTGTTTTTTATAGGTAAATAGAATAATCCATGGTAACTTGAATATAGCAGAAAACTGAAGAGTATATTCTTCTGGGCAAATATGATCTTGCATAAAGTAATCTTTATATTTATGGAATCCTTCTAATATCTTGATAGGGAATATAGTTGGAATGCTTCCAAAATATCTGAACCATTTAATAAACCATTTGGGGTAGCTGTTGGAAAACTTTTCAGCGAAATAGAAAAACCAGGTATGATTAAAATTTCTCAGTAAAAAGGCATGAAACCAGGCGTCTTGATAATCATAATAATTATAGATAGGATATTGAGGATAGCAGGCAAGAGTTTTGTGAGTAAAGGGTTTTAAAGACCATTCTTCTGGAGATATAACCTTGATAATCTTTACTTTGCTGCAATCAATGTGACTGGGATTCTTTTGGTTGAGGGTATGATCAATGATAACAGATCCACTATCTACTAAAATAGCTTGATAGTATTCTCTAGTCTTATATTCATCAATATAGAAATGGGAACTTCTTGGGTATAGATAATCAATAAGAGTGAGGAAACTTTGGTCAAGCTTTTGTTCTCCTATAGGCTCAAGAATCTTAACAACTTGTCTATTGGGATTAATAGAGTATTCAGGGGTGTTTGTTAGTGTATTTTTGGGTTGAATTATCGTTGGTCTAATCGTAGGTGAGGCAGTTGGTTGTATAGGATTTCGGGTTGGAATGGTTTGTGCAAGAGCAGAATATGGTGGTCTTGCCCTGGGTGCTATGGGTCCAAATTGATTTGGGTGTATAGGTAATTCTGGAAAATTTCTTGAAATATAGGTTGATGATGATGAAGGTTGGTTCATAGTGTGTTTGGATAGAACGACTTTCTTCTTTTCACTCATTTTCCCTGTAAAAACTCTCTTGATAAAAAATCGGGTAAAGAATTATCTTTTCCTTTTATAAATTCGATTGTAAAATCAAAATTTCCTAAAATAGCTTGCCATCTGGCAAAAACTTGTTTAGAAATTAAATTTTTAACATCTTTTTCTAAAATATATTTGGCAGATAAACAATCAATTCTTAATAAAAAAGGTTTCATATACAAATCATCTTCAAATTTTTTAATATTTAGAATACTTAAAATTTCCTTTTTTATAGTAGAATAATTCTTTTGGGTGTCATTCCAGGAACCAGAATAAAATCTTACTAATTTTTCTTCTTCATTATCTAATTTTTGTTTTAGAATTCCTCCAAATCCTAAGTCACTAGCGTCAGTTTCAACGATAAGACTCGCATCAGGATGTGGTATATTAAGGCATGGGAGAAATTTTATCTTTTCTTTAATATGTTTGACAATTTCTGTATGTTCTTCGGTCCATGGTTTTGGATTTTTCTTTAATCGATCGTATAGTGGTTTACATATAATTCCCAAATCTTTAAAGAAATCATGAATATAGTTTAAGCATCCTAAAAATCTTTGTAATTGAGTTTTATCTTTTATTTCATTAGGAAATTTATTAGTAAATTCAAGACTTCTTTCAATGGGTTTTATAGTTCCTTGAATAATATTATGACCTAGAAATCTTATATCTGTTTGGAATAATAACATCTTTGTGGGTGAAACAGCTAATCCATTTTTATAAATAGTATCATAAAATATATTTAAGTGTTTAAAATGTTGATCAATGTTTTTTGAAAATATTAAAACATCATCAATATAAACGATTACAAAATTTCCAATTGGTAAAATAATATCATTCATAATATTTTGAAATTCTGATGGAGCGTTTTTTAATCCAAAGGGCATAACGTTCCATTCAAAGTGTCCAAAAGGGACATTAAATCCTGTTTTATACTTATCTTCTTCTTTTATTTGAATTTGCCAAAATCCAGATTTCATGTCAAATTTCGAAAATATTTTTGAGTCATATAATTTTTTTAATAAATCTCTTTTATTAGGTATAGGATATCTAATCCACTCTAATACTTTATTTAAGGGTTTATAATTTATAACTAATCTTGGAATACCTCTTTCGATTTCTGCATTATTAATTACATAAAAGGCTGAACATGACCATGGTGACTTAGAGGGTCTAATAAGTCTCTTTTCTAATAATTCTTTGATTTCTTTTTTACAATTTTGTTCTAGTTCAATAGACATGTGTATAGATTTTGATTTAGTAGGTATATTCTTTTCATTGAATTCTTTAATATAAGGTAATCCTACAGTGTGTTGTTTTCTTTTCCAAAAAGCACTGGGTATAGTAGAACACACATTGTTTTTAAATTTTTCTTCAATAAATTTTACTTTGTTCTGTATATTTTTGTCTTGTAATTGATTGTATATTCTTTTATCATTTATTTCATTAATTAAAAATTCAGCTTGTTTTCTTTTATTTTTAATTAAATGTAATTCATGGGTAACAATAGGTGTAGTAAATTCGAAAATTATTTCTTTATTTAATACTTTCGTGATAATACCTCTTTCATCTACACTTATAGGATATAATTGTATTATAAAGGGTAATCCTAATATAATTTGAGAGGTTAAATTTTTTACTAATATAAGATGAGTTTTAAAACAATAATTTTCTTTACATATATGGACATCGGATAATTTATAGCCTATACTAAGTCTAGATCCACTGGCTGTGGATAATCTCTGAGTAGATTTTTCAAAATATTTAGTTGGAATTAAACCTTCCTGTATACAATTTAAATCTGCTCCAGAGTCAACTAAAGCAATTAAGGTTATTTTAAATTCTCCGTTTATCATTATATTTACTTTTGTATGCCATCTTTGATATTTAGTATATTGGATTGCATTAATTATAGGTTCAATTAAGGGTTTATCTTCTGAGGTTATATTTTGTTCATTTTTATTTTCCTCTATAGTCTTAACCTTTTCTTTCAAAATTCTTATTTCTGTTTTAACCATATTAAGTTCTTCTTGTAAGTCTTGTATTGTTATAGGTTTGGTTTTATTAAATCTTTTGCATATTTCATTAAAATTATATATGGTATAATCTTCTTCTTCATTACTCTGATTTTTTAATTTTCCTTCTAACTGTTTTAAATATAAATTTTTTGCTTCTTTATTATCGAGTTTACTTATCATATCTATTAATAAATGTAATTCATCATTATTAGTAATAACATTAATTTTATAGTTACAATTACATGTTCCTATACATTCACAATCTTCAGAGTTGCTGCTATTTTTAGATGATTCTTCTTCAATTTTATTTAAATCATTTTCACTATAATCAGATATACTTGATTCATTATCTTTAATTAATTTATTAATTTTTTGTCTAAGATCTTCTATATCTATTTCATTAATTTTAGTTTTAGAGTAACAATCTTTTGACATATGTCCGGGTCTGCCACATTTATAACAAATAATAATATCTTGGTTGTTTGGTTTTTTATTTTCTCTTTTATATTTGCTATTGTATTTTTTGTATGATACTTTCCTTTTTCTTTTATAATCTTTATTTTGATAGTATTCTTGATTATTTTTTATAGGTTTTTTGTTATATCTTTTATATTTTATTTTCTTAGAACTAGAAGGGGCAATATTAGAGGTTCATAACCATATTGTTCACAAAAATTTCCTAGTTCATGTCTTCCACCTATTCCTTCCTTTTTAATTTTTGCTTTTAGTTTTAGATCAGAACATATAGCTAATCCTTCTTTATTAACATAGTTTATAATTTCCCCATAGGTTAATTCTTTATAAGGAATTTCATTATTATAATCATTACTTAATTTATTTCTAATTCTTTCAGCAAATAGTTTTGGTAATCCAGCAATAAATCTTTCTTTCCAATAGGATTCTCTACAATCTGGTCTAGTCATAACTTTTGCTAAGAAAACATCTTTATACCATCTAAAATCTTGTAATTTTCTACATGTTAAATTTAATAATATAGTTGAATTTCTTTCTTGATATTCTGCTGGGTTTCCTACATAATTTTTTATAATAGCATATACTAAAGTATTTAAAGAATCATCAATCTGTGTTTGAACAGCTGATCCATTTTCTATTTTTATAATTAATTTTTTTGAATTTAATATATGATTTTTTTCATCTTGAGTTACATAACTATCCCACCATCCTTTTAATACTCCTGTAAATCCTGATATTATCATTTGTGTTATTTTATTATCTGGATTTTTATGAGCTTTATAAGAAGTTGCTGCCATAGTCATTTCTTGTAATAAGTTTAAAATTTGATATTCTGTTTGACCATCTATATTCCATTCATATATTGAATTACCATCGTATCTAGATTGTACAATTTTATCTCTTTCTTCATATTGTAAATCTGGTGGTGTTGGTCTATAATAATAATTTCTTGTTTCTGGTCGGGGTGTATAAGTCTTATTGGATGTATAAGGATTGTATTTTATTTTTTCTATATTATGAAATTGTTCTTCTATTTCAGATATATCAGAGGTTTCGTCTTCATTTATAGCATTTATATTATGATTTGATATAGTAAATCTTTGTAGTTTTTCTTCAATTTCTCTTAATAGTTTACTTTGTCCTCCTAGATTTATAGGTGTTTCTATATTGTAGGGTATAAATATAGGGTTTTCTTCTACTTGTATATTAGTTGAAGTATTTGAAGTACTTGCTTCTTCATTTTTATATTCTATTCTATCTAATTGTTGTCCTATAGTGTTTAACATTTCATTAGTATGATTATTTTGATATACAATATTTTTTAATATTTTATCAGTATCTGGTTTATCAGCTTTTGAAAAGGGTATTCCTATATATTCTTTTTCTTCCTTTTTTATAATTATATCTTTACAAGGTGGCTTAATACTTATAATTTCTTCATTAGTTGTTAAATCGGTATACAATCTATTTATATTAGTCATTGTTTCAATCCTGGTTTTATAAGGAAATTCTATATTTTCTTCTATACAATATAATTCAAACCATGTAAAAAACGGTATATTTTCTTTGCTGTCTTGCATATGAAGAATCCATTTTAATTCATGAAACATTTCTTTATCTTTAAAATTAAGTTTATACCAAGTAAGTTTTTCTTTATTATAGTTATTAAGTCTTTCGTTCATTAGATAATTATAATCTTTTATATTCATTGTTTTAACAAATTGTTAATTTAGATCTTGTCGTTTTTATTTTATTTGCATTTATTTTTACTAGTATATTTATTGTATCTATATGTTTTGATGTAATATTCTTTATATATTTTACTTGATCTTTGCTTAACCATTTATAATTTCTTTCTCTTTTGGTTTTGAATTCTTCTATCTGTTGAATTAATTGTTTTCGTTCTTCATATAAGAATTTTAAATAAACTGATATAAAACTATTATGATCGTTATTCATTTGTATTTTACTCATAATTGTTCTTCTCTATAATAATCTACTTCAGATTTAGTAGGGTTATAAGAGTTACTAAAATCTTCACTTATATTGTCATCTTCATATAGTGGTTTAGGTATAGATCTATTAAAATCAACTCCTTTAACTCTCATAGACTGTGATCTTCTTAATAAAGGTTCACTAGATTTTGAACTAGAGGTTTCAGGAATATATGTAGAGTATCTAGGTGGTTCTCTTCCAAAATCTATTTCTATACTTCCGTCAGTATGTTCTGTAATATCTGATATTTTGCTAATAGTTTCTAAAGGTTTGGGTGAACTTATATCTTCTAATTTCCAACTTTGGTTTTGAGTAATTTCATTCCATTTTAATCTTTTAGGTATATTAACTCTAGAATTTCTAGTATTAGCTTCAAATATTATAGTTTCATCTTTTGGTGACATAAGTTTTGATCTTGGTTCCACAGTAGTGGTCATTGTTTTATATAAAACTCTATATATAACGAGTATAGGGTCAGTTCCTTGTTTAATATCTAAATTTTTTGTTTTAATTGTTAAGGTTAAAGTATCTAATATATTTTTATCAAATAAGGATATAGTGAAATTAGGATAACAATTAAAATATATAGGACCATTACATATATTGGATTCTGCCATAGCTAATAAGGAATTTTTAAAATTTAAATGTCTAGCATCTCTTAATATTACTAAAGTAGGTACATCTAACCCTATTCTAGTCAAGGGTTTAATAGCTATCTGTATTAATCCTATATGTAGAAATTTATAATTTTTCATATGATCTTTAATAGTATTCTTGGAAAAAAGTTGTATACATTGATTATTTTGTAGAAGAGGTAAAGTTTTTTCGGTTTGCTTTATAGAATATCCCTGGAAATAATCAAAAGAACCAATCTTATAAATATTACTAATATTTTGTTTAGGTATACTCCAATCTTTCAAATTGTTTTCAATGTTTGAAATAGAAACTTCCATAGAATTTGTATGATCATGTTCTTCTTCGATTTCAGAAGTAGAACTACTTCTTTGATTTGATAGTAATCTTGTGACTCTATTCATATTTAATTATTAACTATTTGATTTAAACTTTGTTTTCAGAGAATCTTAACTTATAATGTTGATTGAACATACCTTCTCCGGGAACACCCCCATATCGCTGTGGTACGGTCGTCTTACTGTCCGTCTGCGACTAATTCCAACCAGCTGATCGACAGGGCTTACCAACGCAGATGTATATTTTCTCAACATATATAAATTAATTTTTTCTTTCAACAATGATGAAATCAAACAATTCATAATTTTCATAAGAATATAATCCATAACTACTACCACCTCAAAAAAATGAGCTCATGGCTTTGATACCAAATGATGAAACTATAATATTATATATATATATATATATATATATATATATGTATATATGAGGTAATATGCAATAGCACAAGTGAAAATTATGATTCTATAGATGATAAATTTGAATACAAGCTGCGAGTTTTCCAAAAGATTACAGAGTATAGAGTTACAAAAGATGCCGGGAATTAGTGCATCAAGATTCGGAATTCGTCCAGATGAAAGTGATGCTATCGACAGTGTGAGTGGGGTAACGCTTAGCTTATGGAGACCTAGAAGTTCTACTAGCAATAGGTTTCAATCGTGATACCGAAGGATAGAAATGGTGGAAGGAATACGAAATGATAATCTTCCTCGTGAGCACATGACGGTACCGCGGAATGTGTTGTAAAATGTTATACGTGTATAAGTAGGAAGACGATATTAGATGAGAACAAAGTCCCGGTCTTTATATCGAGTGACGTTGTAGTAACTATACTTGTAGTCTTCGGTGGTGTGAGCGTTAGCGAGTATATTATCATGTGAGGCCTATTCATATATACCTTGAGTACATATAATAGCCTAGAGTGTCTAGCACAAAACAATTAGGAGTCACAGTTCTCTCGAGGTCAGAGTCAACTAGTACATTCATGTTCAACATAAGCCATTTCAGCTCTCACATCATCTTCATTTATTTGTACATAGTTGATCAGACTATGTTAAATTAAACTTGTATGATGTAAGCCCTGAATCAGTTATATCTAATAAGAAATACTGCCTAACGGTCATAGTCTAGGCCCACTAAATGCAACCTAGTTCACTATAACCTGGCTCTGATACCAATCTGTCGCACCCCCAAATTATGACGCGGAAGCAATTCGGGTCAGGGCGCGACTAATCAAATATCAACATCACATAAGATATATGAACGACTCTATATGCGTCGTTTACAATACATTGATATTATATAAGTCTTACATTGTTATAATAGTTTACAAAAGCTCGAGACAAATGAAAGAAATTCTATGGCATAACTAATTTTACAAAATATAGTAATGCATGACAATCTCCTGATGTTTGCATGAGACTCGAGCTAATGGGCATCCTGAGTGAGCAGACCTACTGCTGATGCGAACCTAAGAATACATGCTAAAAGGTCAGCTAAAAGCTGGTGAGCTCACAGGTTTAATGATAAAGTATAATGTATAAACCGCAAGATTTTAAGTATAATGATTTGCAATAAAGCAAATAAGTAAATGATAAATGATGTATATAACTGCCATGAGCACATAGTCTGAGCTTAACTAAGGTGTCAGGATCACAATTAAGTTCCTGAGCGAGGGTGCCTCTATGCGTGTGCCTAATCATCACACATATGAACAAATGATAATGCGTCCGTTTGACCGGTCAGTGCTTGCTGACCCGGACGGGGATTGTCAATCCCATATAGTACCATACACTAACATTCACGCTACAAAGTATTACCAAACTATGCTTGGAGGACTTAAATGATTAGATGAATAAACTCATGCAGAATATAGCGATATTTGATACTTGCGTTCACATGTAAAACAAAACAAGCATGTATTCCCACCGCTGGGTTAAAAACAGTAAAATGAGGGGCTATGAGACTCACCTGAGTCTGATGAGGTGCTATCAAGCACTAATGATGGTATACAAGGAAATGATGTCGTCTCCAATTACAAAAACCTGCTGGGCGTCTTAGACGCGCAAGGTTATAATAATGATTAGATGTCCTAACAGATCATCTATGCTAGTTGTTCATCCAACTAGTAATGTTCAGTGATTTGATTTGATTAGGTATGATTGGAAAAATATGTACGGCCCGTTGGTGATTAATTGTAATAATAATCTGAAAACATTATTATTAGAATGTTGTAATGATATACTTATAAAGTATATTTGAAATGTTTAGTATTCGTATCGTATAAGTATTGAAGGTATTATGTCATTTGACTTAGTGTAAAAATAAGTTATAAGTATTCCATGTTTGGCGACACTTAATAGTTTTTGGTCAATGTCGAAAATGTGGTCAACGGTCTCGGTTTGACCCGCAACTTTTACCCAACCATTAAAATGGTAAAATAAGTTCATAAAAATTGTCGTTATGTTTCGTGGGCCTCTCGAAGTGTCATTTTCACAAATTTACCAAAACAGCCCCTAATATAAATGTTCTCCAGATTTTTAACTCGATAGATCTCTCGTTTTTACCACTTTTAATCCGAGTTTAGTCTCAACAAAAATCCAGCATGTTTCCTTATGGATCTAATTCATTTCTGCAATTTATCATGATTTTAGAAGGCCTTAGCTATTTTAAACAAAAATGAAGGTGGGAGTTGGTCAGATTTGGTCCAAGAACAAGTAACACTCAAAGATCAGCTTCTACACCTAATTCCGTGAGATTCTGGTCAAAGTGGTCAACACAAAAATTGTAGTCAACACTCATACGCAAATTTTTACATAAGATTCGTGGTCTAACTCTAAATAACCGATTTTATATGATTTTTCTCGTGAGCTAGAAAATCTAGGCAGATTGTATATATGTATGTATATGTTTGTAAAAACGTTTTTAATGCTAATATTTGGACATTAACAAGTCATATGAACAACCAAACATGTAAATATACTTAAAGCAAAGAAATTTAGAGAAAAAGATTGCTCACAAAGGGTGTTAAAATCGATCTAGAGGAGGTAAAAACGATGATGATGCTCGGTTAGTCCTAGCTTCCTTCTCCTTTGAATGTCTTCAAGTAGATGATGATCAATGATGGTTTTTAAGTGTAGTTCTAGAGAGAGTAGAGAGAGCCGATGGTAGAGAGAGAGATGGAGAAGTTGAGAATTGATAATGAAATGAAATGAGGTTGGTGATGGTTTGGGTCTTGAGTCTTCCACAACAAGATTCACTTTTTGGGGAGCTTGTTTAGGAAGCTTTGAAAATCGGTTGTGGGTGGGTCCCACAAGGTGGTGGTTGTCTCAAATTTGTTCCCCGAGTTTGCGCTACGTGCGGTGTTCATTTCCCCGGTCGTGTAAACGTATAATTAGACGTTTAAATGTTATACGTACGAGTTATAAATAACAAATGGTTTTCGATATTTTTGGATTGTAGTATTACTCAAATAATACTCGGAAACATTTATAAAATGTTTTGGCAAAGTGTCGTAATAGTTTGTGTGATCGTGTTACGATTATTAATCTATGTGACGTTTTAACTAAACGTTTTGTTATCGGTTTATACAAAATGTTTTAAATGAACTTTTTCATTTAAAATGATATATTTTACCAACTAAAATATATTTTGACTTTTGTTCAATGATCGCGCGCGTTCTGCGCATTTTTGTCGAGTATAAATTATTTGTGCGATACGAAATACTTATGAAATATTAACAAAATAATATTTAGAAACAAATATGTTTATTAAATAAATTCGTATTATGTAATAAAATAGGTTCACTAACGTCCATATAAATGAATCGGAATTTGGCCGATATAAAGTGACACAATTTCATTGATCATGTTAATGCGTATATATAACAATACACGTAATGATACAAGCTGCAGATAAAGCTCCTAAATGTAAGGTGAAATTTTGTACTTTGAATATGGATCCTCCTAATGGTATTGATGCTGATTTAGAAATACCATTGGAAACTATCATAGAGGCTAGTAAAAGATATGCAAATACGTTGTATGGCTACTTTATAGGAAAGAGGCTTGCTTTTCCGATAGTTCAAAATTATGTAATGAACGTCTGGAGAAAATTTGGTATTAAAAGAGTAATGATGCATGCCAATGGATTCTTTTTCTTTAAGTTCAATTCTAAACATGGCATGAATCAAGTCCTTGAAGGTGGTCCGTGGATGATTCGGATGGTTCCCATCATGTTAAGAAAATGGACATCGGATGCTAATCTGGCTAAAGAGGACTTGTCTAAGGTTCCGGTTTTGATAAAACTCCATAATGTTCCATTACTTGCTTTTAATGAGGTTGGATTAAGTGCTATAGCTACAAAGGTGGGTAAACCATTAATGCTGGACTCATATACTAGCACTATGTGTTTGGAGTCTTGGGATCGTCCAAATTTCGCCAGAGCAATGGTGGAAGTGGATTCGGAAAGTGCACTAAAAGAATCTGTGGTGGTGGCTATTCCAAAAACGGAGGGAAATGGGAAAACATTATATACGGTCCATGTGGAATACGAGTGGAAACCACCGAGATGTAGTGTGTGTAATATCTTTGGGCATATCGATCCTGAATGTCCTAAGAATGTGACTAAAGAGGCTGTTCGAGACGAGAATAATCAGGACTTTGCTATCCCGAAACAAGTTGCTAAGGGTAAGCAGGCTAAGTTAAATGAGGGGTTTGTACTGCGAAATCCTAAGCCAAAGTTTGTATATCGGCCAAAAGATCAGGGTCAACCTTCTAAGAGTAAAGAACAACAACCAAAGGCGAGGCAAATTCCTGTTGGTAATAGATTTGAGGTTTTAAACTCGGAAGCTGAGGAAGTAAATGAGGCTGATCCAAAAATATTTAAGAAACCGCCTGATCATGAAAAGGAGGTAAAACCATTGTTGATGATGGCGAGGATGTTAGCGATGTGGAAGGGGAATTTAATGAAACAGCTGCTTTTGTGGGTAATCCTAAGACTTCTTTTTCATCTGTGGGGGCAAGCACTCCCGATTTTAAGGTTTCCAATGATTAGTCTTGCTGCTTGGAATATGAGGGGCATGAACCGGGTCCCTAAACAAAGCGAGGTTCAACAGGTGGTTAGAGAAAATAATTTGTGTGTTTGTGCAATGTTGGAGTCTCATAACCTTGCTGCTAATCTAGCTCCGATTTTCCCAAGTATATTTTCTCATTGGAATTGGACTTCAAATGTGAATTATTGTGTGGGTGGAACGAGAATTATTATTGGCTGGGATCCAGGAATTGTGGATTTAATGTCTATTAATTCTTCTGACCAAGAAATCCATTGTCAAATTGGTGTGAGGGCAATGAGAAAGGATTTCTTTTGTTCCTTTATTTATGCAGGAAACTCTCATATTCATAGAAGGGAACTGTGGTCGGATCTTCGCAAGCATAATGTGTTTGTGAGGGGGAGGCCATGGGTGCTATTGGGTGATTTCAGTGTCCCTCTAAATTTTGAAGATTCTTCTGCTGGCTCGGCTACTGTTGGTACATCAATGTGTGTCTGTCAGTTGGTCTCAGTCTGTAATCGTGTCGAAATTGTAATTACGTTTTGAATTGTTTAAGTTCTAGTTTATTTACAGTTTCTGTCATCATGCGACACAAGCACTGTGTCGCAGAAGCATTCTATGCGACACAAGGCTTGTGTCGCAGAATCATCTCATGCGACACAATGCTTATGTCGCATAAGCCTTCATGCGACACAAAGCTTGTGTCGCATACAGTTTGGTCCAGGCTATAAATAGAAACTCGCCAGTTTCTGTTTATTAAGCCAAAAACACAAAACACACACATAACACCTCCAAACTCAGAGAGAAAAATACTAGTTTGTGTTATTTTGATTATTGTGTGTTTGTCAAAGTGTATGTATTGTTACCATCTCGTTATATACAAAGTTATACACTTGTGTTTTGGTCATTTACTTGTGAACTTCTAGCATATCTTGTGTGTTTAATTTCCGCTTTTATAGACAAGTTTAAGCTACTCGATTTGGTCCGTATACGGAACCTACAATTGGTATCAGAGCCGCATACTCTTGAGTTGCGGTTTCGAGTTAGTTTGGTGCTAGATTTCGGTCCAAAAACATTATTTTCATAATTTATGTTTTTAAGTGTTCTTGGTGTTCTTGGTTAAAAGTCTTTATTTTTGCTTATTGTGGTCTTTGATCTTCAAAGAATTGTGTTAGTCTTATTTTTGGAATTGGTTGGTAATAGTTGGTGATCATTTTGCTTGAAGAGTTGGTGTTTGCAGTCTGCAGAAAAGTATGGGGTGTAGGTTATGATGTGTTTTGAAAATTGAAATCTTCTGTACTCAAAAAAACTGTCTGCACGTGCATTTTTGCGACACAAGGCTTGTGTCGTATCACTGTTCATACGACACAACAATACGACATTAAATTGTCTACGACATAACGTGCGACATAACCTTGCGACATAACACTTTTTGACCTTGACTGGTCTGCGACACAAGTTGCGACATAACATACGACATAACTGTTGTGTCGCATTTTTGTCTTCTGTCAGATTAAGTTCTGCGACACTACTTCTGTGTCGTATCTGTATTCTGCGACACAAATATTGTGTCGTATTGGTACTCTGCGACATAACACTGTGTCGCATAATTCCTGACTTAGACAAAAATCAGTTTGTTTTGTGTGTATTTTTCTAATTTGTTTTGCAGATTTTCATCATGTCTCTTCAAAGCGTTGATGCAGTTTTACAACATAATGCTACGATTGGTAGTGCAAATAAACCTCCTTATTTTGCACCGGGTTTACCATTTCGAGCATGGAAACAAAGGTTCATATCGTTTGTTTTATTCACCGATCCTGATATGGAGTTGGCCCTTCTTGAACGCTATGTTCCACCTGTTGCTCTTGGAGAACACATGGGTGTTCCTCCTCCCAAGCCTGTTCGTTCATACACTACCGAAGAACGTAAAGCATGGGAAATTGAACGGAAGACTCATTCTGCTATTACTATGTCGCTTCCAACAGACGTTTTGGATATGTTTCCACAAACTATTGCTTATGATCTTTGGACTGCAATTGAAAAGAGATTTTGTGGAAACACTGAGTACATCGAAAGCAAATTGGAATTAGTCAAAACTCAGTTTGATTATTTCTATATCCAGAAGAATGAAACTGTCAGAGACATGCTTTGCAGATTTACCCGCACAGTGAATGAACTGCAAGCTGGCGGATATAATCTCAAAAATTCTGAGATTAACAAAAAGGCTTTAGCTGCTCTGCCATCAAGTTGGGAAACACGAGTTTTGTTATTGGAAAGCGATCCAAAAACAAAGCAATTGTCTCTGGATGATCTTATTGGAAAACTTGAAGCTGGGGCATTGGATATTGAAAAGAAGGAAACAAGATCTACTGCTCGTGCATCAGAATCAAGTCATGGTGGAACAGCTTTCATCTCAGCTGAGACAAATTCTCAGAGATTCTCTTCTTACAGTAATCCTACTGTAGGAACATTTTCAGCCCTACCAGCTTATAATGCTTCTTCAAGCAGTACATGTTCATCACCATCTGTTCCTACTTCTGCAACCACTGATGAACATGCAGCCATGTTTACTGCTTTCTTGTCATCATATGAAGACTTTCTTTCTAAAAGAGTCAGTACATTGGAACTGACTGATGAAGACTTCAATCAGGTTGATCCCGATGAGTTAGAAAGGATCGACATTAGATGGAATATGGCTATGCTCACTCGTAGAGCCAAAAACTATCTAAGACGAACTGGAAAGAGATCTCTTGAAGATGCAGCTGACCGAACACCAACGGGATTCGATAAAAGCAAAATCAAGTGTTATAAGTGTCAGAATCTTGGACACTTTGCCCGTGAATGTGAGAAAGGAAGACAACCTGCTTCGGGTTTCACTAAACCATCTGTTGTTCCAAAACAGATTGAGCATACTACTGCTAAGGCTGCATTGTTGATTGAGGATGGAGATGCTTATGATTTTTCTGCTCATGAAACTCAAGAGCAATGTTTCATGGCTATCAACAATGAGGTACCATTTGCTAAATTTACCTGTGATTCATGTATTAGTTTAACTGGTAAAGTAAATGGGCTTATGGAACATAATGACAACTTGAAGTCAGATATCTTGAATTTGATGGAAGCAAACAAAGTTTTAAAAATTAATGAGAAACACTTTGAAAGTAATATTAATCAACTTATTGAAGATAAAAAGGAGCTGAAAGCTCTAATTTTCAGTAATCAAGATGAAATTGACAGTTACTTAAAATTGATTGCTCATTTGAAAAAGGAATTGGCTGACTCTCAAGCCAAAGCTGTTGATTTGCAACGAAAACTCAAGAATATCAACACTTCAGCCATGGTCTTTACTGATATCCTGCAGACGGGTAGAACTAGTTCTAAAGATAAGTCCGGTTATGGTTATCATAATCAACCGCCTCCGTCTTTAGATGTGAATTTGTGTAGACCGTCTAAGGATGAAATTAAAGATTTTGTGCCTACTGCTTTAGTAGATGCAAAGCCCATTGAAATATCAGTTAATGAACCTGTTGTTAAGAAAGTAGCTATGCCTGTATGTGAACCTGTTAGTTTGACTCCGTTTAAGTTGCCTGAATTCTATAAAGCCAACATAGAAGTTAACCATGATAAGAAGAAACCTAAGACAATTAAGGCTGAACCTGTGAAGCCTTTTGAACCTGTTAGGTTTACCCCCTCAGGAACCGTCAAGTTTACCCCCTTTGGTAGTTTCTCGCCTGCTCCCTTAAAAAACATTGAAGAAGAGGTCGAAGTTGAGGATGTTCCCTGTAAGTTTGTGCCTCAATGTGAAAAGAAAAACATTAAGCCTGAACATCACATTCTCACTACTGAATCAGATGATGAAACTTTTCCAATGAATACTAAGGTTAAGGCTGAACATAAAAGGAAAGAGATACAGAATATTAATGTCAAATCACTTAAGAACTCTGTTAAACTTTCCGTTTCACATTCTGAGGCATCCACCTCAACGTGCTCACAAAAGTTACCTGTCTCACCTCAATTTTTAGGCAGTAACGACCGAACCTTTAGGGAAAGACGATCATGTTTCTACTGCAAGAAACAAGGTCACTTGATTAGTCAATGCCCGTTGCTTTTGAGAAAGAAGTTTTCAAAAGGTGTTCCCAGAAATTCTGTTTACAAAAATTCATCTGTTAAATCTTTTTCAAAGAAGGGTTCACTCTCTCATACTTCTATCCCAAAAGTTAATGCTGCTAGGCCTAGTAAACCTCCGGTTAAACAGCCTGACAATGTTAACAAGCAACCCACTATTGTTCCTGTGAAAATTTGGAGACCAAAAAAGTCGTTAAATGACTCATCATCAAGTAATACTGCATCAGGAATTGCACCTGATTTATTGAAAAACAAAGTTTTAACTGATGTAGTTATTATTGATGAGGTCTCTGGAGTACCCAAGTCTGTAAAGGCCTGGGTCTCCATTTCTAACTAACTTTCTCTCTATGTTGTGCTGTAGCAGTCAGATCATATACAAAGAAGTAAATGGTATGTGGATAGTGGCTGCTCACGGCACATGACTGGTGACATGTCCCTTCTGTCTGATGTGAAACCATATCGAGGAGGACATGTTGCTTTTGCGGGAGATACTGGTGGTAATATCACGGGTCAGGGTACTCTTTCTAATGGGCAAGTGAGTTTTGATAAAGTGAACTATGTCGAGGAACTGCAACACAATCTGATCAGTGTTTCTCAAGTCTGCGACAAGAAGTTCACTACCGCATTTACAGATGTTGAATGTTTAATTTTGAAACCGGGATTTGTTATTCCCGAGGAATGGGTGTTACTGAGAGCACCCCGTGTACGCAACTCGTACATTTTGGATATGCAAACTGTGATTACCAAGGAGCATACTTGTTTGCTATCAAAAGCATCCTCTAAAGATTCACTGCTTTGGCACAGACGAATGGGACATATTCATTTTCGCAGAATGAATTATCTTGTTAATAATGATCTTGTGTTAGGTGTGCCTAAAAAGTCATTCGTAACAGATGATGAATGCGTTTCCTGTCTCAAAGGGAAACAACACAAGAAGTTCCATAAGTCTAAGCAGGTGAACTCTATTGAATCTCCATTGGAGCTGCTTCACATGGATCTGTTCGGTCCTGTGAATAAGAAAAGTATTGGAGGAAAATCATACTGTCTGGTTGTCACTGATGATTACTCAAGGTTTTCTTGGGTATATTTCTTGGCTGGAAAGGATGAAACAGCTGATACTTTAACTTACTTATTCGACAGACTGGAAAATCTGTGTAATCTGAAAATCAAGAAACTACGCAGTGATAATGGAACAGAATTCAAGAACAGAACTTTGGAAATGTATTGTCTTCGAAAAGGAATCTTTCATCAGTTTAGTGCTGCTCGTACTCCTCAGCAAAATGGAGTAGCTGAAAGAAAGAATAGGACAATCATTGAGGCAGCAAGAACTATGTTGTCTGATGCGCATCTGCCAACCATTTTTTGGGCAGAAGCTGTTAACACTGCCTGCTATGTGTTAAATAGGGTTTCGATTGTTAAAAGGCGAAAGAAAACATGTTACGAATTGCTGAATAATCGCAAACCAAATTTGAAGTTTCTTGAACCTTTCGGGTGTCCTTGCTCAATTTTAATTACTAAGGACTCGGTAGGCAAATTTGATGAAAAAGCAGTCGATGGGTTATTTTTGGGATATTCTGTGAACTCTCCAAATAAAAGAGTTTTCAACAAGTCTACTGGGAGAATAGAAGAACATTTTGAAGTAAGGTTTATGAAATATACTGATTCTCCAAAAGGCAAGGGACCTGATTCCTTGTTTGAGTATGATAAGTTGGTGGACTCTTTCAATCTTCCCAAATTTAGTGAAGAAGAACAGGTGGCGTCTCTACTTCATGGATTGGATCTTACCTCTGACGACTCAATCTCCTATTCTAGAGTAGTACCTCCTGAGAATGTTGTCAATGATGACAATCCTTCCGATGTTGATCAAGTGGCTTCTGAATCTAATCCTCAAACTGAAACCGATATTGTCACACCAATTGACAATGAGGATACTGCCACTAATAGCTCAGTTGAAATTCAAAATCCTGGAGGTGATCTGTCAAATTTGGATTCAATCATTGTGCCTGATCCGATTCCTCAGCTCAGAATTCATTCTACTCACCCCACTGAAAACATCATTGGTGATCTTCAACAAGGTGTCTTAACTAGGCAGCAATCTGCTGCTAATGAAGTCCGTGAAGAATCTTCATCTGCCAATTTTGCCTGTGTTGAAGAAGAATTGGAAGAATGCTTCTTGTCTCAGCATGAGCCAAAGAAAATTGCTGAAGCTTTGAAAGATCCATACTGGGTTGAGGCTATGCAGGAAGAATTGAATCAATTCAAAAAGCTTGATGTCTGGGAGTTGGTTCCTTTACCAATGGATGTCGATCCAATTGGAACTCGCTGGGTTTATCGTGTGAAGAAAGATGACAGAGGCGTAGTTATTCGGAATAAGGCTCGGCTGGTTGTTCAAGGTTTTACTCAGATTGAGGGTTTGGACTATGATGATGTGTTTGCTCCAGTTGCAAGATTGGAGTCCATTCGCATTTTTCTGGCCTATGCGACATTTAAAGGTTTTCGGGTTTATCAACTCGATGTCAAGAGCGCATTTCTGTATGGAGAGGTTTTGAAGGATGTGTATGTCTTGCAACCTCCTGGTTTTGAAGATCCAAACCATCCTGATTATGTGTGCAAGTTAGGCAAGGCATTATATGGTCTTCATCAAGCTCCTAGAGCTTGGTATGCGAGGTTGGCAAATCATCTCACGAGAAATGGCTTCTCACGAGGCCAAATTGATAGCACTCTCTTCATAAAAAGGGTTGGAAAAGATTTGTTACTTGTGCAGGTTTACGTGGACGACATCATATTTGGTTCAACAAATGATTCTTTGTGCAGAGACTTCGAGAAGATTATGAAGTCCGAGTTTGAGATGAGTGCCATGGGAGAACTTAAGTTCTTTCTAGGTGTACAGGTTGAGCAGTCTGACAAGGGTTTCTACATTCATCAGTCCAAATATGTCAATGACATGTTGACTCGGTATGAACTCCATGACTGTAAGCCATATGGTACTCCCATTGAAACTGATCACAAACTCGGACCCGCTGAACACGAAGAAGATTGCAAGGAGCGGGACTATCGTTCTATGATAGGATCATTGATGTATCTCACTGCATCCAGACCAGATATTGTGTTTGCTGTGTCTATCTGTTCCAGATATCAATCAAAGCCCAAAGTTTCTCACATGAAGGCTGTGAAGCGAATTTTTGGTTACCTCAAATATAGACCATCACTTGGTCTATGGTACTCAAATGAAAAAAATTTCGCTCTCACTGCCTATTCTGATTCTGATTATGGCGGCTGCAATTCGGATAAAAAGTCAACTACAGGAGGATGCCAATACCTCGGTTCTCGACTGGTGTCTTGGCAGTGTAAGAAGCAAACCACAGTTTCCACCTCAACAGCGGAAGCTGAATACATTGCTGCTGCAAGCTGTTGTTCACAGATTTTGTGGATTCAACATCAATTGCGTGACTATGGGTTACTTCTTACTTTGACTCCTATTCATATTGATAATACTGCTGCTATATCTATTATTCGCAATCCCGTTCAACACTCTAAGACCAAGCACATAGAGATTAGGTTTCACTTCATACGAGATTGCTATGAGAAACATTTAATTGACCTCATTCACATAGATACCCTTAAGCAAAAGGCCGACTTATTCACTAAAGCTTTTTCGCGTGCTCGCTTCAACGAACTTGTGGATATGATAGGGATGATTTCCCTTGATCTCAAGAAATGATTTGTGACTTATTTTCTGTACAGTTTATTTGCTTTTCTTGTTTAAAAAAAAAAAAAAAAAAAAAAAAAAAAAAAAAAAAAAGGGGCAACCGCCACTCATTATACTCGTTAGTATCAAGGAAATGCAATGGTTGCTACATTTTAAAATAGACGTTGAGTTGAGTCTGTAAACAACTTGGGATATGATAGTACATCGAGTGACATGCACAAAATGGAATTTTAAGTTTTATCTTTGATGTGTCAGTAGGTTTATCTGACACACTTAAAACTGTTTTTATGAAAATTGTCTTCATCATGCGATGTACCGGTAGGCATGATACACACCTGTCTCTGGGGTATTAAGAAATCATTTAAATATGTGTCTATTATCTTGTGGTAAACTCCGTATGATGTACGACTCAATGTCTTAATTCCTTAACGTAGCTTAACATATTTCTATCTTTGGAACTTTTATCTGAAATCATTTGGGAGTTTATGCTGGTTGTTGCCTCTGTTGTACGAAAGTACAGAACTGGTAACAGTTACTATAAACTTGGGGTTAAGCAATTACAGGTCAATGCACTTGAAAAATCTTAATGATACTGAACAAGGTCGCTGTTTGGGAAACTCCAAATCCAGTTTGACTGCGATCGGTTTTGCTTAATCCTAAATCATACTAACCAAGGTCGCTGTTTGGGAAAATCCAACTTCAGTTTGACTGCGATTGGTTGTGATTATACTTGAATCATGTTAGGTTGCTTTGCTGTACTTCTGTACTGACCTGTCAACTCTAGCCTGATTCTTAAAAATGATCTTTCTTTATTCTTTCTAAATATGGAAATTATGTTATTGTCTAGAGTATAGGGGTATATCAATGGTGGGTGCCACAGAGACTTATACATTCTAACAATAAAAGGTTAACTCCACAAACTCGGTTGTAACATGCTTAAGTGGATAAACAATATCGATAATCGTCTTGAAATAATTTTTATAAAACGTGTTTTAAATGTGCCACGTAAATTTAAAGTGGACAAATATACTGATAATCGAAATAACTCTTTCTATTCCTAATAATTGCATGTTATTTCGGTATGATCCCTAACCAGTATCTCAACTCCGTCACCAAAACGATTTTATAAATTACTCGCTTTTAGTTGTATTTGTTTCTTTTATTTTATGTTTATATTTAGTTTTATCTCTTTAATATTCTTTAAATTGTATTTTTTTCTTTTTTAATTTTTTTAGTCACAAATCATCTTCTATGCGAAAATTCTAAAATCAAAATCCGAATCGGCACAAAAATCGTTTTTTTTTAATCTTGAAAATTTCTGATTTGTGTTCCGTGCGACACAACCACTGTGTCGTACTCCTGTTATACGACACAAACTCTATGTCGTATAAGTCAGTTTTGTTTGTGTCGTATACTATGTCGTATGCGGGTCAGGGATAACTATTCACAACATACGACATAATCATTTACGTTTTCAAATCTTTCACGACACAAACTATACGACATAAAGGCGATTTTGCGACACAAGCATTTTTCGATCGGGTTCGTGATTTCGAAGGCTTTTCTTCGCGTTTTGTTGCTCGACTCTTGTTCATCATCTGTTAGCGCATCCTTAGGTATAATTCTTTCGTGTTTTATCGCGTATTATGTCCTGTATTCGATCGACCCGTATTACGTTTTTAGGGTTTCGGTTTTTCGTTAAATTATTTAGGGTTTAGGGGTTATTAGGGTTAGATAAATACATATTATTGATCCTCTGTTGTGTACGAACCCTAGGGTATGTCTGGATTTTGAAAACCCCAAAAATGTTTCATCGATCGAATCTGGGTTTGCTTTGCTGTTCATCTTTGCGACATAACATACGACATAGTCGTTATGTCGCACAGATACTTGGTTTTTATGTCGTATTGATAACCGGTTCTTATGTCGTATCTTTATACGACACAAACGTTATGTCGTACTCACTTTATACGACACACCATACGACACAGCGACTATGTCGCATTCGAGATTAATTTCTCAATTATTGCTAAATGCAGGGGAAATGCTGTCCGCGTGACACGTGTCATACGACACAATGCTTATGTCGTATTATTCTTATACGACACAGTCCTTATGTCGTATGAACCTCATGCGACACAACTGATGTGTCGCAGAACTTTTGTAAAAATAAAACGCGAATTATTTTTTGGTACTAACGCTAACGCATTTCGAGTTTTGGCTGTATTACTGTTATTTTTGTAGAAATGGCTGAACAACCTGCTCAACCTGCTCAAGCTGCTCCAGCTGCTCCAGCACTCCCCGAGATCGATATCTCTAAATACTTCTGGGAGCCTCGTCACAACATTGTGGCGTTCATGAATACAACGGTCGAGACTTCCCGCCCGTATCGCCCAATGATCGCATTTCTTCAACGCTCGCGTATTTACAAAGCTATCACTGCAGATACTCGGATCCTGACAAATCACATTACCGAGTTTTGGGATAATGCGGTGGTAAACTATGATGAAGCTGATACTAGGATCATTTCTACTGTCCGCGGCCGCCAAGTCATCTTTTCTGAGCAGCTTATTCGAGATTTCTTCGAATTCGGTGATAATTCTGACATGATCACCCAGTTTTCTTCAGCTGCTATTGCTCAGGGCATGCGATCGATTGGTTATCAAGACATTCCAGTTGATCAGTACAAGAAAACCTATATGACAAAGGTTTGGAGGTATCTGGCTCACATCGTCATTGTGTGCTTATCCAGTCGCAAGGCAGGTCTAGAAGGGATGAAATTTGCGACTGCCTCTGCTATTCTTGCCCTGATATACAACAAGCCCTTCAACTTCTCAGGCTATATCTTCAGGGGTTTTGTGAACAACGCTTTGGATAATAAAGACAAATGGGCGTTGTATCCCCGATTCACTCAGCTGTTACTCAACCATTTGCACTCGGATCTTCCAGTGATCAACTCTTTTACCTACGCGCAAACGCCGATGAATACCAGAATTTATACTGCTTGTACAAAGTTTGCGAAGTCAGGCGAAGCACCGGAACGTGAGGTTGCGTTGTTCGGTCACATTGTGGATCCTGATTATGTACCTCCTCCAGGCGAACAATTTAATGATCCACCTGCTCAGCAATCTCAAATCCCGAGGCCCCCAGTACAACAGCCTCCGGTTCAGCAGCCACCCGTTCAACAGCCTCCCGTTCAACAACCTCCAGCTCAACAACCGCCAGTTCAGCCTGTTGTAGCTGATCCAGAGTTGGTAGATCTTGATCTTGAGATCGATAATTATCAGCCTTCTTCTCCACCCCCTGAATCTTCCACCCGAGGAAAAAGGCCTCGAGATGTTTCTGACATTGCTGATTTGAATCCTCTGGTCAGACGTTCCCGCACTTCCACTTCCACATCTTCTGAGCCCCCAAGGACTGAAACTCCAATCACTCCTCATCCAGCTGTCATTCAGGAGCTCCTGTCAAAGATTGAAAAGATGCAGCAGACTATGGAAGCTCAAGCATCAGTTTCTGAAGCTCAGGATGCTAGGATCTCTCGCTTGGAGAAAGAGAATGAAGAATTGAAGACAAAGGTTCTGCAGCTGGAAACCCAAGCTATTGCTTCGGGGGAGACAGCCCAACCGGCCTTAGAATCAATTCCTAGGGTTTCCGCCGAAGGCGAAGAAAATGTAAATCCTGAAAATGTAAATGCTTATGATATTAATGAAACAACTCTTATTCTTGAGTATATTATTGAGCAACCAGGGCAACCAAAACCGTTAGCTGTAGATTACACGTATTGTAATCTGACTTACTTTCAATCTGCGGTTGACGATGACGATCGTGCGCCTGAAGAACATTTTGACTTCAACTCAGCTGATAATGACGATGATGTTGATGTTGAACGAGAAGAGCTTAATCCTGATGAAGAATATTCTGATTGTCCAGCCTATCCTCAAGAGGGTGTTGTATTATCTGATTCTTCAGACGATGAGTCAGGGCCAGCATTCAATTACGTTCCAGGATCTACTTCTCAACCTGGTCCTGCTCAAGAATCTTCTGTACCCTCCAGTTCTTCACAAGCACAACCTGTCCCTGTTCGAGAAACGACAAATTACAATGACATTTTCCCTCTTGACACATCTGAATGTGTATCTTTTGACAAAGAAATGCCCATTAGAGAAAGGGACAACTGGTTTCCAAAAGGAAAAAATCCAGAACCTGCTCCAGTTACATGCAAGAAATATCAGGTTGGCGGTAATTATACAGGCCTGATAAAAAGCTGGAAGGTGAGCAAAGGAAGGTTGATGATTAAAAGGCTTGACGGTATCCAGTACTTTCGTCGATCACTGAGGATATTGAGTACATTGCCAAAGCATGACATCGTTCGTCTTACTCAGCTTCAGTTGATAAATCCTCACGATGATGGAGTTGCAGATGTTATTCAAAAGGTCATGCGTGAGGAAATTAAACGAAAGAAATACCATTATGTCAAACCAGTACTGGGTACAAGGTACACGTTCAAGAAGAAGCTCGATCCAAAGACCAAGCAGCCAATTGTAAAAGTTCACTATCCGCCTGCTAAATGTCTGACTGAAATAGCTCTGGAAACAGTTCCATTCAATCTACTGAAACGTTTTCATTACTGGGAACTGGATGCTCACACTGGCGAAGCCGTCTTAGTTTTTGTACCAGATTCAGAGCCTCAGACAGGATCTTTGTGGGGTCTACGAAAAGCTAACTTCAGAATATTTGACCCAATGAGCTTGATTAATCTGTCAAGAGATGACATGAAGAAGCTATTCGACAATCGGATTCGCTACAATCCAGGAAACGAGTTCAACTCCGTTTTAGCGAAACGATTTCAGAAAATTGTTGATATATGCTTCTCCTACGGCATACACGCTGGTGGAAACTTTCCACCTGGTTGGGTTTGAAGACTGAAGAAAATTGAAGATTTTTCGAAGACCAAGCTGAAGACACGGGGGAGTTTGTTGGTACATCAATGTGTGTCTGTCAGTTGGTCTCAGTCTGTAATCGTGTCGAAATTGTAATTACGTTTTGAATTGTTTAAGTTCTAGTTTATTTACAGTTTCTGTCATCATGCGACACAAGCACTGTGTCGCAGAAGCATTCTATGCGACACAAGGCTTGTGTCGCAGAATCATCTCATGCGACACAATGCTTATGTCGCATAAGCCTTCATGCGACACAAAGCTTGTGTCGCATACAGTTTGGTCCAGGCTATAAATAGAAACTCGCCAGTTTCTGTTTATTAAGCCAAAAACACAAAACACACACATAACACCTCCAAACTCAGAGAGAAAAATACTAGTTTGTGTTATTTTGATTATTGTGTGTTTGTCAAAGTGTATGTATTGTTACCATCTCGTTATATACAAAGTTATACACTTGTGTTTTGGTCATTTACTTGTGAACTTCTAGCATATCTTGTGTGTTTAATTTCCGCTTTTATAGACAAGTTTAAGCTACTCGATTTGGTCCGTATACGGAACCTACAGCTACACTATCTATTGGGATGCGGGAGTTTAAAGAGTGTGTGGAAGATGTTAACATTGTGGATGTTAATAGTTCCGGTTTCCATTATACTTGGAACCAAAAGCCTAAAACAAATGATGGGTTATTCAGAAAGATCGATAGAATTATGTGTAACGTGGAGATGACTACCCTTTGGCCAGATTTAGTAGCGTTATTTCAACCGTTCCAGATATCTGATCATACTCCCGCGGTGTTGAGATTGCATTCTCATAAAGGTCGGATATATAAATCTTTTAAATTCTTTAATTTCTTAGGATATAAAGAAGAGTTTTTAAAGATTGTTGATGACATGTGGAAATCTCCTGTAGTTGGTGTCAATATGTTTAGAATTACAAGTAAACTAAAATTGTTGAAAAAACCTCTGCGACAATTATTAAGGAGACAAGGTAATTTACATGAAAGGGTTGCTAAATTGCGGATGGAGCTAGATTCAGCTCAATGGGATCTTGATTGTAATTCTGATTCAGTTGAGTTAAGGGAGGAGGCTAGTAATTATCTAATGGCTTATAAATAGGCTGTCATAATACGGTGAAAGAAAGAACGCACAGAAACCATATTAATGTTGTTTTTGATTCTAATAATATTCTTTATGAAGATGACCAGGTTCCTGCTGCGTTTGTAAACCATTTTCGAAGCTTTCTCGGTCTGAAAAGTGGAGTTCAGCCCTTAAACGATAGGGATCTGTTCCAAAGAAAACTACCTGTTGAAATGGCCAATTATATGGTTCGAGAAGTCACAAAGGAAGAGGTGAAAGATGCAATGTTTTCTATTGGAGATAACAAATCTCCAGGCTCAGATGGTTTCTCGTCGGTATTCTTTAAAAAGGCATGGGGGATTGTGGGTGAGGATGTGTTTTTGGCGGTTCGGGACTTCTTTTCTAACGGTTGTCTTCTTAAGGAAATAAATCACACTAATATTGTCGCACCCCCAAACACACATGGCAGCGGAAGGATGAGGTGTCACGGGGGAGCCGACCAAATTAAATATCATCACACAAAGATTACAACAAACGACCTCTACATGATACGTTTGAAAAATGGTTACATTGCCATAATCAAATGTTTACAACTTTTACCCAAAAACATTGGAGTTCGCAAAAATAGTCTAGAGATTTCTAATACATAGTTGTTGATACAAAATATCGTAATGCAATTAAATCTCTTGTTTGAAAATATGCGACTCGAGCTATGCTTTCCAAAAGCATCCTACTGTCTTGTTTCTTGTGGGTAGTCCTACTGCGTCTGTAAACCTGAGAATACATACTAAAAGGGTCAATATAAAGTTGGTGAGTTCATAGGTTTGTAGTAAATAAATAGTTGTGAACACAATCAAGTTAAAATATTGCACGAGTGCAATGTAGTGAATATACAATTGTCATGAGCATCATAGTCGAAGCTTAACACGTCTGTAAAGTACAATCAAGTACTCGAAAATTTGCCCCCGTGAGTGCTAATCCAAAAACACTCATGTGAAACGAGTAAGAAACGCTCGTTTATACAGTACGGTTCGTGGTAGTGCGTGCTACCCCGGGCGGGGATGGTCAGTCCCAAATGGATCCATTTACTAATATAAATTGCTGGAAACACATTTCCAATAGGTAAACTGTTAAGAGACCCAAAGATGGTCTAATGTAAAAGTCGTCAGAAAACGTAAGTCGTAATCCCAAGAGGTATATGGAAGAATTTGCTTGCTAAGTTCAAAGTGCAAGTTCTACGATGTGCTTGGCACCTAGATCGGTGGGGTGTGATTATGTATTGGACTAAACTAATCCGGTATCGTATAAGGTTGAAATAATTATGTCATTGTCTCCTTTAGTTTTATCCTCCAATAGTTTCGTATTGGTCGTTGTCACCTCTATCACTAACGTCTCGGTTTGTCTCTATGAGAATTAACTTCATCCGATTTTGCAAGATCGAGTATCGCTACTTTCAAACCGACTACTAAGAGAATCTTATTTCGTACTAGTCTATCGTACCTATGCCTTTATTGGAAAACCACAATCCAACTTCTCATCTTAGAATTTCCTTAGCAATGTTTCAGGTGTAATCGGTATTCTAGTTTCAAAATGGGATTAAAGGTTAGATCATAGAGAAAGATTGAGTGAAAATCAAGTGTTTGTTGATACATATGGTTTTCTTTTGCCAAAAACATCATCGTAATTTTTGATAACTTTGTTAATAATTTATGAATTTTGAAAATTCTGTAAAAACATTTTGTGGCAAAATTTGTTTAAAATCACTGCTGACGTGAATCTGTTGAAAACTCTTGTCATTAACAAAACAGGGAAAATTTTGTTTAATGAAAATCCATTGAAAAATTGAAGTTGTGGGAAATTTTGAGTAACCGTTTGATGAAAATTCGTTAAAGGCTCAAATAGATGAAAATACGTTTAGTGAGTCGTGAAAGCACCTACCTTATGTTTAGACGTACGTTGAAAACTCTGGTCATTGAAAAGTGTTGAAAATTCTGTTTGTCAAAAATCTGTTGGAAGATTTATGTTTGTGAATAATTCGTGGAAAATGTCTGACGAAAGATTTATTTGAAAATTGTTTCCTACACACAATCATGTTTAGTGGAATTTCTACTAGTCCTAAGCGAGTTCTATTTTGCACACCAGTCTTAATCGCAAGGCAGCGACTTCGTCTCTAGTCTCCATCACCTGGAGTTGGATAGTTTCTATGGTTTCGCTAAGATTTTGTTGATCCTCAAGGATATGTGCAACTCGGCCCTATGCCAGGTGCATCCAACCTAAACGGATTTTGTGTTGTTCTAACTCCATAGTGTCTATTCTATTTTCGTGGAGGCGTAGCCTAGCAGCTAGTACCAGAACGGTATGGTAAGTGGGTTCATGTGCGTATAGAGAGGTTCGTATGTCGATAGCTTCTTCGTCCTCTGTAGATATATATATTCCTTCTTCAGTTCTCCAAGTCTCAAGTGTTGCGGGTAACCAATTCCATTGGCGGAAATCTGCCCTACGACGGGTCCTAGTGGGTGGAGTATCAGTAGTAGTGGTATGAATAGGACAAGTTCTAGTTCGAGGTGGTGTGTCTGTTCTTCTAGTCGTGTGTAGCACGCGTGCTACATGGGTCTATGATACAAGTGGGAACGAAGAGTGCGAAGTGACGGGAGGAGGTGTAGTTCATCTAGGTGTCGAAGTATCGTACGGTTTAAGTTATATACGTGTTCCCGAGTGATTTGGTTGCGAGCGGAAAGAAGAGGGTGAAGTAGGCGTCACTTATTTGGGTGGCGAATCCTTTGGTGAATTCTCCCTAAGTGAGTCCTATTCGATTATTTCGTTGCCCGATATGGTTGGGCGAATGGGTACCGTGGAAATCTTCACAGTAGTGTGTAAGGCTAGAGCCTCGTTTTCGATGTCAGGTGACGTAGTTATGGGAGTGGTTGCCATGAAGAATGGCAAATAAGTTTGTATACATAAGGTTATATATATATACTCCTATACATATAAAAACCTAGCACATAAGCACGTATAAAGGTTGGTCCCGTTTCTAACCTTGATCAAAGTCTTCTAATGTATTCCTATTCACTATAACCATTTCAGGTCTTGCATCGAATCTCCTTTAATTGTACATAGTTGATCAGGCTATGTTAAATTAAGTTCGAATGATGCAGTTGCTGAACCAGTCATACCAAATGAGGAATACTAACCTAACGGTTATAGTCTAGGTCACTAATGCAATCCTAGTTCGCTATAACCTTAGGCTCTGATACCAATCTGTCGCACCCCCAAACACACATGGCAGCGGAAGGATGAGGTGTCACGGGGGCGCCGACCGAATTAAATATCATCACACAAAGATTACAACAAACGACCTCTACATGATACGTTTGAAAAATGGTTACATTGCCATAATCAAATGTTTACAACTGTTACCCAAAAAATTGGAGTTCATAAAAATAGTCTAGAGATTTCTAATACATAGTTGTTGATACAAAATATCGTAATGCAATTAAATCTCTTGTTTGAAAATATGCGACTCGAGCTATGCTTTCCTAAAGCATCCTACTGTCTTGTTTCCTGTGGGTAGTCCTAGTGCGTCTGTAAACCTGAGAATACATACTAAAAGGGTCAACATAAAGTTGGTGAGTTCATAGGTTTGCAGTAAATAAACAGTTGTGAACACAATCAAGTTAAAATATTGCACGAGTGCAATGTAGTGAACATACAATTGTCATGAGCATCATAGTCGAAGCTTAACACGTCTGTAAAGTACAATCAAGTACTCGAAAATTTGCCCCCGTGAGTGCTAATCCAAAAACACTCATGTGAAATGAGTAAGAAACGCCCGTTTATACAGTACGGTTCGTGGTAGTGCGTGCTACCCCGGGCGGGGATGGTCAGTCCCAAATGGATCCATTTACTGTAACACCTGCATAATTAGGATAATTAATTATGCCTAATTATTTGTAACTAGTTGTAATTAGTATGTAATAGGACTAATTTCAGACTCTATTTGTATATATATATATATAAGGTGATTTATATATATATGTGTGTACTTACGCGATTTGGATAAATCGTACGAAATAACCGGACAGAGTCCGACACAGATTATTTGGACGTTGGTGACAGAAATTTACTTAAAAAATGAGAACGTATTTTTGTTATATAAAATAAACAATTGAACGAACCTTAATTATATTACCGCGACAACATTAAGAATATTTTAGCAAAAACATATTAAACGCGAACTAATAATTTAGATAATTCGACAAATGTTTTTATTATTAATTTCAAGGTATTTTTATTTAAATATTCCAGTTACATTTTAAAAATATAACTGTTTGGTTACAAACTAAAAACAAACCAATAATCGATTAGGACACGGAGTAAACACTGTGTTTTAGGGAGAGTTTTTCCCCTCCCTCCTCCTTTGGATCAGCCAACCCCAACCAACCTCTCATCTCATTCTTTCATTTTCATCATTTCAAACACACACACATCTCTCAAATACTCTCACCAAATTATTACAAATTTTCGGAATCATCAAACCCGACCACGAAATTTACATATTCGGAATCACCATCACGAGTGGAACAAGGATATCAAAACCGTTTTCATCATTTCATCCTCGATCTAGCTCGATTCGCAAAAGTAAGAAATTTCTAAAATCTTAGATCTATTCAATTTGGTGTAATGTTTTGATGTTATAATGGTTACACAACTTAGTATAGTCCATATGTATGAAGAAAACATGAATTTACATCCTAAAAATACGTTAGATTTGAGTTTTGGATCGTGAAATCGCGTCAGTTTCTTGGTTTCTGGGTTGGTGTTCATCAATGCGACACAAGCCTTGTGTCGCATGTTGTGTCGCATAACGCCTGTTATGTCGCATCTTGTGTCGTACCAAACCGTTAGTGTCGTAACCTTTGCGACACAATATTGTGTCGCACTCTATGTCGCATATTATGTCGTATTTGATACGACACAACCCTTATGTCGCTATTGAATTAGCATCGCAAGCTTTTGCGACACAACCACTGTGTCGCAGATCTCTTGTGTCGCATCCTTCATGCGACACAACCCTTGTGTCGCATGACAAACTTTGTGTCGCATTTTGTGTCGCAAAACACAGTAGTTTTACAATTAAATTCCAAGTTAAGTGTTAAACATTTGGGACTTCAAACGATTATACAATATAACAATCTACGGACATTGAAACATGTCTTTCAAACATAACACTCCAAACAAATATATATTCGTCGAGATTAACGTTTCAACTAAATCACCAATGGGCCAATCATGTTTTCCAACAAACAAACAATTACAAACACACGGACAAACATTGGATATACTAGTTGTGTACAACTAAACGAAACATCTCGCGAGACACATACTTACATAACTTCATATGATTAGGCATTTGAAGGTTACGGGTTCGGAGAACCTACTTGCTATATTTACTACTTGCTATTTGCTACGGCTTATTACAAGACTCAGGTGAGTCTTACGGCCCCACTTTTACTGTTTTATCTTAATGGGGGAGATACATGCTACTGATTTTTCTTGAACACAAGTACTAAACTGTTTACTATACCAAACGGAATTGCATGAGTTGTTTACTATTTACAGAAGTCTCTCCATCATATATCGTTAGTTATGGACTTAAGCGCGAACACTAGTTAATGGATCCATTAGGGAAATGACCCTCCCCGCCCGGGGCAGTAGCGCTGCCATGTACTGATTTTCACGTAGAAACGGGTGACTAATTATTCGTTACTGATGCTTGCTCAATTACGAGCATGTCACGGGAGCAAACTTATTACTTACGGGTTAAGCTTCGATTATGAGCCTCATGGCAACGGTATAAACTACTTACTTACATTTGCGGGATTGCAAATACTGGTTTTACATTTGCTGGATTGCAAATACGGATTTTACGCCTATGGGCACTACTGATGAAATCTTGTGTTTCAAAACAGATATTACTTACAAACCTGTGAGATTCACCAACATTCGTGTTGACCCCTTTTAGCATGTATTCTCAGGTACACTTACGGAGTAGGTTCACTCCAGGATTACCAGTTAGAGTCGCATGATTTCCAAACTGCATTTAACGGAGATTCTCAGCATTATCTTTTGTACATGTTGATTATGTAATAGAATCTCCCGCCATAAGCGTGGACTCTAGGGAACTATTTTTGTATACGAAAACATTAAGTTTTCAAACATTATATCTATGGAATGTAAAAAATTTACAAACGTTGCATATAGATGTCGTTTGCTTTATCTTTGTGATGTGATATTTGATTAGTAGCACCCCAAACCTTGCTTCCGTCAAACAGTGAATTTCGGGGGTGTTACAGATTGGTATCAGAGCCTAAGGTTATAGTGAACTAGGTTGCATTTAGTGGGCCTAGACTATGACCGTTAGGCAGTATTTCCTTACGAGGCATGATTGGTTCAGGAATTACATCATACGACTTTAATTTAACATAGCCTGATCAACTATGTACAATTAAGGAAAGATGATGTGAGGTCTGAAATGGTTATGTTGAACAGGAATGCGTTAGTTGACTCTGACCACGAGAGAACCGGACCATTACTTGATACGTGCTAGACACTAGGCTGGATATTATATACTTATATATATTAGCCTCGTCTTACTTACACTCTGCCACAGGAATGGCAAACACACCACCCAATCCGTCACTCTCTCACTCACATGGGTCACGAAACCCACGAGTAGTCAGGTTGAACACAAGGTCATCTCGAATCAGCCCCTATCCTGTTCATGACTTTCAGGACTTGGCACATCTCCCGGTGCCAGTGTTGACTACCTAATTCCGCCGTCAGGAGCAAAGGCTCGAAAATCTCGAACGGGAACAACACCGAATGACCTGCCTACTTCGCCAAGCTCTTGACCGCATATCACAACTCCAGCGAGAACAAGAGGATACCAACCTCTCTGTAAACATAATTCAGGATTCAATGACCGCTGAATTAGGTGCGGATGAACTCGTAAGAAACCGACTAGAGCAATGTGAACAGCGTTCACAGGAGACTGAGGATCACTCTCGAGCACTAGTACAACGACTAGCCTTGGTTGAAGACAACGCCAGGAAAACCAACAGACTAGCAGAAACCGTGGACCGCCTTGTCGCGCTGATGGAACAGATTAATCTGCACCAAGATTAGATCAGTCTGTAACTTGTAACCAGCTAACTACTTTATTAGGGCCTATCTAATTCAACCGGATGTAACAATTCCCGGTACTTTTGTACTACTATTACTCTGTAATCTTTTGGAAACCCGTACCTTGTATTCAACTTGTTTATCTAAATGAAATGTGATTGTCACTTCGTACTATTATCGTGTACCTCATCATTTACACTTGTGACATATCATAATTTCATGCAAATATCTTATTCCTCTTTCCTTGTTCTTTTCTTGTTCAGCATCATGCCTCTCCGTCGACAAATCACCCTCACTGAAGCCGAAGTTGCGGGTCTGATTGCCCGTAGTGTGGCCCAAGCCCTAGCTACCCGAACATCAACCCCGGGTAGCGAAGATACAGCTACTAATGGCCCACAACCCAAACCCTGTTCTTACAAAGACTTCCAGAACTGCAAACCTCTGAACTTTGCAGGTACTGAGGGAGCTATCGGTCTAGTACGCTGGATCGAGAAAGTCGAATCTGTATTTCTTATCTGCAACTGTGCGGAGGGAGACAAGGTTAAGTTCTCCGTTAGTACTTTTACTGACACCGCACTCACCTGGTGGAACACCTATGCCCAGACTGTAGGTGTTGCTAATGCCTACAAACTCCCGTGGGAGGAGTTGAAGGAGATGTTGAGGGGCTAGTACTGCCCCAGGGATGAATTGAAACAGCTGGAATTGGAATTCTGGAACCACAAGATGCAGGGTGATGACATCATCTGATACACCAACCGTTTCCACCAACTGGCACTTCTGTGCCCAACCATGGTCGATCCTGAGTACAAGAGGATCGAGAAATATGTTGATAGACTTCCCGAGAGACTCCAAGACCTGGTGACTTCATCCAAACCGGGTACAATTCAGAGCGCCATTCGTATGGCTCATGAGCTAACAGCAAATTCTGTCCGCCGTGGCACAACTTCAACCCCATCTACAAACAACAAACGCAAATGGGAAGGAAATCCCAACTCATCCAACCAACTCACCAACAAGAAGCCTGAGTCTGTTAAGGCTTATTCATCAGGGACTACCGAAAAGAAGGGGTACGTGGGAAACAAGCCCAACTGTCCCAAGTGCAACCGCCATCATGACGGTTCTTGCCCTTGCTCCAATTGCAAACGGTTCGGGCACCTAGCCAAGGATTGCCGAACCAACGTTCCTACCCCCAACACCAATGCACCAAAGGCCTGCTTTGGGTGCGGAAATCCAGGGCATTTCAAGAGAGATTGCCCAAAGCTGAAAAACAACAACAACCCTGCTCGCGGCAGATCATTTGTTATCAAGGCTGGGGAAGCCATACAAGACCCGAATGTCGTGACGGGTACGTTCCTTCTCAATGACCTTACTGCTTCTGTATTATTTGATACCGGTGCCGATAGAAGCTTCATTTCTGAGAAATTTAGCCCTTTACTTGATATTACTCCCACTGCCTTAGATGCTAAATACATTGTAGAATTAGCTAACGGCAAACTGATTGAGACTGATAGCATCATACGCAACTGTACACTTAACCTTATGAACGAAACATGTTCCATTGATTTAATCCCTGTCGAGATCGGCAGCTTCGATATTATTGTCGGTATGGATTGGTTATCCGAGCACCGAGCTGAAATCATCTGTCATGACAAACTCGTTCGCATACCTCTTGTCTCCGGTGGAACCTTAGTCCTACAAGGGGAGACCGGCAGACGGAATCTGAATATTGTATCCTGCCTCAAAACTAGAAAATATCTACGAAAAGGGTATCAAGCCATCCTCCCACATGTAACGGAGAATAAGTCGGAGGAGAAGCGACTTGAGGATGTTGCAATCGTGCGGGATTTCCCGGGAGTCTTTCCTGAGGATTTGCCCGGACTTCCGCCACCTAGACAAATTGAATTTCAAATCGAACTTGTGCCAGGAGCTGCACCCGTGGCACGAGCCCCTTACCGACTAGCACCATCCGAAATGCAGGAGTTGTCTAACCAACTACAGGAACTCCTGGACAGAGGATTTATTCGACCAAGTTCCTCGCCTTAGGGAGCTCCGGTCTTATTCGTGAAAAAGAAAGATGGATCTTTCCGCATGTGTATCGATTATCGAGAGCTGAATAAGCTAACCATAAAGAATCGGTACCCGCTTCCTAGAATCGATGACCTATTTGACCAGCTCCAGGGATCAAGTGTTTACTCAAAGATCGATCTATGGTCAGGTTATCATCAACTCCGAGTCCGCGACAATGATATTCCAAAGACAGCCTTCCGAACTCGTTACGGGCATTACGAATTCCAAGTAATGCCATTCGGTTTAACCAATGCACCGGCCGTATTCATGGACCTTATGAATCGGGTGTGCAAACCGTATCTTGACAAATTCGTCATTGTGTTTATCGATGACATCCTGATTTACTCTCGCAATGAGCAGGAACATGCTCAACATCTGAAAACCATTCTAGGACTCCTTAGACACGAAGAGTTATATGCCAAATTCTCTAAGTGTGAGTTCTGGATTCGAACCATTCAATTCCTCGGTCACGTGATTGACAGCCAAGGAATTCATGTTGATCCTGCCAAGATTGAAGCAATCAAGGGCTGGGAGTCACCGACCACTCCAACAGAAGTGAGACAATTCTTAGGTCTTGCTGGTTATTACCGCCGATTCATTGAAAACTTTTCAAGAATAGTTGTTCCCTTAACAACACTGACTCAGAAAGATAAGAAGTTCAATTGGACTGATAAACAGGATTCAGCTTTCCAGCTATTGAAACACAAACTTTGCAGTGCACCAATCTTGTCCTTACCCGAGGGCACCGACGACTTCGTAGTTTATTGTGACGCCTCACACCAAGGACTTGGTTGCGTGTTAATGCAACGGGAAAAAGTCATTGCCTATGCCTCACGACAACTAAAAATTCACGAGAAAAATTATACGACCCACGACCTCGAGTTAGGTGCCGTGGTCTTCGCATTGAAAATCTGGAGACATTATCTCTACGGTACGAAAAGCACTATCTTTACCGATCACAAAAGTCTCCAACACATATTCGATCAGAAAGATCTAAACATGAGGCAACATCGTTGGGTTGAGTTACTTAGTGACTACGACTGCGAGATCAAATACCATCCGGGCAAGGCTAACGTAGTTGCCGATGCCTTAAGCCGAAAAGAACGAGTGAAACCCCTTCGAGTTAGAGCACTTTCTATGACAATTCGTAACGAGCTCCTTGCTCAAATCCTTACCACTCAACTCGAAGAACTCATCGATGAAAACCTGAAAAATGAAGCCTTACGAGGCTTGGATAAACAATTCGAAATCAAACCTGATGGGACTCGATACTTCTCTAACCGGGTGTGGTTACCCAAATTCGGAAACTTGCGAGATTTGGTGATGGCTGAAGTTCACAAATCTCGATACTCTATACATCCTGGCTCTGACAAGATGTATCACGACGTCAAAGGGTTATATTGGTGGCCTAACATGAAAGCTGACATCGCCAAGTACGTCAGTAAATGCCTAACATGTTCCAAAGTCAAGGCCGAACACCAAAGACCCTCGGGATTGCTCCAACAACCTGAAATTCCTCAATGGAAATGGGAACAGATCACCATGGACTTCATTACCAAACTACCAAAAACTTCGAGTGGTTGCGATACCATTTGGGTGATCGTGGACCGTCTCACGAAATCTGCTCATTTTGTGGCCATCAAGGAAACCGACAAGCTGGAGCGTCTGACTCGCATCTACGTCAAAGAAATCATCTCGCGACACGGTGTACCTATCTCGATCATCTCGGATAGGGACAGCCGTTTTACTTCTAACTTTTGGCAATCACTACAAAAATCTCTTGGTACTCGTCTGGATATGAGTACTACTTATCACCCGCAAACCGATGGCCAAAGCGAGCGAACTATTCAAACACTGGAGGATATGCTACGAGCCTGCGTAGTTGACTTCGGTACTTCTTGGGAAAATCATTTACCATTATGCGAGTTCTCGTACAACAACAGTTACCATACCAGCATTAAGGCTGCACCCTTCGAGGCACTCTACGGACGTAAGTGCCGATCACCTATCTGTTGGACTGAGTTAGGAGATTCCCAACTCACGGGTCCAGAAATCATTCACGAAACTACTGAGAAAATCATTGGTATTCAAAACCGGCTGAAAGCCGCACGTGATCGTCAGAAAAGCTATGCTGACGTGAGATGCAAACACCTTGAGTTCCAGGTAGGGGACAAGGTACTTCTCAAAGTGGCACCGTGGAAGGGTGTCATTCGGTTCGGAAAACGAGGCAAACTAAACCCTAGATACATCGGGCCATTCAAAATCCTTGAAAGGATTGGTCCAGTGGCATACCGCCTGCAACTTCCTGCTGAGCTTAGCAGCGTTCACAACACATTCCACATTTCTAACTTGAAGAAATGTCTGTCTGACGAGACACTGATTATACCGCTCAACGAAATCCAAATCGATGATAAACTTCATTTTGTCGAGGAACCTATGAAAATCATGGACCGCGACGTCAAGCGATTGAAACAGAGTCGTATTCCCATCGTAAAAGTCAGGTGGAATTCTAGGCGTGGCCCTGAGTTCACCTGGGAATGGGAAGACCAAATGCGACAGAAATACCCACATCTCTTCCCAGACAAAGCACCGTCCGTACACTCAAGCTAATTTCTGGACGAAATTTCTTTAACAAGGGGAGAATGTAAAACCTGCAAAATTAGGATAATTAATTATGCCTAATTATTTGTAACTAGTTGTAATTAGTATGTAATAGGACTAATTACAGACTCTATTTGTATATATATATAAGGTGATTTATATATATGTGTGTGTACTTACGCGATTTGGATAAATCGTACGAAATAACCGGACAGAGTCCGACACAGTTTATTTGGACGTTGGTGACAGAAATTTACTTAAAAAATGAGAACGTATTTTTGTTATATAAAATACACAATTGAACGAACCTTAATTATATTACCGAGACAACATTAAGAATATTTTAGCAAAAACATATTAAACGCGAACTAATAATTTAGATAATTCGACAAATGTTTTTATTATTAATTTCAAGGTATTTTTATTTAAATATTCCAGTTACATTTTAAAAATATAACTGTTTGGTTACAAACTAAAAACAAACGAATAATCGATTAGGACACGGAGTAAACACTGTGTTTTAGGGAGAGTTTTTTCCCTCCCTCCTCCTTTGGATCAGCCAACCCCAACCAACCTCTCATCTCATTCTTTCATTTTCATCATTTCAAACACACACACATCTCTCAAATACTCTCACCAAATTATTACAAATTTTCGGAATCATCAAACCCGACCACGAAATTTACATATTCGGAATCACCATCACGAGTGGAACAAGGATATCAAAACCGTTTTCATCATTTCATCCTCGATCTAGCTCGATTCGTAAAAGTAAGAAATTTCTAAAATCTTAGATCTATTCAATTTGGTGTAATGTTTTGATGTTATAATGGTTACACAACTTAGTATAGTCCATATGTATGAAGAAAACATAAATTTACAGCATAAAAATACGTTAGATTTGAGTTTTGGATCGTGAAATCGCGTCAGTTTCTGGGTTTCTGGGTTGGTGTTCATCAATGCGACACAAGCCTTGTGTCGCATGTTGTGTCGCATAACGCCTGTTATGTCGCATCTTGTGTCGTACCAAACCGTTAGTGTCGTTACCTTTGCGACACAATATTGTGTCGCACTCTATGTCGCATATTATGTCGTATTTGATACGACACAACCCTTATGTCGCTATTGAATTAGCATCGCAAGCTTTTGCGACACAACCACTGTGTCGCAGATCTCTTATGTCGCATCCTTCATGCGACACAACCCTTGAGTCGCATGACAAACTTTGTGTCGCATTTTGTGTCGCAAAACACAGCAGTTTTACAATTAAATTCCAAGTTAAGTGTTAAACATTTGGGACTTCAAACGATTATACAATATAACATCTACGGACATTGAAACATGTCTTTCAAGCATAACACTCCAAACAAATATATATACGTCGAGATTAACGTTTCAACTAAATCACCAACGGGCCAAACATGTTTTTCAACAAACAAACAATTACAAACACATGGACAAACATTGGATATACTAGTTGTGTACAACTAAATGAAACATCTCGCGAGACACATACTTACATAACTTCATATGATTAGGCATTTGAAGGTTACGGGTTCGGAGAACCTACTTGCTATATTTACTACTTGCTATTTGCTACGGCTTATTACAAGACTCAGGTGAGTCTTACGGCCCCACTTTTACTGTTTTATCTTAATGGGGGAGATACATGCTACTGATTTTTCTTGAACACAAGTACTAAACTGTTTACTATACCAAACGGAATTGCATGAGTTGTTTACTATTTACAGAAGTCTCTCCATCATATATCGTTAGTTATGGACTTAAGCGCGAACACTAGTTAATGGATCCATTAGGGAAATGACCCTCCCCGCCCGGGGCAGTAGCGCTGCCACGTACTGATTTTCACGTAGAAACGGGTGACTAATTATTCGTTACTAATGCTTGCTCAATTACGAGCATGTCACGGGAGCAAACTTATTACTTACGGGTTAAGCTTCGATTATGAGCCTTATGGCAACGGTATAAACTACTTACTTACATTTGCGGGATTGCAAATACAGGTTTTACATTTGCTGGATTGCAAATACGGATTTTACGCCTATGGGCACTACTGATGAAATCTTGTGTTTCAAAACTGATATTACTTACAAACCTGTGAGATTCACCAACATTCGTGTTGACCCCTTTTAGCATGTATTCTCAGGTACACTTACGGAGTAGGTTCACTCCAGGATTACCAGCTAGAGTCGCATGATTTCCAAACTGCATTTAACGGAGATTCTCAGCATTATCTTTTGTACATGTTGATTATGTAATAGAATCTCCCGCCATAAGCGTGGACTCTAGGGAACTATTTTTGTATACGAAAACATTAAGTTTTCAAACATTATATCTATGGAATGTAAAAAATTTACAAACGTTGCATATAGATGTCGTTTGCTTTATCTTTGTGATGTGATATTTGATTAGTAGCACCCCAAACCTTGCTTCCGCCAAACAGTGAATTTCGGGGGTGTTACATTTACTAATACTCTCGCTTAAGTCGATAACTAACAACTATGATTCAGAGGCCTTCATTGGATTAATCGTAACTCATGCAAATCAGTATATCAATAGTCTGTAAGTCTGTAAAATAGCAAGTCTGTACATGTGTTCAGGTAAAAGCAATTGTATAAACATGTGTGTATGTATTCTGTACATTAATAGTCTGTAAGTCTGTAAGATAGCAAGTTTGTACATGTGTTCAAGTAAAAGTAGTTGTGTAAAGTAGTTGTAGTATGTATTCTCCCCCAAAACAATTTAAAACAAGTAAAAAGGGGCTATGAAACTCACCTGAGTTCTAGCAAATAGTAAGCAAGCAGTGTCAAATAGCAAGTAAAGTGTGATCCAACGTGTAACCTTCTAACTTCCTAAACGTATAAGGTTGTATGAGTAGATGTCTTGAAAGATCATTTATGTAAGTGGAGGGTTAATGTCCACTTATGATAGTTGTTCACCTAACTAATATGTCCAAATAAGTTTGTTTTATCAAAAGTGGGTACGACCCGTTGGTGTAAGTTTGTAATAATAATTCTAAAAGATATTGTTATTATGTTTGTTTCATTGAATACTTTGTAATTGTATAAGTAATGTGTTATCGAGTTGTTCATCGTATGTAGTTATCGGTTGATACACAAGTTGAGTACTTAGTGAGAGTAAAGATTCAATTTTGGTCCAAAGGTTCTAAGTGTCGGTTTTTCGTTCGGGAGTGTTTTCTAGTCTTATTTTTGGTCCAAGTTACAAATTATGTCACCCGAACCCGTTTTGTTTACAATTCTTTCCAAAAATAGTAAGTTTCCAAAAATAGAAAGTTTGACGTTTTCGAAACCGAACCCCGTTTTTGTTGACTTGGTCAAACCTACTCGGTTTGACCCGAAACTTTTACCAAACCCTTAAATATGTTCAAATGTCATAAAAACTCAGCCCTTTCACTTTTAGTAGGTCAACAAGTGTCGGTTTTTATGTTACATCCTAAACAGTCCACTTTTGCTATTTTCCAGATTTTACATCCACTTGTCGGATTTTTATAAAATCCTATAGTCCGAAATAGAATATGAAAAAAAATCACAGGCGATCCTAATGGTATTATAAAGTTCCAGTAATTTTTGTAGACCTTTTAGAAAGGTCTAAGTATTTTATAAAATTTCGTTTTCGTCTGAGGTCCAGAAATTGACCAACTTGAAAGCATGCATGAAGATTAAATTACTGAGCAAAATAAACAAGGAATCAATAAAAGTGGTCTTCATAAAAGTTGTAACCAATGAAATTTATGAAATTTGGGCGGTGGTTTCAAGTCATTTGGAGGTGTGTAGCTCAAGTTATGGTCAAATTACTGAGAGAAAAGTTTCTGACTTTGTAGGACAGATTGTCTATGTGATTTCACAAAAAATATTAAAAATAGTAAGCGAACTCATAAAAAGGTGAGGCTTACGGGGTTGTAAATATGACTTCTTGAACTTGATTTTAGATAATAAAAAGTCCAATTTCATTAATAAATGACTGAGTTATGGTTTGGTACATTTCGTGTTACAATTTGGACAGAAAGTTTAAGTGTCATTTTCTTGAGTTTCATGTTAAGAAAAATGGTTTTTAACCAAGATTTGAACATAATACTTTGAGTGAACATTATGACACGTTAATAAGAGTGAAATAGAGTAAGAAAGATTTCTCACAATGGTGTTTATGAAGTTGGATGGCAGAAATGAGATGAGATGATCTTGTAGTCTTGTTTTCTAGAATTGTTCTTGCAAAAAGATGAATATTTAAGTGGTGGTTGATGGTGGTGCTTAGAAAGTTTATGGTGGTTTATTATGGTGATTTGTGGGCTGGAGTTCCAGAATTTAGAGAGAGGGAAAAAGTCTAGAGAGAAGGTGGAGAAAGGAGGTGAAAGTGAATGGTGTAAAGTGAACTCTTGCATGGGATTTGGTTGGTGTAAGTAAAGAGAAATTTGCATGTGGTTCCATTGATTGAAAGGGGTGGTGCTGGCTGGTTTATGGTGGTCCCAAAAGGAGTGGGAATTGTTTAAATTTTAACTTTCAGTCTGTATTACTTATTGTGTTTGTTTATTCGTTATTTCGTTAAATCGTTATATCGTCTAACGTTTTCTTGTGTCGTTTTAATTAACGGTATACTTGAGATGTTTTTCCATTGAAGTATTATTAAAATACTTAATTTTGAGTTTTCGAAATATTTATTGACTTTCGTTTAGTTGCCGAATTCGATTCGCGCATTTTCGTTGTGTTTGTTGTGTTTGTTGCGTTTTAAGCGAAACGTCTAGGTTTTTCGTGCATTATTTAAACAAGATAATAATATAAGGTAAATAAATTCTAAAAATAGATTTAAGTTATTTATAAAAATGTTTTCACCAACGTCGTATTTTAAGTCGGACTCCGTCCGGTAGTTTTGCGTAATTACAACTAATTACGTAAGCGTAATATAAAACAATTACGTAAGTGTATATTCAAATAAATATACAAATAGTTACAAGCAATTACAAGTATTTAGCCTAAACCACATCTAGATACACGTAATTAGGGTTTCGGTTAAGTTTAAAAGTTAACCTAAATTGTCGGGTGTCACAAATATTGTTTTAATTCCTAAAGTTCCAACTCCTTCATCCATCACTGACTTCCGCCCAATTTCTTTGTGTAATGTTATTTATAAATGCATTAGTAAAGTTCTTACTAATCGTATTAAAGTTGGATTGGGTGAGGTGGTAAGCAATAATCAGTCTGCATTTGTCCCAGGAAGGTCTATTTCGGATAATATTTTGCTCTCTCAGGAACTGATGCGGGGTTATCAAATTTCTAAAGGAACTCCGAGGTGTGCTTTTAAGGTGGATATCCAAAAGGCTTATGATACTGTTGACTGGTCTTTTTTGAACACTATTCTGCATGGATTTGGGTTCCATCCACATATGGTTACTATGATCATGGCTTGTGTTTCAACAGTATCCTACTTTGTTTGTCTTAATGGGCAGAATTATGGATTCTTTAAAGGTGGGCGTGGTCTTCGACAAGGTGACACATTGTATCCTTACTTGTTTACATTGGTGATGGAGATACTCACTTTGATTACCATAAGACAGGTTTTAGATTCGGAGGATTTTGAGTATCATGTTCATTGTAACAATCAGCAAATTGTGAATTTATGTTTTGCGGATGACCTCTTTCTTTTTTGTAAAGGGAATATCCGTTCTGTTCAGGTGATTTCTAATGCTCTTAATGAGTTTACAGGAGTGTCGGGCTTAGCTCCTAGTATTCCCAAGAGTACGGCTTTTCTTTGTAATGTGCCTGATTTGGTTCGCCAAGGTATTCTGAATGTTCTGCCGTTCAGGGAAGGTCATCTCCCGATTCGCTATTTAGGAGTCCCTCTTATTTCTACTAGATTACTGGTTGGTAACTGTAATCCTTTGATAGAAAAAGTCAGTAACATAAATGGGAACTGGAAAAATAAATGGCTTTCTCTTGCAGGAAGACTCCAACTCGTATCTTCGGTTCTTTCCATTCTACAGAGCTACTGGGCTGCGCTTTTCATTCTTCCTACTAGCACAATTAGAAAGATAGAAGGTCTAATTAGAGGGTTTCTCTGGTGCCAAGGGGAAATGAAAAGAGGTAAAGCGAAGGTTTCATGGAAAGTGGTGTGTCGTCCTAAGGATGAAGGGGGCTTGGTATAAATCGGCTTGATGATTGGAATAAATCCCTTATGATTAAGCATATATGGCATATTTTGACCCGCAAAGACTCTATGTGGGTTAATTGGATTTATTCTCATAAGCTTAGAGGAAGAAGTTTTTGGGATGTTCCTGCTAGTGGTGATATGAGCTGGAGTTGGAGGAAAATTCTTTCACTGTGGGACTTAGTTAGAAGGCATTTTTGGTATTGAGTTGGTAATGGTAATTCGATAGAGGTGTGGTTTGATGTTTGGCATGCAATCTGTCCTTTATCTCGGTTTTTATCTCGTTATACTATCTCCCGAGATTTTCGGATCAATGCAAAGGTTGCGGATGTGTTTCGGGACAATTCGTGGAATTGGCCATCAGATTGGGTTTTGAGATTTCCTTTATTATCTCAACTTCCAAATGTGAATATTGATAATAATCCCAATAGATTGTTCTGGTGTTTGCGTGGGGGCGATTTAGTTGACTTCCGGATTAGACACGTATGGGATACTATAAGACCGATTGCTGACAAAGTTGATTGGACTTCGATAGTATGGTTTTCATTATGTATTCCTTGTCATGCTATTCATCTCTGGCTGGTTTTAGGTGAAAATCTGAAAACTCAAGATAGACTGAAGCAATTGGATGTTGGTCCTAATACTGACTTAAACCTGCTTCGGTGCTCTCTTTGTAATCTTCAGCAGGACTCTCATTAACACTTATTCTTTGAGTGTGTTTTCTCGTCTCAGGTTTGGTTGGAGGTGCTGCGGCTGTCTGGATTTAATCTCAATTGTGCTGGATTAACTGAGTGCATTGAGTGGGTGAAGCCGGCTGCTCATAGAAGATACATTAGAGTTATCATCTTTAAACTTCTTCTTGGTGCTTCTTCTTATGTGCTTTGGCAAGAGCGTAATCTCCGTTTATTTAAAAACCAAAGAAGATCTAAAGACCAAGTGGTGACTGTCATCTTAGAGATTGTTAGACTCAAGCTTCTTTCTTGTAAGTTCAAGCCTTCGGCTAATGTGAAGAAGGCTGTGGATATTTGGAAGTTACCAAGTTCCGTTATTAAAGGGGGCTGATTTTGTTGTTTGAAGATGCGGCTACAGTGGATTATTGCTTGGATAGTTTCTATGTGGTCTAAGTTAACACAGGATTTATTGTTTTGGTTGTTTATTGGTTGTTATATACTTGGCCTGTCAAGTATATAAGCTTAGGTTTTAATTAGTCTAAGCTTTATCATTTGTATAGTAACGTTATATCTTTGATTTATAATATTTGCCAGGGTATTCCCCTTTTACCCAAAAAAAAAAAAAATGATACACAAAATTAGCCTAACATAGAACTAATTACATGTGTTAACAAAATGATTAGGACCTAATAACTAGTCCTAATTTGACGGGTGTCACATTTAAATAGTCACACGTGATTTTAAATTAAAATAATGTCATACCTTCAGCGGTAACTTCTATGTGATGTGCCACATACATAGTCTATGTTTCGATTCTTTGAAAACGGAAACAACAGCTTTTCTCATTGAAGCATCTTGATCAGTGACGACAATACTTGGTTGCTTTCCAAATGCTTGCAAAAATGCAGTAAGAAACCATTCGTAGGCATTGAAAGTTTCTTCACTAAGCATTCCAGCACCTAGTGTCACACATTTTCTATGGTTGTCTATTCCAGTGAATGGAACAAACACCATATTATACCTATTAAAAAAACTTAGTTAGATTAGTAGTTATCACATGTGATGTTATGAAATCACACGTGATGTTTATAGAAAATTCACATATAGAGTCACATGTGATTAACACAACATAACATCACATCTGATTATTGATTTGACGTAAAAAGTCACGTTTTTGCGTACATAATTCCCACCTTTTTAGCCCCAAAATGGATAAAATTATTCAATATCAATACTTTTTCATCATAATTCATTGTTAAGGCTAAAAATAAGGCATTGCTTCAAAAATCACTTAAAATGGCTAAATAACGTACAAAACAAAGCATAAACGATACGGTCACGTTCCATGAACACTTTTAAGCATAATACCTTGAAATTATACATAGATTATATCATTATGATCTTCAGGTAATTACGATCTCGTGGATATAAAGAACGCTGAAAACGGAGCTAGAACGAAGAAGTTATGGCCAAACGAATTACGATCCAGCACGCAAGACTTACGATCCAGTGCACAAGACAACGACCAGGGCTACACCACCCCATTGGGGCCGTATACCCCCCCTTAGGGGCCGTATACCCCCTTATTGGGGCCGTATACCCCCCCTTTTGGGGTGGTATACCCCCTTCTAGGGGTGGTATACCCCCTCTATGGTGCCGGATTCGCCCTATTTGCTACCGAATACGCCCTATTTGCTACCGAATACACCCCTTTTGGTATCGAATACACCCCTTTTAGGGTGGTATACCCCCCATATGGTATCAAATTTCATAGCTCGAGGGTGTATTTCAGTGTAAAATCGGGTGCGAGGGTGTTGAGTGTAAATTTGTAATTTGAAAGCCTATAAATAGAGGGCTAAACCTCCTCATTTCTCACCATTCACAACACAATTCATTCTTACTCTTTCACACACACTTCTCTTGTAATTTTATTTCTTAGTTAGTTTCTCTCTCTAGCACTACTCTTAGGAGTTAGGGGAGAAATTAGAGGGTAGCTAGTAGATTAGAGGCGAGATAATCTTTGTAATAAAGGAGTATTGCTGTTCAAGCTGGTATTCAAGGATTGCAATTATTTTCTCTCTGTTACGCTGCTCTATTATCCGGTGATATCTATTTCCTTCATACTGTTATTATGTCTGAATTATCCATGCGTAATATTATGGTATGTGCTTTATTTGTTGCCATGTTTATTGAGTAGTGTAATATTGTGATTGTTAGAATGTAGATATTTAGGAGTAGGGATGATGTTAAATTAATCTTTAATTAAATATGTGATTGGAAATTGTTATGTTATGTATCGGGTTAAACTTTTCAAGCGGTAGATCTAAACCACCATATACACCCTTTCCAAGCTTTCACGTGACTATTGCCCTTAGGATAGGACTTAGCTAACCCTAATACTACGTAAGCATAGTTATATGTGTTTCTGTATGAAGCTGTGGACATGCCGTAAAACGGCCCAGTACTTAGTATAGCGTTGGAAACACCTCTGGTGGAGTACAAATGCGTGGAATCTACGGACCGGTCGTAGGCATATGACACCGTGGATACCTGGAAGTCACCCTTCCTAAACATGGTCTAGGTATATATTAAAGTTGTGGAACTACTGAAAAATGTAGTATACACCGTGAAACGAACCTAGGGATGAACGTTTAATCGCAAAGGAGGGTCTACACCTTGACGGAAGTATTTGTGCTCCTCAACTAAGTTTAAGGGATTTGGAAAAGAAAGCAAACATTCAGCTGTAGTGTAGGATGCTTAAACCCCCTTATCCAACATAACTGACAGTTTAACATACAATAGCAAGCAATTAGTACAAACCTTAATAAAATCAATTAGAACTAGGTGTTAAGAACGGTCAGAAATTAAATATCGGTCTGTTACCTTATTCATGCACCCAGGGTTAATCCCAAGAAGGGTCACTTGTCCTCATCGGACAGTGTTGGGGGTTGAGCAGCCTGATCTGATCAGAATCATGATAGCCTAGTACTCAGTGACATACGACTTAGGGTTTCCGCTTTAAATCGTAGGGTGCTAGTGTTTACACCAAACCTCTGTTGATTATATTTAAGGCAAGTCTCCAATCACCTTTTATAATGATCATCATCCCAAAACCTGAATATTGAAACTTCAGCAGTCACAACTCTATCTATCTGCTTACCCTACCCGTAGTTTAGTATTTACTTTCCAGTATTTTAGTTAAATTAGAAAATACCAAAAACAAACACCTTTCAATCTATCCAAACCTCAGCTTGATTACTAAGTTATCAGAACTAACTCTGTTTCAATTCTACCGTCGTGAGGAACGACCCTGGATCATCCTTACCACGTACTAGTATCAGGTATTCGTACCTAGTAATAGTAAGTAGTTCGGAAGGTTTTGGCTCCCCCCGACTATTATAAATTTAAAACCACCCACTGATCGCCCTCATCGAGCGGGAAGTCCGGCAACGACAAGGAAGAGATTCCTTGACCGACCGTTCATGGCGCGATCAGGTTTTTGGCGCCGCTGCCGGGGACGGTAGTACGATTCGGAGCCTGTTTAGATAGATTAGTTTTTAAGCGATCCTTTTGGACTGGGATTCACCATCCCTATCCGAAGTTACTTTCTGTCCGTAGATTAGCGTAGTTAGATTAAATTAGCATAGCTTAGAATAACTTCCCTCCATACTATAACTTTAATTCTAAAACCTTATTCGTGTGCTGTCTTTTCTGAAAACTTGGGCAAATGGCAACTCAACAACAACTAATAGATCAAATTGAAAGTCTTGCTAAATCAATCCAGGATAGATGTAGGAGTAATGCCCATGTAGGTAATGAATATCAATGGAATAGTATGATTTATTCGGATAACATAGGGTACTTAGATCCTCAATCTCAACATCATTATGACCCTTATGTTTTCCAAACATATCAATACCAGCCTTACTATCTTGAACCATTCAATGTCTACCCACACTCATCTTACCCTGTACACGAACCACAACCATACGAGAGTTCTAACTTGAGAGATATGCCCCTAGCTTATCTCAGTAGCAATACTTTCTCACCTTCCTACAACCCATTTGAGCAACTACTTAAAGAACAAGAAGACATGCTTAGGAGATGTACTGATAAGCTATCTGAAATACAAACACGAGTCCAAGTGAGTAGTAATGAAGCTAGGAATCAAGTTATAACCAACAATTGGCTACAGGAAGATGATAGGCACCCACACACCACATCTACATCATTCGACACAAACTTTCATTCTCATGAGCCTGGTTGCAAAACTCCTTCAAACCCTTTACCTACCCAATCTTCTAAATCCTCACTTCCACCTGTTCTCAACCTATCTACATCCAAAACCGATGAGGAGTTCATTCTAGAGGAACTTTCCGAGTCATTGCAACTTGAAACTTCCGGTCGGAGTGACGAGTATGACGAGGTAGACGAAGAGATAGAATTAGAGAGCCCGGAGATGGAGATTTACACAGAAGACTCAGCTTCAGAAGGACCGAAGGAATGCGCACCAACTCTAAGAAGTGATCTCATTCCAATTCAAACCGACGTGGTTGACAACATTCCGCAACAAGTTGTGGTTGACAATTTCCCACTTATCTTTCCGAATGAATCACCCCCTGATCTTGTTAGACTTTCAAATGCCATAGAACCTGTTGCCCAAGTTGTCGATGAGAATGTTGCTACAAGATTGGAGACAATAACGGATACTGTCCCACCTCCATGCCCAAAGTACGACATTCTCATAGAACCAAAGACCATAGGAAGTAAGGAGGGTTTTGCGTCATGGTTTCCCTACAAACCATCTCTCCACCATGTAATGTCCTACACATCACGGAAAGGTGAGGATTCCTTTGACCAACCCATTCTGTCAATCCAACCAAAGGAGTTATTAGAAGTTAAGAGAACTATTATACCTCCAGTAGAACAATTCCCTCACTTTGAACCATCTCCTTATATTGGACATACCCTAGCCCTTACTTGCTTTAAAATTTTAGGTATGTACCAATACTACCCCTTGTGCCTACTGATGGATGCAAGGGAGCCGCTAGGATTGCCTGATAAGTAGTGCTAGAGTCAAGCTAGTGACTCGAATAAAAACAAGCGCTTCTCGGGAGGCAACCCATGTTTAACATAGCTTTGGTAATAGTTATTGAATACTGTACTAACCCAATAAATAGAAAATGAAACCCTAAAAAGAATGTTCCAAGTTTTCTTTATTCTTATGAACAAAAAGGATGGTTTGCAAACTTACTTCATTAAAAGTTAAATTTTTGTCAAAAAAACTTCCTACTCCTACTTGTTTGAACTTTATTGCAAAAATCCAATTTTTCACCATTATCTAAGATCTCAAGTTCTTAATGTCCCTTCACTCACAAACATGGAAACCTACTAGGAGTTAGGAGCCTTAGTCATCTTACATACCCACTGGCATGTTTCGAGCGTTTGAGGTACTTACATATATTTATGTGAACATACATGAGATACTAATCTGATATCATAATCTGTATTTCAATATCTGTATTATGCTTGAACTAGTTTAAAAAAGGTGTGCTTTGGATATCTCTATACTTGGCTACCTATAATACCAGTATTTCCATATCTGCTGCAGTGAAGTTTGTTTCATCTTCAAAGTACTCACTTTGATAGTTTTTTCGCAAACCAGGGAATCTTTGATTTGGAAGATAATCACTTGTTTGTTAGATCACGTTTTCTTGTTCTACTTGTACAAATGCCTAACAAGCAGGGATGACGCCTATGGATACAGAATCTTTGAGAATGATGGAAAGATAACAAGGGGAGCTTACAGTTCATTAAATTTGAAAATCTTTGGAGCATTGCTTTGCAGGGGAAGAGATGGCGCTTTCAGACACGTATATGATTTCTAGTTGATCAAGGAGAGGCTTTCACTCTGCCAGTATCCGGAGGACGCCATCACTTCGCTTTAATTTCTACAATCTATCCAAGTCGAGCTCTCGACTATAACAGCAGCGCTTCTCGGGAGGCAACCCGTGCAGTAAGATGTGTGGATGATTGTGAATGAATAAGTGAAGTAAATCTCTGAATATCCTTCACACTTTGATATACCTCAAAAATATTTTCAAAATATTTCAAGTAATAACTCAATTTTGCAAAATCACTTGTCTCTGATAAATAGGAAACACTTTTCAAAGATTAGTGCATATGTTTCGAGCATTTGAGGTACTTGCATACTACTTTTATGCATTATGCTCGAACTCGTTTAAAAACATATGTTCTACAAAATGATTTGTAATAGAAAACATCTTTTCCTTCTGAGACAGTGATTCTCTTTTATTGCAAAAATATGGAGTTGAAAATTAAAGGTATATCTAACGTGTTCACACTTAAGAGATTGATTCACAAATGATTGTTGAAATGGGAGGCAAGGTTCTTAATTAAAGACAAATCCCCCTAAAGCAGAATAATCCTCATGGAGTTACCGCAAAACAAAGACTTTCATCTTCTCGGCACATAGTCAGATCTTCAGCTTTAGCTATTTGGGGAGTTTCTTCATCCTTTCGCTGTTTTTATCTTTCTGCTTTATTGAGTACTGTTAATTATTAAAAGTAATCTATTCCATATCCTAAGCTTATCACTAAGTGTGGGATTCCAGCCCAAAATTAACACTTGAGAAACATTTTCTTACATGTTCAAACTCTAAGTGTGGGATTTTACTTCCAGTAAAATCTCCACTGAAGAGAACATTAGGGACAATGTTCCTCTAAGTGTGGGATAGCGGTATAGAATACCTAAGATAGATTTTTATGTCCAAATAGCAACTCAGAAAATGTTCCTCACTTTAAAAATTGATCAAATTTTTCAAAATTTTTGCTTTAAACAAAGAAAAACATGAGCATAACTTCGACAGTAGATGACTATTCATTTCAGTTAGCTCTGCTATTTTTTGAATTTTAATGTTTCTAAGAGGAGCTATTTTAAATATGAGTAAGTTATTTTGGAAAATAGTGTAAATAAGGTAGGAATTTCTCAAATTAAGAAATGATAATCTTAGGGGCAGCGCATGACTAAGCACATACAACCCATATTAATTGCAGTGAGGTATCTTGAGCCTATATAAGCATTCATTTTAAATGCTTCACTATTCATTTGTTGTGTGTGCCGATGTATGCATTTCTGAATTAGAACTTGCTCCTGGTATGCATTTCGAGACCATATTGGTGAGTACCGTACGCGGTATAGGTGCAATTAAATGACCTTGACATTCCCTAGGAAATAAACCCGTTTTCTCATATCTCTTCAAGCCTAACCCTGCCGATACTCATTTTTAGTGTCGATGATCCGCCTAGTAAACCCTGTTGAGCCTTAACCTTTTCGTTTCTTGAAAACCCTTTATTAAAACCCGATCCACCTCCATACCCACCAAAATATTATCTTGGAATTTTTAAATTTTTGAAAAATGCTATTTAGGTATTCTTTTTGCTTTCACTCAAAAATCACAAATTTCGTGTTTTACTTAAAAATATCTCGTGTGCGTTTCCATCAACAAAATCTCAAAAAGATCGAGAAAGTCTAAAGGTGTGAAAAATTGACACCAAGTAAAATTCGAAATGTCAAAAGATTGAAAAATGAGAGTAAGAAAGGATCTCAATAGGGAGTAAGAAAGAAGAAAAAAAATAAAAATCCCTTAGAAATTCCTTGGCAAAGAAATTCTAAGCCAAAAATAGAAATAAAGCTAAGTGCTTTAAATCTCTCGAAAACTCCGATCTCTGAAAAATATATATTCCGTGTGTTTTCAAAAAGATAGAAGTCAAAATAGCTATCTTTTCCTCCTTACCGTTATCCGTTTTCACTAAAAAGCATATCTAAATAAAATTTTTCTTAAGTTTAAAAGTTCTAAGATAAGCATAACCCTTTAAACCTAAAAATACCCACTATCCATACCCTTAACCCTCACTTCACACTACAACCCGATGAATGTCTTGGGATAATTAGCACCGTCCTCACCTAAGTGGTGGAGATTTGATTCTCGATCAAGCCTATGACGATGAATGCTGCATGACTGGCTTTTGACCGATTTCGTTTGTTTAGAATGATAGGAAACCCGATACACTTTGAGTGAATTGAGTGACCGCCGGTGAGATTGCCTAAGTCATGTGTATGCCAAAGATCACGAGAATCAGAAGCATGCCCAAAGATATTTATTTCTTATTTCTGGAACAATTATCTAATTTATCTCAATTTTCTGAAACAGGTTACTTGTATGAAGAATGGTTGTTCTGAGAAATATTTTAATTCGCAAAAATCGGACTTTAAAAATCTTTTTAAGTGAGGATATTTTAAGTATTGCTTGAGGACAAGCAACGTCTAAGTGTGGGATATTTGATTTGGCGTAAAAAGTCACGTTTTTGCGTACATAATTCCCACCTTTTTAGCCCCAAAATGGATAAAATTATTCAATATCAATACTTTTTCATCATAATTCATTGTTAAGGCTAAAAATAAGGCATTGCTTCAAAAATCACTTAAAATGGCTAAATAACGTACAAAACAAAGCATAAACGATACGGTCACGTTCCACGAACACTTTTAAGCATAATACCTTGAAATTATACTTAGATTATCTCATTATGATCTTCAGGTAATTACGATCTTGTGGATATAAAGAACGTTGAAAACGGAGCTAGAACGAAGAAGTTATGGCCAAACGAATTACGATCCAGCACGCAAGACTTACGATCCAGTGCACAAGACAACGACCAGGGCTACACCACCCCATATGGGCCGTATACCCCCCCCTTAGGGGCCGTATACCCCCCTTATTGGGGCCGTATACCCCCCTTTTGGGGTGGTATACCCCCTTCTAGGGGTGGTATACCCCCTCTATGGTGCCGGATTCGCCCCGTTTGCTATCGAATACGCCCTATTTGCTACCGAATACACCCCTTTTGGTATCGAATACACCCCTTTTAGGGTGGTATACCCCCCTTACGGTATCAAATTTCATAGCTCGAGGGTGTATTTCAGTGTAAAATCGGGTGCGAGGGTGTTGAGTGTAAATTTGCAATTTGAAAGCCTATAAATAGAGGGCTAAACCTCCTCATTTCTCACCATTCACAACACAATTCATTCTTACTCTTTTACACACACTTCTCTTGTAATTTTATTTCTTAGTTAGTTTCTCTCTCTAGTTTCTCTCTCTAGCACTACTCTTAAGAGTTAGAGGAGAAATTAGAGGGTAGCTAGTAGATTAGAGGCGAGATAATCTTTGTAATAAAGGAGTATTACTGTTCAAGCTGGTATTCAAGGATTGCAATTATTTTCTCTCTGTTACGCTGCTCTATTATCCGGTGATATCTATTCCTTCATACTGTTATTATGTCTGAATTATCCATGCGTAATATTATGGTATGTGCTTTATTTGTTGCCATGTTTATTGAGTAGTGTAATATTGTGATTGTTGGAATGTAGATATTTAAGAGTAGGGATGATGTTAAATTAATCTTTAATTAAATATGTGATTGGAAATTGTTATGTTATGTATCGGGTTAAACTTTTCAAGCGGTAGATCTAAACCACCATATACACCCTTTCCAAGCTTTCACGTGACTATTGCCCTTAGGATAGGACTTAGCTAACCCTAATACTACGTAAGCATAGTTATATGTGTTTCTGTATGAAGCTGTGGACATGCCGTAAAACAGTCCAGTACTTAGTATAGCGCTGGAAACACCTCTGGTGGAGTACAAATGCGTGGAAGCTACGGACCGGTCGTAGGCATATGACACCGTGGATACCTGGAAGTCACCCTTCCTGAACATGGTCTAGGTATATATTAAAGCTGTGGAACTACTGAAAAATGTAGTATACACTGTGAAACGAACCTAGGGATGAACGTTTGATCGCAAAGGAGGGTCTACACCTTGACGGAAGTATTTGTGCTCCTCAACTAAGTTTAAGGGATTTGGAAAAGAAAGCAAACATTCAGCTGTAGTGTAGGATGCTTAAACCCCTTTATCCAACATAACTGACAGTTTAACATACAATAGCAAGCAATTAGTACAAACCTTAATAAAATCAATTAGAACTAGGTGTTAAGAACGGTCAGAAATTAAATATCGGTCTGTTACCTTATTCATGCACCCAGGGTTAATCCCAAGAAGGGTCACTTGTCCTCATCGGACAGTGTTGGGGGTTGAGCAGCCTGATCTGATCAGAATCATGATAGCCTAGTACTCAGTGACATACGACTTAGGGTTTCCGCTTTAAATCGTAGGGTGCTAGTGTTTACACCAAACCTCTGTTGATTATATTTAAGGCAAGTCTCCAATCACCTTTTATAATGATCATCATCCCAAAACCTGAATATTGAAACTTCAGCAGTCACAACTCTATCTATCTGCTTACCCTACCCGTAGTTTAGTATTTACTTTCTAGTATTTTAGTTAAATTAGAAAATACCAAAAACAAACACCTTTCAATCTATCCAAACCTCGGCTTGATTACTAAGTTATCAGAACTAGCTCTGTTTCAATTCTACCGTCGTGAGGAACGACCCTGGATCATCCTTACCACGTACTAGTATCAGGTATTCGTACCTAGTAATAGTAAGTAGTTCGGAAGGTTTTGGCTCCCCCCGACTATTATAAATTTAAAACCACCCACTGATCGCCCGCCTCGAGCGGGAAGTCCGGCAACGACAAGGAAGCGATTCCTTGACCGACCGTTCGGGGCGCAATCAGGTTTTTGCCGCAAAATCACATATGATTAACACAACATCACATGTGATCTTTCATAACATCTCATGCGATTAATGCAATATAACATCACATGTGATCTTTCATAACATCGCATGAGATTAACACAACATAACATCACATGTGATTATACCGCAAAATCACATATGATTAACACAACATCACATGTGATTTTCCATAACATCAGATGTAATTAATCCATCTTCAAGAGTATCAAACACTTGCCCAACCACTGGTCTTACACTCTCGTCTTCAACATGTGGCACCCATAATCTTGTTCCACCAGGAGTTCCAACCTCAATTCCCGTTATAGCTTGAGTAGGTGTTTAGGATGTTTTCAGTTTTAGTAATTCATCGTGTAAGTTTGATGGATGTTTGGAGGGTTTAGTGGTTTTGATTGTACTTTATGTGGTATTTCGGAAGAATTTGTTAGGGGTAGCTTTAGTTTGGTGTTTTTGTTCTTTTCATTCATTGTAATTCTAACGTCTTGCTATTTTTTTCAATGAAATTTATGCCGCTCAAAAAAAAAAAGTTACAACCTTAATTCCAGTGTCATATTCGATTTCGTTACCTGATTTTGAACCTGTAACAAAAATATTTGCATGAATCACATGTGATTTTATGAACTAATCACATATGATTTGATAAAAAAAATTATATGTGACAATGCCCTTACTGTAACATGTAAATTAAAGATACATAGTCACATGTGATTATAAATATAACGATCTTACTTGTTTCACCATCTTCAAAACAAACATCAGAGCTGTATTTGTCTTCTATTTCTTCATGCAACTCCATGTCAACCATTTTTTCTAATATAAATTGTTCTGCATCAATGTATTGTATGTCAGAATTATAGGCTTATATCATCAAAAATCATATCATATATGATAGTCTATATTAGTCGCATGTGATTCTTATACATAATCACATGTGATTCGATGAAGCTTTAAAGCGTATATTGTGATTCAATCATACGTACATCATATGTGAACTAATAAAAAAAATAAAAAAACGAGTTTCTAACAATTCGATCATGATCATCACAAAATTGACAGTGATTAATGTTGCTAATTGTGATATTGTGACTCGAATTACATTTTCGAGCATGATTCACGATCAAATTACACAATCATCAGATGTGATAAAAAAATTGCAATTTTAACAATGCGATAACGATTTTTAAAAAATTGACAGTGATAAATGTTGTTCATCGAGATTATGTGATTCGAATTACGTTTTCGAGCACGACTCATGATCGATTCACACGATCATCAGATGTGATTAAAAAAATTTGTGTTTTTAACAATACGATCACGATTTCAAAAAAATTGACAGTGATAAATGTTATTCATCGTGATTATGTGATTCGAATTACGTTTTCGATCATGATTCACATGTAAATTTTTAGACTGAAGTTGAATTTGTAAGAAACCCTTACTTACAGGTGTTTTGGGGAAGAATGTGAATTCTAATTTTGGAGTTGCTGTAAAGTTTTTATATTTTTATGTTTGTGTTATTGTGATTTTTAAAATGACAAAAATACCCCTCCATACTTAGATAAAATGCTGCAATATGATTGGTTCTTTCATTTGCTAGATATTTAGTGAACTTAAAAGAACCCACCTCTAGGATTAGGATCCATGGAGAAGAGAAAGTTGTCAGAGAAGGTAGAGAAGGATTTAGGACCCTTAGATTGAACAATCAATGGTTCAAAAAATTTGACAGCTATTTTATAACTTTTTGAATTTTAGAAGGGCAAAAAAGACTTTTGCAATGAATCAATTTTGAAAGTCATAAGTCATAACTGTCATTTAATTTACTACGTACAAGTATGTTGACGGTTTCCTCTATATAAATGGAATCTTCCCCGATTAAAGAGGACTTATTTATTGTATCTTTTATTTTATTATTAGTTATTTCAATAAATGTAATTGTGTACATCATGCATCCATTACTTTCATTTTTTAATGCAGACTCATTTAATTTACTTCTTTCAATTATGATTCATTTGTTATATTTAATACAACTAGTGTTAGACCCGTGCGATGCACGGCTTTTTGATTGTTATATGTAGAGTTATGCAGGTAATTGGTCTACTTGTACATATTTGATATGTTTGAAGCAGCTAGTGAACAAAAAGCATGGACCATATAGTTGATGTTTAAAGTAATGTTTATGCGTTCGGATGAATTGATGTTTATGTGTTATGAGGCTACAATTTTCCATTCCGAATACTTAATACCTGAAACTGTAAAAAGGATATATATTAAGTATGAATTCCAAATTACCACGTACAAAAAACATTTTTAACTACGTGAATCATACCCAAATAATAACATATATATGTAAAAGGTTAAACAATTGGATAAGAAACCCAAAATAATGAATGTGTATATACTCACTACCACCTACTAAGGCATGTTGTGAATTTTTTTCACCAACAGTAAGCCAAATGACAGCCTATCTAAGTAAAGAAGTGAGAACACCAACCTAAAGAACAATCCAGGTGACCAGGTGGGTAATTGTAAGTTGATGAAATAAACCAAATGCTGATTTCAAAGAATGATAGTAAAGTGAGAAATAGTTTTTTTTTTTTTTTTGAAGAGCTAATTAGTACTCAGTAATAACAGTAAACGTTGCTAGAAGTGTGAAATAGTAAGCGTTGCGATCTGGACCACACAACTGCTAGAAGACCCGGCCACAGTGGCCAACTTCAAGTTAATGAACACACCGTACCCCTGAAACTTGATGCTAATGAACACTAAAACGATTGCATAATTCAATAAATCATATTCATCCTCAATAATTCAAATTCTTCCTCTACCCAAACGATTATTTTACCTATTCTCACAGATGCCAAATTAAAGTAAGTTCTATAAACTCTTTTGAAGCTTCTTTTTTGATTTTGCATAGAACTTACCTATTTATTGTTGGGTTTTCTATTCCCTAACTAGATTAACATATGCAGACCACCTCGCAGAACCAATTTCTCACGCGCAGACCACCTCGCAGAACCTTCACGCAGACTCCTTGCTCGACCTTCCATGCTTTGGATGGCAAGTGCCCAAAGTAGAACACCTCTAATGCTTCACACCAATGAACCAAGAGAAACTCCAAATCCTAGGGTCCCGACTCTACGTCGTGTAAACTCTCACAAGGATTCGGAATGAGAAAGAGAGAAAGAACCAAATTAAATTCGGATCTGGGATGATTGGAAACCATGGATTAGGCCTCTATTTATAGGGGAAGAGGATGCCTTGGGGTTTATACTCTGGCCGATGTGGGATAACTGAATTCGGCCTCCAACCGCCGGTTGAAGCTTCCAACCGCCGGTTGGACTTGAATCCTGTTCCATGTCAAACACACCTAATCCTCCAACCGCCGGTTGGAATCACTTTCCAGAATATTCCTTTTGTTTCATGTTAATATTCAATTAATAAACAACTAAATATTCTTTATTGTTTCCGTTAATTACTTTTAGCTTCTAATTAATTTATCAACATTGATAAATTAACAAACCAATTAATTAACTATAATATTAATTCCAATTAATATTATCTCTCTTATTGTTTCTCTTACTGTTCATCGAGGGCAACCCAAAAAGGACTCTACCTTTAGAATAGTGTTACCAATTAGTTATGACATTGGACATTATTTCCAACAGTGTCCCACTTGGACAAGTCATCAACTACTATTTGTCCGTCTCTATCCTAAGTAGAGGTGCCATCCAATGCATCTGCCGAACTCTGATCATATCCAGTGACAATCCTTTTAGATAAGTGATCATATATTCCTTTGTTTCTGATATCGTATGAAACTGGGACATGGATTTAATCAATCTCCAGATTCAAGATTATGTTTTCTGATTTCCGATCAATTTGACTATATGGGACTACAGAATTGTACATATCAATTTAGTCCTGGCTTGGCCAAGCACTTTATGAGTCAACATTTAATCATCAAAGGGCCCATGGATATCGCTTTTCCTCTTAGGCAAAAGGAACAAATAAATTTCGCATACATAGTACTAGTCAACTCATCATGTCATTCCTAGCGTATCCTTTATGGCTGGCATTGACGCACAGCGTTTGAATAAACTAAAGTATAACAGACTTGAAAACTAGAAACTCATGTATCTCCATTTTAAGAATATAAGATATTATCATCTCAGAGTTACTCGTGATTTCAATCCATGAAGTAACTTCCATGAGTGCGGGTTTCTCCTATACTTAAATCCCCATTAAGTACCCATGAGTGTTGCAGCAATCTCCATGCAATGTCTAATCTCCATAGACAATCTACTAACACTCCATGACATTCTTAATTCACCACATACTTCCTATAGTGTGATCGACTGAGGAGGTTTGAGTAAGAACTTATTACTCTGGAAGTGGTGTCTAAACATGCTAAACTGAAACACAATGATAAACGATAGTAATTGGTAGAACTCCTTCCAATAAATAATCTCCATCATTTATCACCAAGTCTATTCTAATTCCCATCATTGTTTGTAATGTTTCAAAATCAAACAACTAAAACTTTATCTCGTAAACCTATGCTCCTAGCACGTTTACTGATCGTGTGTCCATCACAATCATGTGTCCCTTACCTTCCTTTGAACAAAATGGTATTTTACTTCAATGTGCTTTGGACTCTCCATTATCACATAACATTTCATTGGGATTCGTTCTATTGGAACACCTCCAAGATCACCAATGAAATTCCTCATCCTTATGACTTCTTTTAAGTCTCGCAAGTTTCAATATACTCAGATTCCCATCTGTTATTGTATCTTTCTTTGAACCTTTCAAAGTTATTGTTTCCCCATTCAGTAAGAATACCCAACCAGACTGTGAACGACTATCATCTCTATCTGTTTGTAAACTTACCTTACTATAACCTGTTATTCTAAGTTTCTCTTTGTAACACCCGCCAAATTAGGACTAGTAATTAGTGCCTAATCATATGTTAATACATTTAATTAGTTCTGTGTTAGGCTATTTAATGTATCGAATTATATATATTGTTGAATATATACGAAAATGCGATTGATTAAATCGTACGCAATTTAAATCGAATGTATTTCGATTCCATAAATACGGACGTTGGTGACAAATTTTATTAAGTAACACTATTATGTTAAAAATATTATTTTAATAATGTTCAAATTACAATTCGTATCGTACAGTTTACAACTTACCTAATTAACAACAAAATACGCAACTTTATTTAAATTATATTTTAATATCTCTAAATTATTAGATAATTAGTAAAACAATTTAATTAAATTATAAAACAAAATTCGTATTTTTAAAATGGATAATTAACGCGTGAAATAATTATTAAAACGTTAAATGACGGAGAAAACGAACACCACGCGGAGCACAGAGACTGAAAATGGGGGACTTAACCTCCCATTTTCTTTTCTTTCTTTTCATTTTTCCTTATCTCTCTCTCTCTCTTACTTTCTTTTTCTCTCATTTTACAAAACCACCAAATCACCACCATTCACTAAATCGCTAAAAAGGAACACGAAACGCACTCGAATCAACATACTCGTTTGGAGAAAAACGTTCCTCTCATCGCGATCTACATTTTCATCTTTTCGGATTTTCAATCCGACACTTTGTAAGTTTCCGACAAAATCCCGAAACCTCTCGATTCTTTGTATATTCACTTGTTAGTTGTTTATATAACTTATATATGTCCATTACAAAGTGTAGAACACGATTTTATAGCTTAAAAACGGGTTTGGATTGGGTTTTTGGCCGGAATAATTTCGACAGTCGGACTTTCTGGGCTAATGTTCTTCCATGCGACACAAGCCTTGTGTCGCATGTTGTGTCGTATTTTACCTGTTGTGTCGCACTCTATGTCGTATTTCACATCTTGTGTCATACCAAATAATTAGTGTCGTAAGTTTTGCGACACAACCATTATGTCGCATTCTATGTCGTATTTCCATACGACACAATCACTATGTCGCTGTTGAATCAGCATCTCGAATCTATACGACACAACCCTTGTGTCGTATAGGTATTGTGTCGCATTCCTATGCGACACAACCCTTGTGTCGCATGACAAACTTTTGTGTCGCATATTGTGTCGCAAAACACAGAAAACTCAGATTTTTACTAAGTGTCGAGACTCGAAATTTATCACTCGATTTTACCCGAATTCAAATCCCAGATGCGTTTTTCACCAAAGCAATATAGTAGAAATAAAAATTTTTCGAGCTGACCTAGCATCTCGACCCCAGCCAGGGGCCAGCCCCTTGGACCCCGCCAGGGGCGCTGCCCCCGGACCCCCGTACTTAGATTCCGTAAGCACATTTCTCACCAAGTGTCAAACTTGTATCACTTCAAAACGCTTATATGATACAACTTTTCAAACATAATGGAATATACTTTTCAAGTATAACACTTCGAAAATCAATGTGATAACATCAGGACTATTATTACAATTAATCACCAACGGGCCGTACACGTTTTCAAACGCTTAACAAATCAACCAAATCGTAGTAATTTGGACATATATCTAGTTGTGTAACAACTACAAGGGTGATCTTTTGAGATACTCAATCATGTTTATAACCATCGCGTGTCGTGGACACCCTCAGGTTACAAGTCTTTGGACTTCATCACTCGGCTAATCAACTTACGTTTATTTAAACGCTTTCAGACTCAAGTGAGTCTCATAGCCCCTCTTTTTACTGTTTTACTCAGGGGTGTGATATATTGCTCAATTTTTAACATGTGAACGCAAGTACAAACATTTCATATACTACATGAGTTTTTCACAACTAATCATTTAAAGTCCTCAGTCAGCATAGTTGTTAATACGTTGTAGCGTGAATATTAGTATATGGTACCATATAGGATTGACCCTCCTCGTTCGGGTTAACAAGCACTAACCGGGTAAACGAACGTACTAATATTTGGGAAGACGAATGTTGATTAGCCATTCGTGGAGGCACCTCGCCCGGAATTCTCTATAGGGGACCCGGCCCTCGAGTTAAGCTCAACTATGTGCTCATGGCTGTATACATATACATTATCAATTGCTGGATGCAATTCAGTTATTTAAATCTTGCGGTTCATACGATATTACTTGATTTCAAACCTGTGAGCTCACCAGCTTTAGCTGACCCATTTAGCATGTATCGCAGGTACCAAGTAGTAGGTTGCTTCTGCTTCAGGACTTTTAGCTCGAGTCAGCATACAGACGATTGAGATTTTCTTGCATTAGTATATTTTGTACAAGTACTTATGTACTGAAATCTCCTTTTATTTAAACTCGAGCTATGTAAAGCTATAAATGTTGTAAACATTTCAATATCAATATATTTTGTTAAAACGACGCATATAGAGTCGTTTACTATATATCTTTGTGCTTGTTATTGATTAGTAACACCCAAATCGTGTTTCCGCAAATCATTAAATTTGGGGGTGTTACACTCTTCTCCACCATAATCTAAGAACCTGTCTTTAGTATTTCTCAAATACTCAAGAATATTCTTTACAACTGTTTTATGACCTTTACCAGGATTCTGCTGATGTCGACTCACTATGCTCCAAGCAAATGAGACATCAGGTCTTGTATACTTCATGGCATGTATGATCGATCCTATAGCCGAAGCCTATGGGACTCGACTCATTTAGTCCAATCTGGTGCAGTCTTTGGACACTAATCTTTTAGTAATCTTTATGCCATGATGTAAGGGTAGATTCCCTTTCTTAAATTCTCCATTTAAAAACTTTTCAAAATTTCAATCTAAGTACATGTCCTGCTTAAGTCCTTTGAATCGTTTTCAACATATCTCTGTAAATCTTAGTACCAAGAATATATTGTATCTTCCAAATCTTTCATAGCGAAATATTCTCCCAATCAACTCTTTACACTTTGTAATGTTGGGATTACATTTCCTATAAGTATTATATCATTCACATATAATACCAGGAAGACTACTATGCTCCCACTGAATTTGACACATCTGCTGGACTCATCTTTGCTTCTAGAAAATCTAAACTGTTTGACTTTCTCATGGAAGCAGAGATTCCAGCTACAAGAAGCCTGTTTAAGCCCATAAATGACCTTTTAAAGCTTACACACTCTATTAGGATACTTTGCATTTTCAAAACCTTCCAGTTGTGCATTGAACACATCCTCTGTCAATTTCCTGTTAAGGAAAGTGGTTTTGACATTCATCTGCCAGAATTTCATAACCATGAAATGCAGCTATTGCAAGCAATATCCTAATTGACTTTATTTCAGCCATTGGTGAGAAGGTTTCCTCATAATCAATCCCGAAGATTTGACTATAGCCCTTCGCTACCATCCTAGCTTTCTAAGTGTATACTTCCCATCTATATCTATCTTCCTTTTGAAGATACACTTACAACTCACCGTCTTGAGACCGAGTGTAGTGCCAACTAAATTCTAAACTTGGTTGGTTAGACATAGACTAAATGTTGCTTTTCACAGCTTCCTTCCACTTAGCAGCCTTAGGGCCTGCCATCGCTTTCTTGTAGTTAGCTAACTCATCTAATTCAATTAGTGTACTGTTACTAATCGTATCATGTTCTTCTTTATGGAAACCATAATAGAACCGAGGAGGTTTGCTAACTCTACAACTGCGAGCGGGAAAGGATATGTCATCAAGTTCAACAGCTGTGACCACCTCTTGTTGAGTGTCAGTGTTTACCATAGTTTCGTCATCGGTCAATCCTTGAATCTTTTCAAGATCAACTTACTCCCACTGTCCTCTTTAGATATTATTTCTCTCTCAAGAAACACTCCCTTTTGAGCAACAAATATCTAAACGACTTCTGTGGATTACCGATGAAAAGATACTTTTCAGATCCAGCTTCTTGTCTGTGCTAAGTTTCTCATCTAATGATAACTTCACAACCTTAGATCTGGATGTGCCCAAGAGAAAAACCTTTTCTCTTCCACATCGCATAAGTCATCTTTGAAACTTTCTTGGTGTATTAGATTTAAGATATGTGCGACTGTCTATAATGCCTAACTCCATTAGCTTATTAGAAGTGTTACCTGACTAATCATTGATTGAACCTTGTCTAACAGGATTCTTCTTCCTCCTCTCAGCTACTCCATTCAGCTATGGTGTTCTAGGAGGAGTCAACTATGAAACTATTCCACAGTGTCTAAGATGATCAGGAAAACCGATACTAAGGTCTTCTCCTCCCCTATCGGATTGGAGTACCTTTATCTTTCTGCCCGTTTGGTTCTCTATTTTGTCCTAACACCTTTTGAACTTTCAAAAGTGTCTAACTTATATTTAATCAGATAAACATATCTATGTCTACTGAAGTAATCAGCAACATAGTAGCGATTTCCATCTTTTGTGGCGCATCGGAATGGTCGACATACATCCATGATTAACAGTCGAACAATCCATCACTTCTTTCATATAACATGTGAATAGTGATTTAGTCATCTTGCTCAATAAACAAGATTTGCACACATCATCCGATTTAAGGTCGAATGATTCCAACACTCCATACTTTTGGAGTTTGGGCGATATTCTATCTTGTTTACGTGCCTTAGACGAGATTGCCACAATTTGGATCAAGCTCTTTATACGAACCAACATTTAAATTTCTTTGCTGACATATTCAACATTTTCATACATGCCTTTGCAAGGAGAAGCTTTTATCACCATTGTCATTATCAAATGAAAACTGATAACTCTCTTTAAACAAGCATGAAATGAATCTATGTTACTTGTCATTTCTGACGAATAACGGCAATTATTTAAATGCATCCTAACCCCAGATTCTAGCATGAGCTCAAACTTTCCAATGGGTGTGACTCTCTTGTCTCCCACGACTAAGTTGAGCGCTCCATGCTTTAAACTTCTTCTTTCCTTTAGGCTTTGCAATACAGTGCAAATGTGAGTACCACACCCTGTATTTAAGACCTACGAAGTAGAAGTCGTAGTATCGTGGAGTTCGATTATTTATATACCTGAATCCTTTTCAACCTTACTATTTTTAAGGTCCTTCAGATATTTTGAGCAGCAACGCTGCTAGTGCTTCTCTGTGTTGCAGTATCACACACTGATTCCTTTGGATCATTGCTGGTGAAATTTCAGAATCAATCTTTCTCTTAGCCACACGATTGGACTTTCCATTCGTAGCTATTCCAGATCTCTTCCTTTCCTTTGCATCACGACCAATTGACAACACAGGAACTGCTGAGCCAAAAGGCACATCAATCTTCTTGATCCTTTGCTCAATAATTTTGGAGTTCCATTATTTTGGTCTCTTTCTCATTCAAAACCATTTGACATGAGGTTACAAACTGTTTGTAGACAGCTGGCTGACTGGATAGAATTATGTTGATCAAAACTTAGTATCAAACAACATAATATTTCCGGTGAGCTTCAATCTCCTCTTAGGTTGATTTATTATCATTAGTGGGAATTTACTTATATTGAGAATATACTCTTTATTCTTGTCGGGAACATATTCCTTGTTCTCGTACCTACGGTTTCACAGCTCATCGAGAACATACTCTTGTTCCTTAGAGTGAACCTAGGGTTACATCACCCGTCCATACAGATTGAACAGGTAAGTCTTTCCCTCCCAAGAACTGAGAGTTGTGAGAAGTTTAGGTTATTTGCGGAATTGGGAACGAGAGGATTATTACCATTTTCAACAGATATTTTTGAGATAAAAACTATTTTAGTTAGTCTGACTATTCCTTAATTAATTACCCAATTTCTAATTAAGGCTAGGATCTATATTTTCAGTTTTATGAAAAGGGTCGCCGTAATCATATAACAAAATACTTTTGTCTATTTCATTTCTATGAAACTCCTAGATCTTTGAGATTCATTGATACCTATCAATGGCATGTTAATCTCGGTTATGCTCATCTACCATTCATGACTGGTATACCGAGGATCATGAACTAGATGGTGAACTAACCATGCAAACCCCGCGTGGTGCATGGCTCGAGTACGTTCGAGAATCGCGAGTCTCACATCACCTCTCAATATGTCCTCAAATTAATGTGCCGGTAAACCACACACGCTCCATTAACAGTCCATACGAGAAATCTGCGGTTTTCATGGGTTAGCATACTTTTCACATTTTCTATAGCTAAAACGGGATTTTGTTTTACTATTTTAAGCCTACTTTTAATCTTGACATCATCCTATCAAAAGTACTCGGTAGCTCCATTTGAACGCACAAAGAAGCGCAGAAGCAGGTCAGCGCGAAGCTTATTAAAAACCTACTTCTTTAGGGAAGCAGAGGACCCGCCTTATACCTCTCTTATAATTTGTTCTCTATGGGTGAGCCGATTTATCAATTGACTGACGATGTATTTAGACTTAAATGATACATATATATAAATCATATTATATATAAGGTCTCTCTTAAACATTTAAGGTTCAGGGTTCTATTTTAAAACATTTTAAAATTGAGCATATATTTTAAACCATTAAAATACTAAGGTCTGATTAGTAAATAAATTAACTGTATACATATATAAATCTATTATACATATATATTTAATTTAGTTATTTGGAAAAAATAAAAGACAGTTTTATTTCTAAATACATATTATCTACATTTTGTATTGCTAACCTTATTAAGCGTACGCTCTGATACCACTGTTGGGTTTTCTATTCCCTAACTAGATTAACATATGCAGCATAAAATAACAATTAATCTAGAGCAACTAGGAAACTAAACCCTAAAGGACCGCTACTTAATAAAGCTATTAACAATAACAAAATAAATAGATAAATGAGAAAATACTAACCTTAGAGAAAACCAATTTCTCACGTGCAGACCACCTCGCAGAACCTTCACGCAGACTCCTTGCTCGACCTTCCATGCTTTGGATGGCAAGTGCCCAAAGTACAACACCTCTAATGCTTCACACCCGTGAACCAAGAGAAACTCCAAATCCTAGGGTCCCGACTCTACGTCGTGTAAACTCTCATAAGGATTCGGAATGAGAAAGAGAGAAAGAACCAAATTAAATTCGGATCTGGGATGATTGGAAACCATGGATTAGGCCTCTATTTATAGGGGAAGAGGATGCCTTGGGGTTTATACTCTGGCCGATGTGGGATAACTGAATTCGGCCTCCAACCGCCGGTTGAAGCTTCCAACCGCCGGTTGGACTTGAATCCTGTTCCAAGTCAAACACGCGTCACCGCCTTACAAAGCCTAATCCTCCAACCGCCGGTTGGAATCACTTTCCAGAATATTCCTTTTGTTTCATATTAATATTCAATTAATAAACAACTAAATATTCTTTCATTGTTTCCGTTAATTACTTTTAGCTTCTAATTAATTTATTAACATTGATAAATTAACAAACCAATTAATTTACTATAATATTAATTTCAATTAATATTATCTCTCTTATTGTTTCTCTTACTGTTCATCGAGGGCAACCCAAAAAGGACTCTACCTTTAGAATAGTCTTACCAATTAGTTATGACCTTGGACACTATTTCCAACATTTATAACATTGACCATGAATTCATGACATGGTCAAGCACTCACTCCGCTTTCAGATAGGCTTTAGATGATTGCTTACGTGGTATTTATAGTATATATCAAAGCATAATATAGTATTGGTTAAAAACACTTTTTGATGATAAAAATAGTATTTGTCAACATTAAATTAATTAGCTAATAGTACCTACTTATTTTATTTTGTGAGAATATATGACCTCTCATATTTACTTGAAATAAGGTGAAAATAATCGTATTTAGCGTGATTCTAAAAAGAGTGCTAATGTGGTGTATGTTTTTCGACATAGTTCAAACCATCACACCCTTTTTATTATATAACTGACTTTATATACAACAAATTTTCTTAAGGAGTAATGATATAGGACTATAGGAGTATAATTGTATAAAGTCCTAAAACATCTCCAATTACGACTTTTCCTAAAAATTTCATAAGAAAAAAGAGAGAAGGAAAGAACTTTGGAAAAACTATGGAGGTTTGGTTAGCATAACTTATGGGTATTGTTAATGATAGCCGTACATAAAGTGGTTGTACTTCAAGTGATATTTATGGAGGCCAACTGAAATTTAGGGGGTCAGAGAATTTATTATAGTATGAAATAAGTATTTATGAAGCTTTTCCCATTAGAGATGCTCTTAACATAGAATATATAAACATGTGTTGAGAGTATTTTTCACTTCTTTTTCATTGTTTTTAGCAAGCATTTTACGTATGCTACAAATTTATATAACATATACTCCGTTAATCAATATATAAAATTACTTCGTTTAATTAATAAATTTGGGTTCTCGATGCTTGTTGATTTTTATTTTATTTTTTTGAATAAAAATGATTGTTGATTCATTGTTTAGTTTTTAAACAAATGCAAGCAACTTGTACACTACCCACACCATGTCACTTTTCGAATTTCAAAAGTTGAAGTGTTCACACCGCTAAGTTCCTGTACAAAATGTACCCTGTCACAGCTTTTCTTCTCGTTTTTACAACACATTTTGACCATTCAAAACATATCAATACAAATAGTTTGAATAATTACAACAAAACTAACATCACTTTAGATTAATAATCTTCCAATAGAGAAACTTCAAGATATATATCTATCTTAAAACACTAACATGTTGTTAAAACATTTTAGAATCTTAACATTAGATTGTGAAAAAAATGTGCATGTAACATGACTTTTCTCTATATTAACAATACAAAAAATGAAAGAAAAATGTTATACTAATTCTAACCACAATCAACCACAATTTTGCCATTAATCTAATTATAACAGCAAAAACCACAGTTCGCCAATAATTTAATTTTAACAGACAACCCATTTATTCACTCCAACTCAAAAGGTAAAATATAACTTGCGGTTTCCTACGATTAAGAAGTTAACTATCATCTAAAACAAACAAGTATTGTTTACACACATCGACTATCATCTGTAATGGTATAAAGCATTTACAAAATAAATGTCATTATTTCCAGATTCGTGTATGTGAATACTACTTTTCATAGATCTAGAAAACCTGGAAACAAGATCAAATAAAAAATAGAAATACTCAAAAATATTAGATCTGAAACAAATATCAAAGAGTTAGTCAAAAAAAAACTTTAAATTAGGCTAATAAAACAGAACCATAACCATAACCAAAAGTATTCAAAGCTGGAAAAAAAAACTTACAAGATACGGAGTATTACGAGATCTTTACAATTTTCTTCGAATCTAAGCCGATCTAAGGGATGTTGATCGGATGTTAACGGTTTTACCAATCTATACAAAGTACAAAACGAACAAAAAGTATCAGATCCAGTAACCTAAAGCACAAAGATTTAACAAAAAAAACATCAAAAGCCTTAAAAATCGACAGTGGTCTCTCAATTTTGTCTAGATCTGAAGCTTGTACAACATGAGTTCTTCACGGATTTCAGTGATAGTGGTGGAAGATTTATGTGGTTGTTGAAGTAGTATAACAGGAGTTCTTCACGGATGCTGTGGTTGTTGGTCTAAGAGGTGGTGGTGGTAGTTGTAGATTTCGGTGGTCGGATAGGTTGGTACATCTTCAGATGTGGTGGTGGTGGTGTTGTTATTGAGAAATGAGAGAAAAATAGGTTATGGTGGTGGGTGTGAACTGTGTGTTTATGTGGTAAATTGTGTGCTTATATATGATGGTAGAATTTTTATTATGCTTTGTGATTTATGGTTTACGATGAGGTGATTGGAGGAAAGAAGATGGTCCGGATCACAATCGTAAGGCTGGAATTCAAAGGTAGAAAATAAACGGTCAAGATTAAGTATTGGCTGAATTTTAAGACATAGGCCAAATGCATTATAAGTAGTATATAGATGTAGATTTCGGTGGTCGGATAGGTTGGTACATCTTCAGATGTGGTGGTGGTGGTGTTGTTATTGAGAAATGAGAGAAAAATAGGTTATGTGTGTGTTTTTTGGGTGTGAACTGTGTGTTTATGTGGTAAATTGTGTGCTTATATATGATGGTAGAATTTTTATTATGGTTTACGATGAGGTGATTGGAGGAAAGAAGATGGTCCGGATCACAATCGTAAGGCTGGAATTCAAAGGTAGAAAATAAACGGTCAAGATTTAGTATTGGCTGAATTTTAAGACATAGGCCATGTCGCGGTCCCAGCGGTCTGTCGGGTTTTACTCCGGTCGTTGAACCTTCCAACCAGGATGCGCGGACAGTGTGTTTTATATTTATAATGCAGGGTATCCTAAGTTTTGATACAACCTAAAGACCTAAATGGGCGGTAAGCGGTATGTATGACTCAGGTGTCGTTCTTCAAACTACAACGTGCATGGGAATCTAGGAGGATTAATTAGCTTTTGTAATTTAGCTGGGATTTTTTAAACTTTTGATAGGTTGGTTGTTTTTCTAATCTAATTACTAAAATTAAAAACTAAATTAAAGACAGGGGTTTGTACGGAGAACGCAGAGAAATCAAGATAAGGAATATGTTTGCAGTGATTTCGGCAATGTTATTAGGATGGATAGTTATGAGGGATAAGGCTACTAGGTGTGATGATTAATCCGGTGACGTCATAGAAGCTTAATTGGTAGATAAAATATTATGCCTACGACCTTTACTCGACTTCCCACGTATTTGTATTAACGCTATACCGGATACTTAGGCGTTTTACAGCTTTTCCGTTATACCAATTAGGGTTCCAGATTACTCACTAGATATTCCTATATTTCTTAATGAGCTACAGCTACGATCCTACTATATACCTAACGTAGAGTTGTCCGCAATCAGATATATAATATGTCACAGGGATAGCAGCTATAGAATGTCCAGTACACCGGAAGTTCTCCCAAATGTACAAACCAAATCAACTGACAACTATCCTCTAATCCAGGTCCCCAGTCTCAGACATCCGGAGGACGTCCGTATCGTGGCATGAATTGTTCATTGAACAATAACATGAACAAGGTTTAACCCGCGGAACCGGTTGGGATAATCTGTCTAGCGGTCAGCTGAATTGTTCATCATTAATCATACAATCATCATAACTATTACATGCATGTTAACCTATCTGTATTATGTTTATTATGTTTATGAAAATCTAATTAGCAGGGCAGTGATAATGTTTGCGTATGTCTAGCATGCAGTACCTAAGCAACAATCAAACAAGAACATGCAACAGGACGGAACACTAGTCATCACATTAACTGACCTAATAATTAAATCATGGGTATCCCGGAAGTTGTCCCAAAGATACACAACAAACAAGCGTGAACCTAATCTATCTCTAATCCTATACTTCGTGTCCCTCGGATATGTTTCAATCAAGGGAACAACAACCATGTTGAGTTCATTGATCATCATACACAGAATAGTTGGCAATCCTACTTCTAGCAATTGGCCAGGTTCTAGGGAGGAGGATACAAACCACAACATAAGTTGGATAGATAAACAGGTAGAGGTTCAGCTTATAGTTAGCAAATAGTTTAAATTCATACAGACAGAGTAACGGCATATTACAGTTGGGATCATTATTTCTACAACGGATTGTGCCCATGACTTTCATAGCTTCCACGTTCCGTACTACACACATTCGTGATGTTTCCAGCGCTATACAAATGAAAGTCGTATAACGTTACCTCCGTTGTTTCATAATGGTGTCATCCCAATTGTATATTATATCATAACTATCCTAACATTGCATACATCACAACAAACATTGATTTGTCTAGCCTAGCATATGTCTAGCATTCATTCCTAAGCATGCATAATAAGATAACATGATTATAAGAATAAATACGAGAGATAGTATTAAACCTGAATAAGAGAATAATATAGACAAATCTTCACAAATCTGAAGTCTCGGAGTAACTCCGTACAAAAGCTACTAAGAGCTTCTACTCTAAACTATAACCTACTAATTATCCTCTAACTCCTAAGAGTAGTGCTAGAGAGAGAATGCTAAACTATTCTAGAGAGAGAATGAAGTGAGAGGTGTAAGGTGTGTGAAATTATGAAATGGAGGTTGGTTTTTATAGGAGAAGGGTGAAAGCCATGGTACAAGTCTTGAAGCATCAAATACAAGCATCAAAGCAGCATACGGGGCAAGCGGACCAAGGGGGGGTCAAACGGCACCTTCCAAGAGCAAACCCCTGGGATACGGCACCCATAGGGCAATATACGTCACCTAGGGTACCGTATATGGTACCTAGGTGTCCAGGGGGGTTGGTGCTCCGTTTGGCCTCCGTTGATTTCTTAGTTGCTTGGTTCGTCCGTATCTCCTTCGATTGGGCTCCGATTTGCTTGATTCTTGCACCGTTGGCTTCGTTTTTCCGTTACGCTTCTAATGACACTGAGTTTTCCAAATTTGGAAGTGTTTGACTTTTGCGTGTTCCGGATGACGATCGGCGAGCTTTTAGATTGTGTATCTTCTCCGTCTTTAATCCGTTTCTTCTGATTCTTTCACCTCCGGTCTTGGATTTTCCTATGGAATCATAAAATATGTATTAAGCTCTATTTCCATAAGAATATTGAAACGGAAAATCTAAGGTGATTGTTTTGCCTCGGTTTGCATGTTATTTGGATGTTTTAACCGATTCTTGCAGCAATGTCTATATTTAGACTACCTTAGTGATTTTTGGTAAATAATGATGGTTTTGAAGTATTTTCACCAAAGAATAGTCCAAAAAGCGTGGAAATATGTCCTTAAAAACATGACTTTTTGGGTCACATCAAGTATCCCACACTTAGACGTTGCTTGTCCTCAGGCAACACTCATCAACATCCCTTTGAAAACATTTTTAAAACAGGTTTTACAGGAGAGTTATGACATCCCTGTCGGTAACCGTTTTCTCATATGAGTAGATAGTTTCAGAATACAAAGGAAAAGTAAGATGATCCTTTCGAAAACAAGAAGCGATTCTCATAGGCATACTTCCAACTCTCGTGATCTTGGAGTATACATGACTAGGCGATCTCACATAAGGTGGTCACTCAATTCACTCAATAGTGTATCGGGTTTCCTATCAATCTAGTTCAAACGAAATAGCTCATAAAGCCAGTCATGCAGTACTCATCGTTATAGGCTTGATCAAGAATCGGATCTCCACCACTTAGGTGAGAACGACGCTAATTATCCCAAGACATTCAGGGGTTGTAATGTTTTGTGAGGGTTTAAGGGGTATGGATAAGGGAATTTTTGTTTTGTAAGGGTGTTGCTTATCTTAGTCTTTCCAAGAATCATGAAAAACTTATTTGTAGGATGGATGAAGTAGCTACTCATCTTCTATCGGATCTCCCTTTAATGGTTGATACTTCGAAGCCTTTTGAGCTTTATTTTCTTTTCTTTTTCTTTTTCTGCTTTTTATTTTCTTTTCTTCTTCAGAATTTCTTTGTCGGAGAACTTCGGAGGGTAATTTCTTTTCTTTTTCTCCTTCAGAAATCCTTTTCTTTTATCTTGATCAATTCGAGTCTTTTCTTCGGGTGCTAATTTTCCCGCACCATTGTTCTCTTGTCTCTCTTGTGTGCTAATTTTCCCGCACTTTTAGAGAGGTTTGATTCTTTTTGGAGAACACGAACGAGTAGGATAATCGAGTTGGATATTCTTCAAGATATTTTTCATAACCTCAGAAATTCTAAGATAAGATTTTAGGAATTTGGAAAAGTAGGTTTGTGATTAGGGTTTTGAAGAAATGAAAAGGTTCAGGCTCAACAAGGTTTTCTAGGCGGATCATCGATACTAAAAATGAGTATCGGAAGGGTTTTGGGCTTGAAAGAGAAGGCTAAAAAGGGGTTCAAATCCTAAGGAATGTCAAGGTCATCTAATTGCGCCTATACCGCGTATGGTACACACCAATGTGGTCTCGAAGCGTATGTCAAGAGCAAGTTCTAATTCAGAGATACATGCATCGGCACACACAAGAAATGAACAATGTAGCATTAAAAATGAAAGCTTTTAAGGCTCAAAACCTCACTGCAAATTTGGATTGTATGTGCCTAGTCATGCGATGCCCCTCTTAGATTGTTGTTTCTTGCTTAGGAAATTTCTACCTTAATTTCCTTAAGTTTTTGAAATATTTTCCTCATATTTTGAAAATGGTTTCTTTCAGGCATACCAAAACTCATAAATTTAGAGTTAATCGCAAGATTTAGCTCATATTTTAGTTTTATTGAAAAATATTTTTGAAAAATTTGAAAAATTTTAGGGAATATTTTCTGAGATATGCCATGTAGACATAAAAATCATTTATCCAAGGTATTCCATACCTACCATCCCACACTTAGAAGAACATTGTCCCTAATGTTCTCCTGAGTTTAGATTTTACGACTACAATCCCACACTTAGAGTTTAAACATATAAGAAAATGTTTCCTAAGTGTTGAATTGGGCTGAAATCCCACACTTAGTGATAAATAAACATAAGTAAATCATAGATTATAACACATAAACTTAAGTAAACATAGAATCATCAAAAACGGAGAAAGGTTTAAAATACTCCCCATTCTGTTTACTGGACATGACCATATTAGTGTAAAAATGGTGCGTGTGATTTGCTGGATTGGAGGACCAGTCTCGTGTAAGATTATCCATTCCACAAAAAGTTGAGTTCTGCAATAAAAATCAACACAACGTCATATCTCGAAAATAACAAAGAGTTATAAAAATCTAAGTACTGAAATAAGATAAAATAAACTAAATAAACTAAAAGTCATCAAGTAGATCATCGCTGTCAGGATCGAAGTCAGCAATAGCAGCAGCAAGGACTGAGGTGGGTGATGGTGTAGGCTCCTCCATTGTATCCATGCTCGACGCAGTAATGCCAGCAGAAGCATGAGTTTGAGGTGGGCTAAAGACATCCAACATAGCCATCAACTACTCAGTAAGTGAAGGCTCTGCTGATACACTCCCTGATGACATGGCCTGATCAACAGCAGCAGGCGGAGCAGTGGAAGGTCCAGCAGCGAATGGTCCAGCAGGAGGGAAGAATGACCAGGGTGGGCGAGACGGTCCTGGGTCCGGACCAAAATGGAACGGACAGTCAGAAGGCCTCGGAAGTGCTACATGCATACAGAGGGTGGACATGATATCATGCTGAAGGTGGAGTGTCCGAAAGAAGGCCCATGCTGTAACCGGGTCAGCTAGTGTAATCCCATACTCAAGAGTGGGTATGGGAGCTGACTGGTGAACAGGTGATGGGGGTCTCTCAGCGGATGGCTCCTCATGAGTGATCGGGACATCAGTAAGGTCCTCCTCGCGAATAGTGGGTATGGTCCTGCGTGCTCTACGTCCTCGTCTGCGATCTCTGCGACGTCTCGGTGGTATCTCAGCTATGATCTCTCTGGTGTCACTGGAGCTATCCATCCTGAAACAAACAAAATAAACAGGTAATGCATAAAATGATGAATACAAATGCACAGAGATCTGATGACAGTGTGAAGATGTTTTATAAAGATTTCTTTTATCAGAGTTCTGGCATTTGCATTTTTAAAACTTATCTCTTATTTTGTAAAAAATTGAAGTTTGTAGTCTGATAAGTAGCAAATCCTGAAATTTCGTTAGAGATAATCATACTTAAGAAAAATAAACTAAGAAGTAAAAATTTGACAGAAAAGTAAAGATAAGCTTGGGGTGCCTCCCAAGAGCGCTTGTTTTACGAGTCTCTAGCTTGACTCTTTGTACCTTTCTTGAAGACTCACGGAGGTTCAAAGATGAAGACGTCTTCCCTGATGGGAAAGTCTTCAACATAATGCTTTAAGCGATGACCATTAACCTTAAAATTACCTTCTAGAGCTTCGAGTTCGATTGTGCCATAGGGAAATACCTTTGAGATTATGAATGGTCCGCTCCACCTACTTTTGAATTTACCAGAGAATTTCTTGAATCGTGAATTGAAGAGCAGCACTTTATCTCCTTGGTTGAATCTAGAGGGCTTCAATTTAGCGTCGTGGACCCTTTTAGTTCTTTCCTTGAAGCTTAGCGAACTTTCGTACGCTTGGTCCCTTAGCTCTGCAAACTCATTCAATTGCATCCTCCGTTGTTCTCCAGCTGCTGAAATTTCCAAGTTGCAGTGTTTTAATTCCCAGTACGCCCGATATTCCAACTCAATTGGAAGGTGACACGCCTTTCCGTAGACTAGCCGATACGGTGTGGTTCCTAATGGTGTTTTGTAGGTAGTTATGAATGCCCACAACGCATCGTCTAATTTTTCGGCCCACCTATGCCCATGATTTCCGACAGCTCGTTCCAATATCCTTTTCAAAGCCGGATTTGTCGCTTCAGCTTGCCCATTTGTTTGTGGATTGTAAGCCGCCGAAGTTTTGTGAGTGACACTATACTGTGCAGCACTCGCATAAAATGAGTATTGCAGAAATGCGTGCCACGGTCACTGATTATAGCTCTAGGAGTTCCAAATCGACTGAACAGCTTATTGAGGAACTGGGTTACTACTTTTGAATCGTTGGTCGGAAAAGCTTGAGCTTCGGCCCACCTGGACACGTAGTCAACTGCGACTAAGATGTACTCTTTACCGTTAGACTTAGGGAATGGTCCCATAAAATCTAATCCCCAGATATCAAAGATTTCCACGGCCTGGATATTAGTAAGTGGCATTTCATTTCGGGCTGAGATATTGCCTTGCCTTTGGAAAATATCACAGCGCTTCACCAGGTCGCAAGCGTCTCGGAATATGGTTGGCCAATAAAAGCCGGCATCGTAAACCTTTCGTGCAGTCATTTTGTTGCCATGGTGTCCTCCAGTAGGTCCGTGGTGGCTCTGGTGTAGAATTTGTTATGCATCCTTCCCATCGACGTATCTTCGAATAAGTTGATCGGGACAAACCTAAAAAAGATAAGGATCGTTCCAAAAATAGTTCTTGATAGTCCCGTACATGTAGATCTGATCAGATCGTTTGATTGATTACAAATGAATATTGAACGTTTAATCAATCAAACACACAAACGATTCTATAAGCTTTTGTATATATTCACACTTGAACGTATAAAGATTACAAAACGATTTCTCTCCTCTCCTCTCTCTCTCACGAAAACGGCTCTCCCTCTCTATTTCGATCAACCCTAAATCTGAAGTATAACTCGCTATTTATATCAAACCTACTGGGCCCTGCGACGTTAGGCCCAACGTCGCAGGCCCAACCCAATGCGACGAAGCCCATGTCGCCATGTATATTCTATATAATTACATTTTGTTGACACGCTAAACACTATACATACACAGGCTAATTGACTTTGACAATTACAATAGTTTGACCAACTGACTGACACACAAAATGCACCAACAAACTCCCCCTTGTCAGCAGCTTGGTCAAAGAAGTCTTCAATTAGTCTTCATCAACAAA